>OZ007588.1:160291255-160678083 GCA_963931845.1 Maratus michaelseni
TACGCATGCGCGCTTCCCCACTGTACCGCTGAATAAATGACCGATTTATTTTCAAAGGCACACATTTAGCGCCGTGCCTCTGATAGATTTCGTTCTGTTATCCGTGCCTCTGATAGGTTTTGAGACCTTCATTGTGCCTTTCATTTCTTTGTGCCTTTGATATTTATCAGCTAATCAGAGGCACTTTGTCTGTGTGCCTCTCATATGCGCTGGTGCCTTATATATCAGAGGCACAGTTTTAAGAGTGTATAATTAGAAAAATTGTAACAAATCCACGTGTAAGTGCTGTAAAATTTGCTACAGAATGTAATTTAAAATATTCTATATAGCACCTGATAATATAGCACCTTATAATAGCACCTGAAACTGTTCGACACGTTCTGAGATCAGCTGGATTAAATGGGCGTTCTGCCCGTAGAAAATTTGTTTTAATGCGAAAAACAAAATGCTCAGGCTTTCCTTCGCAAAATCAATGATAAATAAACCCGAATCGTATTGGAATAATGTCTTATTTGCAGACAAAAGCAAATTTAACATTTTTGGCACCGATGGGCGTATAATTGTATGAAGAAGAAAAAATGAAGAACTTAGTTGGAACAGTTAAGCATGGTGGTGTATGTGTCCTTGTGTGGGGGTGCATGGCAGCATCAGGACTAAGTAATTTAGTATTTATTGATGGCATAATGGATCATGCTCTTTATTTAAATATTTTAAAAGACAATTTAAAATTATCAGCCTAAAATTTGGGTATTGGAAACAACTTTGTTTTTTATCAGGATAACGATCCGAAGCACACGGCTCTCAATGTTCGCCTCTGGTGTCTTTATAATTGTCCACAAGTTCTCAAAACACCACCTCAGTCGCCGGATTTGAACCTAATAGAACATATTTGGAGAGAACTGGAGGTTAGAATACGAAAACACGATATTAAAACGAAAAACGAAGTAAAAAATGTAATGATCGATCATTGATGAACATTGATGGAGAAATTACAAAAAACTTGTGAAATCTATTCCCAGGCGTTTAAAAGCTGTTGTGGATGCTAAAGGATACCCTACTAAGTACTAATTTAACAAAATGTTACAATATTTACTTATATGTAGCGATTTCTTTAAAGTGTACGAAAACTTTTGTGAGGTAACTTTTTTGTTATTTTTTTATTATTGATTTCTACAAAATAAAGTTTTACTGTGTATTTAAAATATTTTATGTAGTTTTGTTAAGAATAAGTTATAGATCTTATTCTTAAATACCCATTCTGGAATATTAATTTTAATTATTGGATAGAGCACTATTTTATTGACATATGTAAGTGTACGAACACTTTTGTGAGCCACTGTATGTGCACAAAAAGCAACGTGTCTGAATTATTTGCAACAATGAAAGTCATCCGTTGTTTCCAATCCAATCCATTATTAGAATGTGTTCGCTCAGGAATTAACACACTGTGTTTCACTTTATTTAGACTAGCCGTGTTACGCCCGTCTAGAACGTCATTTCAGAGGCCCTCAAAAAAAAAGATAAACGCACGATTTCGTTTGAATTAATTTTTAAATGCTAGAAACAATCGTATCATTATAAAAAACGAAAGGAGTAATCTTATTACGTCATTTGATGAGAAACTAAGTTAATTTTTAGAAGTACAAACAATAGATTTCTATTATACGCAAGATATGCGTTAAACAAATTTTAATTCATTCGTTAAAAAGTTAGTTCACAAAATAATTAAAAAAAAAACACTTTTCGTTTTATATACAGAACTCGCAAGCATTTAAAAAAAGCACTTACTTAAATAGAGTATCTATATATTAATAGCCTTTTCAAATCCAAATAAGTTTAAAATTATGCATAAAATAAATGTTTTTACGATATATGTCTACACTGTTTGACGTCACGCACGGTGCTCTTCCCTGTCGATTTCATTCGCACTTTTTTTTGTCTATACCGGGTTACATCGTGAACGATTACCTCCATGGTTTAATATTTTAAACGTTCAAGATGAATGAATCTTTTAAGTTTAGAAAATCTTCAGAAGTGTTAACATTGTTTAAAATGATGATGTAACAATATTTGTCTGTGGACTGAACAATGCTACAAAAAGTACAAGCGCCTAGCCATATCAAATAGTGAAGCGGGTATCCCAGAATTGTGGATGACAGTCAAATGCTTTGTGCTTTTATTATTGTTAACATTGGGATTAATAATGTTATGCTAGCAATATGCTTTTCATTATTATATGTATATACTATATTAATCCTTCACCCAAAAAAAAAAAAACTTCGTATGTCAATAAAAGAGATGAAAGTCCTGCGCAACAATGGTCGAATGTCATCACTAAATTTTAATAGTATTTGGCAGCTTATTTACTGACAGAATTTCTGAAATTTAATAAGTGGAAGAATATTTTAAAAATTTAGTGGTGACAATTGACTTTTTGTGGCGGTGCGCTTTCATCTCTGCAATACGTGTAAAATATTAGGCACGTGTAAATCCAAAGCATTGCATTTAAATAGCATAGTATTGCTAGATTCCTTGGCAGAAAATTGAATGCAATCGTGTATTTAAAAAATTATTTTATTATTTCGTTACCTGTAAAAACCTGTAAAATTATCTGTCAAAAGTATTTCTCTCCTTCAATATTTTTCTTCTAATTTTGGAGATGTTGGAATAAAATGATATCATTTTGAAAACCTTAAACAAAACTATGTTTTATAAATTAAAATAAATAATGAAAAAAAAAAAAATAAAAACTTTTTTACGTGCTAATTCATTTCACGTATTTCGTCCTTGTTGAAGGTTTCAACTTTTATTCTTGAGAAATAATTAGTTTAAAACCTAAGTTATTTTCCTTATATTCATTTCTAGAGAAAATGGGACAATGAATGTCCAGTTGAATGTTAGCATAGAATGTCATAAAACAAACATGCTTAACATGATTGTTCTAATATAAAACTAAACGTGACAATGTAACGATTTCTAGATGTAAATTTGTAGACATACGATTTTCTGTTTTAAAACAATAAACGTGAATATGTGTGATTATGTGTAGTTAAATATTTATTTGTTCGATATTTCTTGAAACATTTTACTCATATAAGTTTGTTTTCCATCTATTCAAAAGGATAAATCATTACAATTTAAATCAGAAAATGAAGTCAACAAAAATAAAATAATCTGTATTATTTCCACTTTTCTCTATTTTATCCCCAACCAGAAGGACCCGTAGGAAGATTTCGCACTGCAATATTTCCTGGTACGTTTTAGCACTAATTTTTAATTAACTTATGTTTTTCTTTAATCAAACAAAGCGTTTTAACGAAATATGGGTGTACTATCTCAGAAATTTGTTCAAACACTTTTCGAATGATACCTCATTCATCGTTGTACGTTTCCATGTGTATAGAAAAAAGGAAGTTGACAACAGAAATAATATATATATGATGTTAGCTTGTATATAAGAAAAGGCGAATAGATTGCCAGAAATTTTTGGAGAAATTTTCTTATCTCGCCAAGGTTATTTCTCTAGCTTGCCAAAACCCCTATACTAAAAAAAAAGAATTATAAAAAAATTGAAAAACTAAATCAAACGTTTAGGGAATTCATATGAAAGCATTTTCTCAGATTTGGCAAAACTGTTCCAGAAATGTCTTAAATACATAAATCAACATTTCGTACACCACTTTTTTGCAAGGCTATGGGAACTTAAACATGTGATGTTCAAACTTTGTGGCTCAGCAGCCATTTAAGTGACGTCAGACTTTGCTGGCGTATTAACAGCTTAATGAAATATTAAAAAATAAATACTTGCAATTTTTGTGAATCCTGATGAACTGTATATTTGAATGGAAGATAATCCTTAAATTACGTAATCTACTGGTGCTCCGATATATTACGCATATACACAGCCATTATTAAACAAAGAAAGCAAATAAACAATAGGTGACGAACGCGTAAAAATTAAATGAAAACCCGATTAAAAGCTCAATATTTTTTCAAAAAGTAGACGTAAGAATTAAATTCACAATAAGTTGCATTATAGGATGACGTCATCTGATAATGCAGTATTTTATTTTTGTGGCAACACTGATTTGAGAAAAATATTTCATTTCATTTATGAAAACAATGCCGATTTTAATTTTTAATTAATTACAATTTTTAATCAAAAACATGTTTTAATGAAATGTTAAGTTTGCTATGTCAGAAGCCTGTTCAAAATCCTTTCATATGCTATCTCATTCGTCGTTCTGCGTTTCGTCACAATTGGCAATCGATTGCCCAGAGCAAATTAAAAAGAGATTTATTTATTTATTATTATTTTTTTAACATTGATATTTTGTTATTATATTCACTTCCAAGTTTTCCAATTATGGCTACATTGTCGTTTAAAAGGGATATGAATACAACTAAGAATTTCCACAACCCTGTAGCGCCAAGTGACGTTCGTTCAAATATGCCAATAAATATGCCATTTGGCTATTTATCCATTTACGGAAGATTAATCATGTGATCAGATTAAATATATTAAAATGATTTTTTACATCTTCCTTTCTTATTTAAAAAAAATAATCAGGTAAACTAGAGCAAAAATACACAAATTCCTTTCATTTAGTAAATTTGAATACGTAGTTTCAGGAATCGTTTTGTCAAATTAATGCATCAAATTAAAAGCATATTATGATTTTTTCTTTTTTTTCTTTTTTTTTGTAATTCATAATAGAATACAGTTAAAGCATATTAGCTGCAATTTACTGCCAAATAATTTTCTCCCATAAAATGTATTAAACTGCCTTACTTTTTTTTATCTTTAATTTTCTGCCCCAGTAACCAATGTTTCCTTGTCTTACAACATGGGTGTTAGTTTTCCTGCTTCATAAATGTTTGCAGTGAGAAGAAGAAAGTTCGGGAGGAAGAAGTATTGGGATTTTGTAGATTTTTACTATTTCAATGTTTTAAGTGCATAGTTCAATTATATGAGTATTAATCTTGTGCTTTAATTTCACTATGGAATATTAGATGAAAAAAATATGAACTATGTTTATATTTTAAGTGCAAACGTCTTAATCTTCAGTATTCGGGATGCACGCTAGTTGGCGAATTCTTATTTAAATGAATATAACTTACACCTGTTATGGCATTCACTTTTATATAAAACAATATAGCATCATTCATGTTTTAAGCAATTATTTGGCAAGTAACTCGATATATCACAAAATATTAACTTGAATAAATGCTTAACACTATCACTATGTCCTATCAAAACATGCTCTGTTGTTGACCAGGACAAATATGCTATCTATTTTTCAAATAAAAAACAAACAAACAAGCACCACTTATATTTGTACAGTTTAATTTTTACCGTGTGTTACAAACATTATGATATGAGATGTCACCGGCTGAAACTACTCAGTGAGGGATATATTTTTTGACAACTTGTTGAATGTGCTTGGGGTCCGCGTGGAACCCAGGACATAGTGATAGGGTTAACCTGACGTCTATGAAAAACCTCACGTTTCTTTAGTCGGAATTTATAACTCGCCAACATTGAAAATCAGAAAAAAATGCGCTATTTTGATTAAATTTTAGATTAAATTTTATTAAAATGTTTCAACTATTAATATTAGAAGGCATGTTTTATTTGGCGCGTTTAAGAAAAGAATATGATTTCCCTGACAATACGGGGAAAATTGAATAAATGCTTCCAAATGACGCATTATTTACTGAAATTTTATTTAATGTGGTTTAAAAATAAACCCTTCACTGTATGGGTTAATTCTAAGCATTAATTTCAGAAGACCGAGAGGATTCGAGCAGAAGGATTTTCACTCGTTATAAAAGGTAATTTTTAAATTGAAACTTAAATTTTCATTCTCAAAAATTAAATATATAGCGATTTGATGAAAGGGATGTTACTTTCCATAAACATTAAATTTTGTTCCAAAAGGAAAAAAACTTACATTTTCTTTAACATAAAATGCTAGAAAATGCTACCACTGCCTCACAACCAGTAAACCTCTAAGCTATATAACGTATAGCTAAAAGATACGGATATAGTTTGCAATCGAAGTAAAAAATAAATCATAGGAGCCGTTTATTTAGAGTCAGTTTGACATCACATTGAAAATATTTAACAGAATGTGGCGTTATAACTTGAATTTTTCCCCTTTTTCTTAAATTGTTTCTTTGAAATTGAAACGTCTGTATTAATTTCTGTAATAAATTAGGTGTGTCTTACCATATCATTAGATGTGGTAACTTCAAATAAATTTGAATTTCAATACTATATCATTTTAAAGCATTTATAGTTAATGTTTTTAATTTATGTATGAAAATGCGCATTTTCAGCTTAGAATGACGTAAATTTCTGAAGTGAAAAAATATAGCGAGTGAGTCTGGTTTTTTATTGTCTTATAAAAATAAAGTACACGTGTTATTATTGATTTTTAATTATTGTGCCTTTTTATAATGTGCCTACATGAAAGACTAATTACATTACAAATAAAAAAATGATTTGTTTAACGATAAACTATGGTGTATAAAATGGGTTAAATGTGGTCTGATGTATTTTTTAGTTGACAGTCACTTTTCTCATGTTCTAAAACGTATGTATATCACGTTTTGTGTAAATCTGCCAAATACTGTACGTTTGTATAAAGAACACCCACGCAGATAACACTTTTATATATAAATTTTGCATGCACTGCATGCAACAATAAGAATTCTTGAATTTGATTTTTAATTTTACCTAATTTTTAGTATTCTTTCATAGCTCCAAAATTCATAAATGATATAAATTTTTCTGTATGGATGAAAAATTTTTAGTGAAAGGGAAGTCATCAAATTAAAATTTCGAAAATAATTCTATGATTTACTGCAATTTTCATTATACATTGTTAATGTAGAAACTGATATGCAAAAAATAATATTTTGCATATGTACTGTACAAAAGCAATGAATAACATTGTCAATGATAACGAAATTAACTTATTCATTAACAAAATGCATACCAATTATTTTTTTTTAATTGAAAACAAACATTACATTATTTCAAATTATATTAATTGAAAATACTCTTAATAGTATTTCAGTACATTTTGTATATAAACATAATTATTTAACTTCATTTGTGATTTTATTTTATATATATATATTTTTTTTTTTTGCAAGTCATCAAAATTTTAAGTAATCTGCTATTTTTAATAAAATATTCATTAGATCGGATTTATGTTAAAACTATTTTTAATTTATTTATTAAGCAGTTTCTAAGTTCTTTATATTTTTAAATGGATGTATATATATAGAATGATAAAAGTATAAATTAAGTGAGTCTACATTTTCTACGTTTACGTAAACGAAAAAAAAAATATTTTCGTTATTCGTGAATAATTAATATAATTCGGACGTGACAACAGAAAACACAGTATGTTATCGCTGCCAACAGAATACATTCATACACATAAAAAATTGCAGTATCTTTTGCATAAATATCCCTATCTAACATCATATCATTTTCTTTAATTATGAAAATGCGTTTGATTAAAATCGTGAAAAATGATAAATAAATTTCAGAATTCATAATTACAAATTACTGATAAATACTTTTACAAAACTTTATCCCATTTATTATATTAAAATAAATTATTTCAAGTCTTTAGTGCATACGCGATAACATTGCCCTCATAAGAGATAATATTATAAAACAGACACCAAACACATTTCCACATTATATTTAATCTTTTGTTTAAACAACGCCCTCTGCATACACACTGACAAAAAATAAAGGCAGTCGCTAATGGATTCTTTTAAGCGTTTGTACGCTTCCTTGAATTTTAATACCAGTGTTTTCTAAATAAATTCTCCGTCTTCTTTAATCTCAGAAAAAGAAAACTAATATTTTTATGAAATTCTAGTAATTCGTTTTAAGGGACCGTATAAGCACTGGAAAATATCCACTCACGACAGCCGTCATTTTTTTTGTCAGTGCGTAGATCTACTATTCAGGGGCTGTTGTTTACATATAAAACTCGTATGAAGTTTAATAATGCTTGTAAATACAAAAATAGATAACAGAACACTTCTTTTTCAAATATTTATTTGAAATTTTAGTTAAAAAAGAAGAGGTTCTTAAGAGATTTTTCTTAAAGATTTTTTTTAACTTTCGTTTTGTCTATATAAAGTTTGAAATATCACCACAAATATTTAATAGCTACTACTAATAATTTTTTTGCTTGTAAATTTTATAATAGCTTCATTTTGAAATTTTATATGAAATATTTTATTTTTATTACACATTGTTTGTTTGAATATTCCTTTATAAAACAATTGTAAAGGTACAAAATTCTTTTCTCCCATAATATTCATGTAGGAGCCGGTAAACATATTCGAGTGTTTTTATCTTTCTATACATGTGAAAAAAATTACAATAAAAGCAATTTATATAAAGTGCTTTGAAATTGGTGCTTTAAATTTAACAGTTGTCTTAAATTTCATCTTATTTCACAATATATACGAACAAATTCAGATAATGCTTGGATTAGTGCCAAGCACATTTTTATTCACTTTCATTCAAAGCATGTTATTTTGCCAAAACTGAAATCTTCTTCTTTACTCTCGTATTGCAAATACACTTTTGATACAAAAAGCAAATAATATTAAATTTGATTTACATTTGAACATGCCTGTGGTTATGGATGCCTAAAAAATGAATCTTATTATGCGTGATTTTTCATTTAATGCATTTATGTATTCAAAATGCTGTTTATATATATATATATATATATATATATATATATATATATATATATATATATATATATATATATATATATATATATATATATATATATATATATACAATTTCATTTTTTGAAACGAAAGATTCAGAAATTTCATTCAATGTTCAGATATGATACTGAGGTTAAAAAAAACTAATAATATGTAACATGTAATAAAAACCATCTGGTTTAATAAAAAGAATTTCAAACATGCATAACAAATTATTTCTTTTTTACATTTTAAACAGTTTTGTGGCTACCAATCTTTTTATGCAGGTACATTAATAACACTAAATATGTTTAAAACTTTTTTTTCGTTAAGACCAATTAAACGGATATGTAAATGTACCCAATGTGATTTGTAAATGACTCATTAACACGTTGTATTGATCGGATTAAGGGACGAATGTTGTTCGAAGTTGATTATAATTTACCTATTGGACTGTATGCTACTTATTTCATGCATATTCCAGAAAGTACAGGGTATTACGGGAGCATACGAGCACCATTGCAAAACTAATCATAGCGTAATACAAAATAAATTAAGGAACATGTACACCTAACAATAAATTTCAATTGCCTTACACAGACAGTAACTTAACATATATAGACAAAATGGTACAGTTTGGTGCTTTAAAAATCTGTTGAATACTGCGAGTTTTTTACATACTCTAACTTTGCTGACCATACTTTCAGGATCTTGGCCAATTACGCAAAGTCTTTCAGGATCTTGGCCGATTACTCAAAGACTTTAGGGAAAAATTAAACGTTTTGATCGGTATCATACACACATTGCTTAAGGACCCATCTCTTGCGCTTGGTAATTTTTATCTCTACTCGCTTCCACATGGTCACTATACTTAGTTGCTCTCACCTCAGGTATCTTTCTATACAAGGGTGAAGAATTTAGATTTTACCTGAAATGCAATTTAGCAAAAATATGAACTTCGAAATTTGTAATAGTATTTATAGTTCATATTAAAGAAGAAAAAAACT
Organism: Maratus michaelseni; assembly: GCA_963931845.1. Classification (NCBI taxonomy): domain Eukaryota; kingdom Metazoa; phylum Arthropoda; class Arachnida; order Araneae; family Salticidae; genus Maratus; species Maratus michaelseni. The sequence continues at coordinate 160,301,023 of OZ007588.1, forward strand.
TCGTTTTCAGTTCCGTATACATATTTAAAAGTCGCTGAAATGATATATAAATCTTGAATGAAATTAGTAATTAAATAAAACTTTAAAATAAAATCTGTATACATCACAATCATCATGATTTTTTTGTACTGACATCAATATTAGTTATTGGTTTATTTAGTGTGACATCCTGAAAGAAATATTGAAACAACAACGTTAAAGCAGGCACATTGTTACAAACGTTGACAGATTTATAAACAGCTCCATAAACTCTCGATATTACATATGACTTTTAAACTGGTTTTTAGCATTTAATATTTTTTTACCAACATTTAATTAACTTCTAACGTTTCTCTCTGTGTGTACTAAAAAAAAAATTATTAAACTTGCTACGTCTATAAAACTTTCATTACGGAAATTAACCAGGATAAGTTACGGATTAATTTACGGATCAGTTAACCAGGCAATATAATTACCATTTTCCTAATTTAGAGTTCGGTGTCTATTTAAATGATTTCCAATCTGACATAAAAGCTGCACATAAGCTCTTACATTGCAAAATTAAAGTAAAAAGGATTTAATATACAAAAGATGTTTTCAATTAATCGATATCTAAGGCCAATCATGCTCATGACAAATGTCATTTCATTTACTTTTGATAGAAAGATTTTCAATCAATGGAATTTTTTGAAGGGGATAAACTTACAGAATAAGGGACATTTTTAAAGGATTAAACATAAACATTGTTACAAATTATGGCGTTTCTGGGTTTATGAATTTTTAGAGAAAAATATCCTGTTGAACATTAAATTGAAAAAAATATTATAGTTTGATTTAATATGATATTAATGTGAAATAAAAAATGTAAGTAATGGAAACTGAGAATAAAAAGCAGTTTTACAAAAGCTATTTACATTTTTAGTTACTAACGAGTTTTGGGCGAATTTCACTGCTTAAAATTAATTGAAAAATTAATTAAATTACTTATATGTATGTCGTATGCTTTTCTTTGTGTGACGTTATGTGTCTTCTCCAGTTTCTCACAGGATTTGCGCGCTTATGCTGATATTTCCAGCATATTACAGCCTTGGCGACATATGTGGGTGATAAATGCCAAGCTGTGTATCGTTCTCGTAGCGCAATGCTAATTCATTGGAGGGTTATTCCAAGGATTCAACTCCTGGCTTGGACATTTTTCACTCTGTCGATATTACACTTATATAGCAATGTTAAAATTCACATGTTTATTATTCAACAGTTTAGGGTGAATTTCACAGCTGAAAATCAATTGAAAAATTACTTAAATTTCTTCATTTAATGTATTTTTCTACTAGAAATTTGGACAAAAAATTACTTATTTCGCGAACATTACATAAAAAACAGATATTATAGAAGAATAAGAACCGCACTGTACAAATAACCATACCATAATACATTACACATTTTAGAACATAATATTAGAAGCCAAAACCTTTAAACGCCTTGCACAGTCAGATTAGCAACTACATGCGTAACTGACCTCTAGCTTTAAAATATTTTTTAATTGTTGCGCCATTTCTACAAACTCCAACTTTTCTCAACCGGACAGTCATAACCTTGACCGATTACTCCAAGAAAATCTGAAAATTAAAAGTTTTGATCGACGCTACTTCCTCATAGACAAAACCATCTGTTCAAGTGCACTTGGTAATCTGTATCTCAGCCTACTTAGACATGATTACTATACCTAACAGCTCTACACAAGAAGATTCGTAGTATACTGCTTCATATGCAAATTATTGAAAATATAAGCATAATAATTCTATATAGTTTTGTAAGTATTAAAGATAATAAAAGCTCAATTATTATTCTCGAATACATTACTAAAATGTTAAGCCTCTGACATGATGTGTAAATCAACGATAAAATGAATTTTTTATTAAGTTAAATGTAAAAATTAAAATTAAAATTTATCATAATTAATATTTTTTGTACTGACTTTATTATTGGTCATTGGATGTTTCAGTGTGTTTTCTTCTAAAATATCTTTATATAACCACAAATTCAACTCACTGTTACATAGAATGTAAAGTTTATGAACAGTTCGGTAACCTTTCTAGATAAAAAAAGATTATTTTAGACCTAATTTCTTCATCCTTTACATTTTATCAACAAATATTTCGTAGAATTTCAATATTTTCTTTTGTGTCTACAAAACAAGAATATAAAACAGTTTAAAATATACAAAATAACATTTTGTCAACAGCTGTTGAAATTATCCCAATGCTTAATTTATATCTAGTTTTAATCTAGCAAATCTACTTCACAATATCAACTATTTATGACATATATACATTAATTATGAACCTAGAACGCACAACATTTTATTAAAATTCATAAAGTAATATCCAACATATTTTAAAGAAACTTATGTACATGAAAGATTTTGAATATTAATATCGGAAATGTTAAGAAATATTTCTAGTTTCAAAAGTGTTTCTACTAGGAAATATTCCATATTTTCTGAAACATGTTACGCATGTTTACACAATTTGGAATTTTAAGAACACACACGGATATCGAAATTCTATACGGTTTTCAACGTGAATACGTCGGGCTGAATAATCTTAGAGAGATTAATGGTTTAATTACTCTTCCGTATTATTTAATAAAAAGTCTAAGGAGAAAAATATTTATTGTTATTGACAAATGAAGGTGAATTTTTAAACATGAAATAATTGCCACTAGCAGATAAATCAATTCTTTTTGTTAGAAGTCAAGAATTTTGTTATATTGTTTATAATGTTTTTAGAATAAGAAAACAATATAAATATTGATTACGAATTTTTTACTAAAAGCATATTTCATTAATTTTACATGTTACTTATTTTCTGATGTAGATGTTTTTAATCACAGGTTGTCATCATAGTTGAAGTTTCATCATGTAATTTTCATTGTTTTAGTTTGTTTCATATTGTTCATTTTTTAAATTTATTTCAAATCTGTGTATTATTTTAAAAAAATCACTTCACATTTATGACTTTAAAGAAGCAGAATCTTTCCATTTTTCCAAGCAGAAATGTCAATTATATAAAGCGAGAAACATTATTCAAAGATATGTATGCTGCGGCAAAATATATCTCTGTCTGTATATACAGGGTGCCCACTTAAATCCTGTCAAATCTGATTAACTTCAGAACAGCGACATCTATTTTCCTAAACGTTGTTTCATGGCACTACGCTATAAAACTGCTTACAGTGACCCAAAAAGAAACTTGTGGAGTTTGACATCCTATCTCGAACATGTTACAAGATACGAGAAAAAATCAATTAAAAATTTGTAGAGCGTCTTCGATTTAGTATGAGATGACGTCTCATATGTAAAAATAACTGTACAAAAAGTTCTGAAATGTTTTTTTAAGTCTTATCACCTGCTTAAATGCTCCGCAAATTGCATACAGAAGTGTAGCATTATGAGGGGGACCCAACACACATTTACAAAGAAAACTAACAAATGATAGCAATGTCAAGTTATTTTTTATAAGAAAATCGTAAAGTCTGCCTAATGTTTTCATCATATATTCGACATGTGTTCCGATTGTCGACACAGAGCATACCACATATGCTGGTTGGTTTTCTTATCACGTCTCATATTGTTTTCGATATTAGAGTGCTAAATCCGCAGTTCGCCACTAGGTGGAGCTGTAAGTTCTTCATAGCTAATGCATAGACATTTTAATATACCTATGTACAAGATTTATGAATATTGTTGTCGTCATAATGAAGTTAATATGGGCAGACAAAACATTAGTAGGCAGCCTGTATATCTTAAAATATGTCCATTATGATTGCAATGATATAGAAAGTTAGAAGCACAGATCTGTGATATTCGCTAGAAAAAATAAAATATGATAATTCATAACGGAAACAATTTCGATTTTTGACAAACTACAGATTGTACGTTTGTGTATACACCTTTTCACATTCACAAATTTCAATTTTAATTTTAAAAAGCATGTGTTTATTTCATTTTCAAAATCATCGCTGATGCATAGGTAACATCATTAAGTTTGATATCAGAGATAATTTTTTAATTCTTATAGCTGCAATTAATTCTTGCTAGAAATATTAAAAAAAAGAAAGAAATTATAAAAAACGAATATCGAATTGAAAATATTAATTTAATGATTTTTCCCTGTTTAATTCTATTGTTCACCACATAAATTTCTTTCTTTTTAAAAATCCAAAGGAAAGATAAGAAATGATTCAGTAACTCGCTACTCAGTTTGTTTGTAAGATAACAAATTAAGAAAACAAAGCTGATTGTATATGATATTTAAACAAATGACGAGGTTTTTTTAATTGAAAAAGTTATATGTATGTGCAGTAGGTATAATACAGAAACTGCTCATGGATTTGGATTGCAGTATCTAGATAGACTTAAATTGTTCATGCAGATGTTTAATGAATGATAGAGCAAAGAAGAAATGTGTACATTACATCCAATTTCTTAGCCTGGGACAGATCGCTTACACACAGGATACTAGGAAGCTGACATGATCATACTTTCCCTCTGAAGCAAGGAAAACCTTGGGTCTACCTAGGATGTTATTTACTAAAATAAATTACGAATACCATTGGCTTCCACTTGTATTTACCTTAAGCACATCGCCCCTCTAATATTACCCGTAATATATCACTCTTTCACTTACAGCTATTCTAATAGGATATAGATTCCGTCTCTGTTAAGCTCGATCTAGGAGGAAGATGAATGTTGATTCCGAGAAGGTGCTTTGTTCTTTGTTCTGTTTACAAAAGACACTACCCACAATGAGCATTAATGGAATATTTCAAATCCTTCTTCTATTCTTAAAAGGAACCATTAAAGAAAGTTGTATGGGTCGCTAAAGTGCAGAATTTGGAATGAAGTACTCTTTGGTTCACTGAGACATTCATACAGCGGCTAAATATTCCGAATTACCCTAAACCAACTTTAAATGAGTTTTTCTGTATACGATGTGTTTAAAATTTATACAATAAAATTATTTTATATACAAGTTGGATTATATTTCCACAATGTTATAAATAGCACACAATCCACAACAATAGCTTCAATATATAGTAAATTGATTCGAAAAGAGGCACGATATATTCTCAGAGAGACCAAGAATTTGAAAATATTCGGGTAATCCCAATTTTTACTTATGGGATTTTTTTCGAACCTATGGTTAAATTATATGCCCACTAAATGAAATTTACCTTATACAAAAGCTAATAGATTGTCGCAATAAAAATCTCTACGCATACATGTATACATGCACACACACATGTGTGTATATACAGGGTGTCCATAATTAAACGACCCTACTTTAAAGTTGTCTACAGACAAAACTATTGGTCAGAAAGTTGTGAAATTTTGTGAAGGACATAATGAAGGAATGAGAATTTGTTTAAGCGAAAAAAATTTTTAGTTCAAAATTTCACCGCCAGAGGGCGTTTTTAATAAATAACACATTTAGCATACATTTACGATAGTTTACATACTTTATGGCAACAAAACATGTTCCTCATGACAGCTGTCATTTTCAGCTAAGATCTGGAATCGTAAGATAGCATGTTCCACAGTTGACTGCAGTGTTTTCTGGGAAATGCTAAAAACATGTCGCGAAAAAAATTTTGTTCAACATGTTTTGTTGAAATAAAATTTGTAACCTATCGTAAATCTATGCTAAATGTGTAATTCATTAAAAAATGCCCCCTGGCGGCGAAATTTTGAACTAATTTTTTTTTTCGCGTAAACAAATTCCCATTCCTTCATTATGTCCTTCACAAAATTTCACAACTTTCTGACCAATAGTTTCGTCTGTAGACAACTTTAAAGTAGGGTCGTTTAATTATGGACACCCTGTATATAGGACGGTGATTCAAAACTGGAGGTACAATGTTCTAGGAGGGGTGGGGTACACCTAGACGACTGGGAATCACATAGCAATGCAGGGTCGGAAATGCAATCCTAACGAGATAGAGCGGTTGTTAGGTGGTGAATCACCGTGATCGAAAATTAACATTTAAAGACTATAAGCTTAAAATAAGTCGTAAGGGTCCTTCCTGATAATGAAGTTTCCCGAAGGTTTCTGCCTACGTGCCATTTTCTTACCATCTACAATTTTGCACGAATGAGGAGGCCAACTACAGCTCTGGCAAAAAGCGCTCTCACTCAGATAACCAGCGCTCTTAAACGTGAAAAACTGAAGTTGGTAAGAACCAGGCACGTAGTCAAAAAACTTCGGAGAACTTCACTATCAGAAAAGTCATAACTTTAAATGTTAGTTGTAGATCATCATGATTCAGTACCTAACATCCCCCTATCTCCTTAGGATTACATTTCCGATCCTGCATTGCTATGTGATTCGGAATCGTCTAGGTGTACACCACCCCTCCTAAAAGTTTGTTCCTTTAGTTTTGAATCATCCTGTATATATATATGTGTGTGTGTGCATTGCGCATAAATTGAACAGATCCAATTTGAATAAATTTTCTTTGTTAAAATGCACTCGTTTATTGGTCGTATCATATTTAAAATTTTAATTGTGTTTTACAATGAAGTAAAGAGTATTACATCACATACAGGATGCTCCATAAAATTCATTAAATTCATAAACTTTAACAAATATACTGATGAAATTTGTAACATGTTTATCAAGTAGCTTATACAATTTGTATACAGAAAAAAAATACTTTATATTTTACTGGATCTAAAGTTTATATCTCCCTCATACAACTTGAAACTTTTTTACAATATGTGAAAGGTTTCTCCACTTTCCACATCATTTATTTGAAAATTCAAAAATTTATATTGTGAAAATTTTTGCGTTACTCCTTACATATTTTAATGCTATAAAACAAAGTATACATATTTGGTAATGCATTGGCGAGGTATAAAGTCACGATTTATGACATATAACCCTAAGGAAGTATTGAAAAATTGCATCAAATAACATGGAAATTTATTACTTTTTCTGATAACATAAATAAATTTTTAACACAAAGATGTGACATAAATTTCAAATCTATACTTGGGGAAAATGAAATATTTCTCAATTTGCATACCAACGTCTTTCCATTTTAAAGATTTTTATTTTTGAAAAATGCTGTGAAGGAGTTTATATTTTTTAATGATATATATATATATATATATATATATATATATATATATATATGTATGTAAGTACATATAGAACTTCAAGTTTTTCCAAATGCCATAATAAATCACATTCTATGATGACACATTTTTAGAAAAGATTAAAAACGGAAGTTTTTTTTTTTCAACTACACTGTCATATTTTTGTATATATATTGAACCGAAAAAGTCATTTTTATCTAAGTATCATTTAAATTTGGACTGAAACTTCTTTATGATAATTTTGCGTATATAATTTTTTTTTGTTGTTGTAGAGTTTGAATTTTTCTATATTTCATTAATATTTCAGTTAATGTTGCTGTATACGTAAGTGAAACATAATAATTATAAAAAAATAATGTCAAATTGTAGAATTTTTAAAATTGGTTTTTAGATAACATTTTTAAAATTTTGTAAAACATATGTTAATAAATGCCTTGAAACTGAATATTCAAATAACATGTCTAAAGAATATAACAAAGGATGTGTATATTAATTCGCTACGCAGCGTAAAACTAACAGATTGAAAAATTCCCAGACCGGGAATCGAACCCTGGCAAGTGGTATAACACACCATTGCTCTACCATATAATTCTCTCTAAAATTCTTAATAAAAGAGTGTTAGTCGGTATATTTTAATGCAATTATGTTATTCAATTCTACCTATATAGTCTAAACATTAATTTTAAACTTTTTTTCAATATCTCACGCAGCGTGCTAAATCGACTATTTTTTCTTTTTTAATTAAGAATATAAAATTTTTAAAATTGTCAAATAAATTTGCCTAGTGTTTTAGATTTAACATTTAGGAAAGACACATTCTTTTCGTAGAAAAAAGAATGGCTAAATCGCATTTAAATTTGCTTTTGAATCTGCATTATCCAGATTAACGATTAATCATCATTTCAGAAATATTCTATACTATAATATTATATAATATATACTTTCAGTGATTAACAAATGTTGTGTGTTTTTACAACGATATTTATCTAATGTTTTCTTGTTAAGTTTACACTCTTGTTATCCGTGTTATACATTTACTTGTTTTAACATTACAGACAGCATCCCTCAGAATATTTAAATCAGTTCACATAAAATCTATTTCAAAAGCTTTGCGAAAGAAATAAGGATATTTTGGGAGCATTTGGTAATAAATTATTTTTCTTTTATTTATAAACTAGAAGCTAACAGAAATACATACACTAGGTTAATAATTATAAATAAATTAACAACTGGTCTTAATTATACGTAAATACTGCAATTTACGTCTACAAAATAACGCTATATACAATTATATAATAGAATGAAGTATACTATCATCATAATAATGAAAACGAATTTTGCTAACAGAAATAAAGAATAGTGCAAAAACAGGCAATACTTAAAAAGAATAAAATCTAAAGTGTAGTATAGAAAATTATTTATTTATTATCGATATATAAAATGAATAAATAAATAATAAAAAAAGCTTAAAGATTCACTTAAACAGAATCTTTTAAATGAAGAACTTTAGTGAGTTGAAATAAATCAATAGAACAGAGGATAAAAGCGAGTTTTCCTTTTTACCAATTCTGCGAATATACCAAGTATAAAAATGCAAAATTAAATTTAAAAAAATCCAAATCGGCTTTGTTCAGAAAATTATACTCTATGTAACATTATAAAATTTTGCAAGACTGGGTCATGGCCAGTCTTGCTTTTTCTAGCACGCTGTGCTTTGCACTTTGTCGCACTGAAGAAGAATCTCGCTTGTGGATTCGAAACAGCTGTTGCTTTTTTGTGTACTATTGGTGTATTTTTAACTTTGGTTTTCAGATTTTTATACTAATCATTTGTTTAACAATTTTATATTAAAAAATATAATTTTATATGTATTTAGATACATCACAAACTGAATCTGTTTCACTAATTTATTACAGATTTTAAAAGTAAACTTCAATTTTTAAATATTGCATTTTCAGTGTTATATATATTACATAAAATTTTAATGTATTTTAACGTAGAATTAATAATAAATGTACACCAAATGTAAAGCACAAAATTAGGTTCTTAATTTATTTCTCAACAAAATAATCTGTCAAAAATGATAAATTACTAATGCTGTAGTTGAAATTTTTCTATTCCTTTATATTGAATGTGGCATCATACTTATGACTGATGACATTTATTATTTGTAATGATTGATTATAGGCATTATTTTTCCATAGATACAAAAAAAAAAAACTTTTGTAAAAAGAAATGATAACGTTTTGAATTTTAGATATTTATTATTGAGGGAAATTTTAATATTATTTTTATTAATTTGTTCATGATTTCAAAAGAATTGTGTAGAGGCAAAATAATAATAATAATAATGAATTTGAAATTGTACGAGAAACGTGACAAATGAGGTGCGTTCGTGCTATAACTAATTTTATAAATAATCAGATGTTGGTGCATTCGCTGTTGCACTCTTATGAAAAAATGCATGAATGCAAAATAAATTTTACGTGCAGATTGTTATATTATAGATAATAATTTTATTTTATGAAATTAAGTTTCAATACACTTTTACAAGCAAATAATTAAAATTCGGTTACATTAAAATTATATTATGCGCAAATACCCAATAAAAGACAGTGTAATAAGTCATCGTTAGTATTTCAGTGAAATGAATTATATCGTCTGTTATTATCGTATGATTAATTTCCGTAATAATATAAGTACATTTTAAGTTGGCAACATTTTATCTTTTGTTGACATTTACTAAAAATTCCGGGTTTGAAATTTTCCGAACTTTAAAACCATATTTAGATTCTTTTTCGTTTTAATATCTATTTCTCCGGACACATCTATCCAAAAAACTATCGGTAGATTATATGATTGCTATAATTAAACAATTTTAGTATACAAATTCGGCTTATAAATTCCGTACTACTGAAATAATATGAACGCCTCTTACGAGTCTAACGAAAAAGACAGGCTACCGCGGTGCATTCAAGTTATCTTTTTCTTACAGACTGCTAGAGTGACGTGAAGATCTTTTCGTACATCTGCATATTGGTGTATTCGAGCATCACGTGACTCTCGCGGTCTGTAAAAAAAGATACGCGTAAAGCACCGCGGTAGCCTTTCTTTTTCGTTAAGCTCGCCTTCTTAAATATGGCGTAATCACCAAGGCAACATAGAATCTTTACCTATCATGGGATATCTTTGAATTAATTAGGTATTATAAGATTTAATATAATGAAGAAATCTTTCATTAGTATCTTTTCAATCTGTGATTCCATTTTCATAAAATTTGAGATGAATCGACAAAATTCTGTAATGATTATACATACTAAATTTCAAACCATTCGGTTGGGTAGTTTTTGCGCTGTTATATGCAGGCGGATTTATCAGACGACAACTATAGGTGCTACGTATTTATATAATTACGAACGCACCTAAAAAAGGAGAAATGTAATGCTCAGGTCGTTCTTACCATCGATATGACGTTAACGTTCGTCACGGACATGTTTTCCATTTTTAATGTATGTCTCTTTTTAATACATGTTCCTTTTAATGTATGTCTCCATGATTAAATGTAAAGTACTGTATATTTTAAACCGTGACCAATATTGCTAATATTAGAAGTAAACATAGTTTCAACATTCGAGGTGTTTACAGTTTGCAAATACTGAACTAATATTGTCAAAAATGTATTCAATTTTGTGTTAATATTTTCTATTTAAAATTGTGTTTATGCTAATGAATAGTTTCGAACCCACCGTGATTATTCGACATATTAAAGTCTCATACGCACTAAACATGAACAGTTTAAGGTATATTTCAAGGGTTTCCTAGCTACCAGCAACTTTATATCCAAGCAAAAATTGAGATGTCTCCTTAATAAATGAAGTCATTAAAATTATGTTTAGCTGTACTTACAATAACTACTATAGTAGTGAAAAAATATATAGTAAGAAAACATGAAAGATATAATTAATATATAGCTATACGTTAAAGAATAAGATTAATAAAAATTACAAAATTAGAAAGTAAAAATAAAAGTATCAAGAGAAAGTTTTAAATTTGAGAACTATTTCAAAAGCATGCTAGAGGAAAAGCTACATGGAAAGAGGGTGACAAAAACCGCGGGATCTCAAGAAAAAGCACTTTTCAGAGCATTTTTTTTTTTTTTTTTACAAGTGTAACAATTATTTTACATGGTTATGTTTTAATATAGAGAAAAAAATGAGAAAATGTTTGCAGATTGTGAGGAACTCAAGGCTCATTCAACATCATTAATCTAGTCGCTATCTTTAACTTATTGAATTTTATATTGATATTATATACTAGATGTTTCATTTCAGTTCAAATCTTACGGCTAATATAAAAAATGTCGAAAATGTCACCACTATCCCTGGTCTCCCTTAAATAGATTTTAGATTTTTTATGTCACATATCTACCATATTTTGCGTGTAATGTATATTATATATTATAATTTTGTGCTTCTGTAGTGCTATTAAAGTCATTTTCAATAATCTTTCGTATAAAAATACATTATATTATTTCTAAGTTATTCTATTATGTTCAATTTTACGCTATGAATTTTCGAAATTGAACATGACGTTCTACTGGCGCATATCACTTAGACAAGAAAAAGTACATGTATAAAATTTAAAGAGAAAATTTAAAAAAAAGGCAATTATTTAATAGCGTTAGTAAATTTTGACGACATATTTTTTTAGTATGATTAGTTCCTTTTTCGATAAAAGTTTCAATAAAATGCTTCTAGATATATTTTTTAATTGATTAGCAATCGTATTTTTAAAGCAACCTGTATTAAATTAAAAACATAAAATATAAAAATCCTTTAATATATGACACATTTTGCAGTGTTATTAAAATAGGTTAAAAAATGTGAATTGCATTTTTAAAAAACAATGGAATGTAACGGGGCATAATTGCTAAATATTTTGAAATAAGTCATAACTTCTAAATAACAATGATACATGTAAAAATCATTATGTAAATATAATTAAATTTTAAACAAACTAGCAGGCTGAGCCAGCTTTGCTGGTAGATTTTTTCAAACGAACCTTGAATTTTTAAAACACGTTTTAGTTGCCCTTCAACGCAAGGTTTCTGCCCATTCTTATGCAAACAAACTTCTTTCCGACCGAACCTCCGGCAAGTGCCCCCACTGCCTACGGCCTCATAAAGCAGGCGTTCAGCACACTCGCCGCCAAATCATTAAGTTCCATCTTCCACCGCCAGGGGACACAAGCTATTCTAAATGATCCTCCGGTTCAGGTCCCCGCTGTCTACGGCACCGAATTGGAGGTGTGCTGTCAACGATGCAGAAATGAATTAGATCCTCCTTAAACCACCAGGGGCTCCATATCTATAAGCCTTTAACATTAACGCAATATTTAAATTACGACCGAACTCCCCTCCCTTCAAAATTTAACCAATGACCTTTGACATTTATACATATCGGTAATTTTTAAAACAGAAACAAAATGCTAAGTTTTTTTTTTTTTTTTTTTTTTTTTTGATTTTGCATTTTATTTTCTTTCCTTTTCAGACATCTGGTTCAGTTAACAAAAATTAAGAAAATTTACCGGTCGATTTTTACAAAAATTGTCTTTTTAGATGCAGAAACGTTTTCTACATATATGTGGTGAGTTTTAAATCGATACCTCAAATACCTTTCTTAATATTCGCAAATTGGTGAAAACAAACCACGCGTTGCAATCAGCAAAAAAGAAATAGCCGCTTTATCGCCACCAGGTACCGTAGAATTTTATATAGATGTATCCGTTTAACAATTCACCTCATTTTTGAAAAAAAAGATACTGAATATATCATAATTTTTCATGCAATATTTTTTACATTTTAAAGATTTTGTATTATGAAAAAACTTTCAAATCAAACCAACATTTCGATAATGAAAATGAAGAAAAATGTATAAGGAATTGCTTTTTTTATTTCAGTGCAAATTCAGATGGGAATCACTTTCTATGCGCTCAAACTAAAGTTTAAGAAAATGCTAAAAACGTGAATTATCATTTTGCTCTGATTTTCTTGTATATAATTGTACGAAACGAAGAAATGATCTATGGAATATTTATATTTTAATGGATATTTCTTTTCAATTCCTCTGTATCTTTTGTATTTTGATTTCATAAAGCTTGTATTTATATGGTTTCTTGAGGAAAATTACATGCTTATAAGTTAGTGTAGTTAGAATGCATTTCTGTAATATGTTACTGGTTAATCTTTTATAAAATTGAATATAACTGTGATAGGCAAAACATATTTTCGTCACTTCTTTAACATTTTCTTGAATTCAAAAATACCAATATATTTGAGTCCGACTTTTTAACCACATTTATTTTTTTATCTAAGAGCGTAAATGGGGTCATGAATATTTGACTTGGTCAGGGGATCCAGATGGGGTCATCAAAACTCTTCTGAAAATTATTTAAGAGTTTTCTATTTATGCGATTGTTGAACAATTAAAAAATATTTTATTACAATCAATCTGCTTTATATTTGAAGAGTATAATCCAAAAGTCTATATACCCATGATTTTAATAATAACTTTAAAAAAAAAAGAATACATGCCTATAATTACAGGTTAATGTAGATAAAATCATATACAACATATTATAATCACAGTAAATATTCAAAGGATGTTTATTTATGTACTTTATATTATTAAATATATTTAGCGAAATCATGGGAATACTCAATTTTGAATCATACAATCATTTGGAAAAGTATTCCAAAGCCTGGGGAATTTTCAAATTCAACAGAGTATGTCACAATATATTTTACAAATCAGATTAAAATAAAACAAATTTACGTACCATTCTCTCAAATTGCAAGATGTTAATAACATCGAATTACAATCAATACGACATAAACATATCTAAAGCCCATTATGAAAAAAAAAAGCGTACTAAAATAATACCTCTTTCTGAAAAAAATGCATGCCCTTTATCTATTGAGATATAAGACTTAAAGATTTTTCATGCAATCTTCTTTATATTTCAAAGATCCCTATCGTGAAACATACTCTAAATATATTATTGTCATGCAATATATCTCAGGAATAAGTTTTACAACTCAATTCCAGTGCAATAGCAAATCACGTCATATACTATCAAAGCCTCAGAAAATATTACAAACGCAATTTTTTAAATCCGATCTGAGATTCTTGAATGCAAATTCAAGAGATGTTCTAAAGAATACTTAAAATGTAAACAGTAATCTTTTCCCATTCAATGGGTATTAACTTCTTTTTTACTAAGACATAGTGAATTCTTGCATTTATATTATCTTTATTTTAACAAAAAGTTCAGACTCAAAAATAAACTTAAAAAATCTTTTATATAATTAAAGAAATATAAATCAAGATTTATGCGATTCTGTAAAATTCACAATTTCGTGAACGCTTATACAATTGTAAATAACATTGCATTGTAAAAGAATTTTTCATTACTTATTTCATATTTCGTGCATTAAAAACATTAAAGATGTGGCGTGAGCGAGTAAATTAGTCTAAATAAATTTTCCGCCAAAGGAAATGCTTTAAACCGAATACGTTTAAAATGAACGACATGTAGTTTTCGTGAATGATCTTTCTATTTATCTGCCTCTATTTTTCTCACCGACGATTTTCAAACGGGCACGGCGCGATTGAACTAGTTCAAATGAGATAATTTCGCAAAGAAGCTAAAAAATTACTTAAAAACATAGATGATGGATATGAATGATTTTTTTCGGTTGTATAACATCCCCGGAATCTATCAAGACCTTACAGATGAAACATTTCAGGATGATGACTCAAAATATAGGCAAGAGTTCGAGTTTTCTTTTTAATTTAGTAAAATTTATATCTTGTTATACCTTTTGAGAAATTTATATCTCTTGAATTTTTCGTGACTTACAAATGTTATTTTACTGATTGGTTTATTTTAGTGCTCTCGATGCGATACGTATATCAGTTATACGGTTAACCGATATACGTATATACGTATAATACGTATTTAAGAAATACGTATACCCTAAAATATACGTTTAAACGTATCCATATACGTATAAGCGTATATCGGTTAAACGTATAATTTAGGTATACGAAAAATTCAATTATACGTATATTTTAAATACGTATTTACTTTTAATACCAATGGACCTCATCAGTATTATGTCACAAAACGGGGAACAAGCTGGAAATCAGTGGTTTTAGCGAAATAATTTGCATAATATGTTTCATACATAGGATTTTGTTATTTTTCCCTATAAACGATTATTATAAGCATATAACGGAAGAAAACACATTTTGAGAAAAGAATGAGATTAGACACGTTTCAGATTTATTGTCACTTCTTGTTAAGTAAGTTTATTTTTCTTTTCTATTTTTTTGAAAATTCTTTATTTGTGAGTGCGTGTACTCAAGATTGCGTCCGGGTTCAAATGTCATTCTTTCGACGGGGCTAACGTTTTCCACTCTGTGTTAATGTGTATAACGCGAGTTCATTTTTTTAATCATGACACTCATGGTATACAAGGTGTATGGACATTACGTTTAAGATTTTTTGTTAATTTTGACAAATTTTATTTTTTGTGTGAAGTTCGTATAAATTTTGATTTCTAATAGCCAGACAAATAATCGTCAATGCAGATTTTAGAACGCAATCACACATGCATAAAATGACTTGCCTTCTCATTTCTTTTTTAATGTAGGACGTATTTTCAAAATATTTTAACACGGTGACTACCGGGTTAAAATTAACGGAATTTTATTTTATTCAGAAATTCCGAATTCATACCTGAAAATACTAATAGCAATATTTGCTTTATTTAATGACAGACATTTCGTGATTACATAAAATAAAATAAAAACTTCTTTCGAAATTTCCGGTATTAATTTGTAATTTTGGATTAAAAGTGGAATGTCAAATAATTGACCAAGTGACGACGCCACGTGTACGTTCTCGGTAGCAATCGTGTTAAATAGAGAAAAAAAAAACATTCTTAAATACAATAAAAGTATGAGTGTGAAACTTCCCAGGAAATAGATTGGTCAGTGTCACTATAAGATAAAAAGTTAATGCATGCCTATGTTCTGCGGTCGCATTAAAAAAAAATTTTTCGCGCGAAATGTCCACGCCATAAATCTAAAGAAGTTGCGTGTGGAGGTGTTACAGACATGCGAAAATTTGCTTTTGAGCTACCCGCTACCCATAGTAAAACATTTCATAATTAATAGCTTAGATTTAAGGGGAAAAAAACTATATATCTCAACTGAGGAAAAAAAGTTTCGATTTTTAATTGTTTTTTGTAATACATATACCGCTAGACAGGGAAATTAGGGACTTTCGTGGATCTTTGAACAAGTAATCACGATGGTCCACGTAAACTACGAGAATGTGGGCCTCAGTGGGTGTTTCTCAATTTCTCTGATCCGCAGACCCGGTAGGTGCCATTTCCATTTACTTCTGGCATCAGGGTTTTGGTTTTTCTGACGTCACTGGCGGTGCTAAAGTGCATTCTTCCAATGGGAAAGAACCTTTTTTCTGATTTAAAATAGTATTTATGCTAAAAAAATATTCGTTTCTTTGGTCATAGGAGAGCATATTTCTTCAAAATAAAACATTTTTCATTGGGCACAAAGTAAAGTATTTTTTTCTAGGAATAAAGCGATTTAGAGGAGATTTTTTTTCCTTCAAATGAAATAATCGTGTATTTTTTCTTTGCTAATATGGGAGTTTGTATTGCTTGTTATCGTTGGTCGATCTTTGAAAGGGACGGGGGTGCAATGTAAACAATTATTTTCGTTTCCTTTGACAGCAAGGGCAATTTTCCCTCACACGAAGCTTTAATTCCTTTTCAGAAAGAGAGATTTCCGGTCACATTTCCTAAATATGTGGCAAATATTTTCCAGCTTTTGTTAGTGCTTTTGGTCTTAGCTCTTTAAAATAATGCAATCTTTGCATTGATTTTGCAGAAAATACCTAGTACTTATGCTATTGCAACATGTACTAATCGTTTGGATAAAACGCAAAATGTTCTATATCATACATTTTCGAAGAAATCTGATATAAAAAATTCATGGATCATTGCATCCAAAGGAACAGATAATAGCTTTAGAAAAATCATGCATCAAGCACAGATTATGTAACACTTTCAACTCTTCAAAAATACTTTTATAAATCTTTACTGTTTAATTAGGTCTGATGTCTAAGAGAAAAATTTGTACAAAGGCATAACACATTTAAAAATGTCATTTCAGGAATTACTAACAATATTCGAAAAAATATCGAATTCTTTTGTGCACCCCTGTATATGATCTATAGATTTGTATATAAACTATGCATACAAATTACTAATAATATTACTAATACCAGGGGTGCAAAAATCTAGTCGCCAATGGGCCGATTCCCACCACTAAATTTTATTAGTATTCTTCGTCATATTTTATTAGTATACTTCGCTTAAATTTTATCAGTATTCTTATTAGGTGAAGAATAGTAAAAATTTAGTGGTGGGAATCGGCCCATTGGCGCCTAGATTTTTGCACCCCTGCTAATACTATACATACAGCGGCATAAATTGCTAAAATTTAGTTCAGTTAGGGAGGGCATAGCACAGTTGAAAATTCACCTTCAGCAATTTCCGTTGATAAACGCACATGTATTCGAGTATTTTGTGCTGCCTTGTGGGTGATCCATAGAATTTATACATAAAAAGTAATAGGCAAAAAATTCGTTACATTTAAAAAACAACTAAAATCGCACCTAAATTCGCATTTCAAGGAATTATTTGTAACTGACAGTACTTTAACCGAATACTTTTGAGTGTTTCTGTAAATGAACGATACATTATATGACAGCAAGCGCCTTGTAGTGCACCTCAGTGATCAATTTGAATATGTATAAAATATTGAAACATCTTTAAAATAAGCTGCAAACGATTTTTCCCCATAGACCGTAATGTAACGAATTCTTTTCAGTGCTGCAATAAAGGTATAAGTGCTATGCATACAATATTCTATAGTAAACCTCTTATGGTGCACATGTTATATATGTCAATTTTAATATGTTTGAAATATTTTAACATCATTACAATAAGCCGCAAACGATTTTCCCCATAGACCGTAAAGTAAAGGAATTCTTTTGAATCTCCCTGTAAAATAAGCTGTAAGTGCTACACACTTCATTTTCAATACCGAACATGGCATAATAAAGCTCAATAAGATATATAAATTGCATAACAATCCGAGTATATTTACGGCAGTTAGAGCACAGACAGACAGGGCAGACAGACGGCATACAGACAGAAAAAAACGAATGTATAAACACTTTTTAACTATGTTGGAAAGCTTAAAAAAGAGATACGCTGCCAAAAAATGAAAAATGTGGAGTCAATCAACTGTGTATGATCAGTATGTGTATGATCAATCAACTCATGTATTTTATCATTGCATGATAAAACAGTTACGAAAAATTGCAAATAATAGAACATACATCTAAAATACATCTTCAAAATGCACCCTGTAATAAAATAAAATGCTCGAAATGAAAGAATATTCTGAAGGTATACTTGAAGGTACCTTAATATATTTATTAATTATTAAAATATTTTTATATAATTTTATCAACATACAGCATTAAAATATAAATTAATATAATCCTTTTGGAAGATATTTTTAAAAGTATATTATTTTGAATTTCAAATTTAATTTTTTTATATCACATAAATCTTCCAGTTTTAAAAATGCGGCAATTTAAAAAATAAAGTTTCCATTTTTATTTGTATTTTAAATCTCTTTTAGGAATACTGCTGTTTTACTTTTTATTTTATAAAATATATATATATCAATTATTTGATATTTAATCACATCAATTATCTGAATGGAATCTGAAGAAACAGTAAATTTTAAAATTAAGTTTAGAACGCTGAAAAGAAATGTAATTTTAAATTTTAAATATTATTAGGAAATAAAAAATTTTGCGTAAACGCAGAACTCTCTTTCACGCAATAATTTATCTTTCTTCCTTTCTTTTTTTTTTAATTATGTATGTGCATGTATGGTTATCGTGTAGCAGTAAAATAATACTTTACATAAATATTTCGGAATTTGTTTATAAAGTATTACTCTGAATTTCAAATTTTATTTCCATTAAATCATCTAATTGTATCTTATGGATATTTTGGTTTAAAAATACTAAATATTCAGCCGTTTACTTATTAAAGTTTTTACATTATTTGTATTTTAAATCTAATTACACAAAACTCAATCTTGTGTATACGTGGTATGAGTTTGAAATGTAGGTGATTTTTTTTTTTTTAATTTTTTATAGATTTTTATGAAATACATGTCACAATTATAATAATATTAGAATTATTATGTATTTCAAATAGAATACTGGTCAAATATTAAAAATATACTATATTAAAATTATTAACATGATATTAACTGCACTCATATAAACATTAAATTTTCTGCTCTTGTAGGTCTTTAAGATTTTATTTATAAAAATTACTATTTGCTTGTTTTTAAAATGAAAAAGAACTTTTCATACTGAGGTAAAAATAAAATGTAATGATAAAAATAGCAAATTTAAAAATTATATATCGTAGAATTGAAAAGACATAATAGTTTAAATTTTGGATGTGATGTTTGTCCTATGTATAAAAAATATTTTTTTAAAAATTAAACTTCTTCACTCGCAAATTTGTATTGATACTTTTCAATTAAAAATAGGGCTTTTCTAAACCAAATCAATTGGAAAACTGAATCAAGCAGGCTAAGACTCCTATAATAGGAGTTCTAGAGCAGAGAGCAGGCTAAGTGACATCAAACAGCAAATAGCTCCCTATTGATTGCAGGGTGAAATGGGGCACAACCTTATGATATAGTAACCTTGCGCAGACTAGAAGAAGAAAAGTATCTTTTTTCACATGAATGAAAACCGTTTAAACGGTTATACGTTTAACCGCTGGCGTAAGATTCGTATATACGTTGGACCGTATATAGTGTTTCGTATAATACGTATAACCGACTGTGCCGTATCATACGTATAAAAAATCTGCACCCCGTATAATACGTATTATACGTATACACGTATAAACGTATAAAAGGGAGCACTAGTTTATTTCTCAATAAAGGAGTGGATTGCAGAAAATATTATTTTGAAAATTAGCGATAAGGTAACACTGTATCACAGATCATTAAAAGTCATTGTACATGAAATTTTCAAGGTAGATGGCTTTTAAATGCTTGGCATTAAAGTGCAAATTTTTTTATTTGATCCCCAACCGTTTAAGTATTCTGTCTGAATTATATATTATGATCTGACGGCCTAAAAAAAGATAATATTTTACTGATGTGTGAATTTTATAAAACCTAGGAGGATTATTGAATGTGTTTTTCGTATTGAATGCCTAAGGGGGGCCACTCGGCCCAGCAAGTCTTTTTCCCTCCTAAGGTGTAAAAATCGTATATATGGATATATAACACCGCCTTATATATAGAATTTCTTCTGATGTTACATGCCCATCTGCGTAAATGCTCCATTTAAAGGAATTCCGCACACTACAAACACGCAAGCCAAAGATATGCATAATATTGTAGAGGGCAACCATATCTCATCTTATTTAAGCTCCATTCCATCACCATTCCCTGCCCCTATCTCTTCTTTCTGCTATACTTTTTTTTAATACAGTTGACTAACTACGCTTAATATTTCATTTTATTAGATTTTTTTATTCACTAAAAATAAAATATTTAATCGCATTCTACTTCCGCGTTTCTCTATCAGTTTCAATAACTTCTCAGATTTATAATTTCCAACATCAACTTTAAAAATATAGGCTTGGTTTTAAGTTTTTTTCCATTTGGGCCCAGTGCCCACTAGGCGTACAAAGCTCTAACACAAGAATTTTTTTAAAAATCTGTCTAGCTGATCTCCTCAAGGGTAGTACAAAAGAGGTGAATGTTTCCAGGAAGTAAAGTGTAAAAATATTGGTGTGAGATAAGAGGATATTTCATTTCCCATTTTCGCCCATGTGCCTCATAATGATCGCCCATGTGACCTACAATATTTTGCTGGACGATAAATTACAGAACATAGGCGTTCAGTATGTGTTTCTGTAAATCTGCCCCCTAAATAAAGGATGGGGCAAAACCGTATCTCAGAGTTTTTTAGGTTCATATCCAATCCCATATCCTCTGCAATTCCTCTTCACTTTTGGATGCAACTTTCAATTTCTGTACATATTTTTAAAAACAACCATGGTTTGTAACAGCCAGTTTAACGCAAACATAAAAAAAATCACAGTTATTAAATTAAGGCATAATCTCCATCATTTGAACCAACTCTGTGTATTGGTGTCAAAAAGAAACTATATGATGTGAACTAATTCTAAAAAAAAAAAAAGTGTCATTCCTAATAAACATATATATATATATATATATATATATGTTTATGTATATAATATGTATAATTATGTATATATGTATATAAATATATATATATATATATATATATATTTCATTTGATAATTCAATTTATTAATCTACCTAAATAATTAAATGCCATAAATTATCAGGAACATTTTGGAAATTGATTGATATATTCCTATATTTGGCAATTAAACATTTTAGCAATTAAAAAAGGTTTCATCAATCTACTTTATATTTTATGAATATGCAATTTGTAAAAAATATACCAGTGTCTGGCTGGATGGTTAATGCATTAAAACATCTGAGAATATATTTTGCTTTTAAAATCAGTATAAAAGAGGAAGAAACTTATGTTGCATACTCTTTAATGTCAGAAAGTGTTTAACAAACCAAATTATTATTCGCACGTCCAGTTTGCTGTTTATAGCACGTGGATATCCAGCTGCTTGTCAAGTGGTTGAAACGTTTGATAAAGTTGAAGATGTTTCGTAATCATATCATGACATGCGTGTTTGTGGGTGTGCGTATTTACATTAAATACAGGACCCTGTCAGATTAAATTTTGTTTACAAATGCATATACAGGGAAGACAATTTGTTATACTTTAGCCGCAAAATGTTCAATATTTCATTAGGTCATTTTTAAATATTTTACCAACATTTTGTTCAATATCTTACGCTTTAACTTTTGAATTTTATGTTTGAGCACAAGATTGTGGCTCAACATGAATCTAAATTGTGTTTTTATACTGTGCCATTTAATGGTTCATAAAAAGTACTCAAACAATTTATTTCATCGTCTTATAATAGAACTACTACAATATTGAAATTTGGTTTAACACAGTGTGAAATTTTTAACATTGCAAGAAATGCAACATAAGATGACATCTTTTTTTTCATGGATTCGTCTCCCGGGAACCCATTAAGTGTGCCTTGGATTGGATATCATGATACTTACAAGAAAATTAAGAAAATTAAGTTTAATACATTTAGTCATAGCTACCATATATCGAATATTACGAGATAAATGGGGTAAAGACTAATGTATCCGTTAGTTAATATTACGTAGTTCAAATCAAATAATTTGTGTTCCATGCTTTTTATTCAGTACAATATCGTAACTGTACTTAACTCTTCATTATATTCGATTTTTATAATTTAGTAAAAATAAGATATTTAATCGCATTCTGTGTAATGTCTTTTACGTTTCTCTCTTAATTTATACACTCACACACACACATATATAAACAAGATGGTCATAAAACAAGCTTTGGCAATTCATGAATATCTAGCGACATTAACGGTTAATAAAAGCGGAATAAACATGAATGGAAATATTCAGGGATATAATATCCAAAATGAGTCGAAAAACAACAATCTAACTATCATCGTTACAGTCACAGTTACAATATTAATAACTCAAAAATTTCAAAACCTTTCTTTTCGAAAATGTGAAAAAACATAATGGCATTGAAAAGGTACCTGCAGCGACTAAGACTTATGCAAAGAATAGCAGTGGAAACAAAAAAGTTTTCCATATAGTTGACAAAATCACACCAATTCACCTTATTACAAAAATTTCAATTTCCCGCCTTCGAATGCTGAAATTCTGCGTTTAAAGTGTCATAATTTTTAAATTATGAAGAATCTTAATTTAATTATGTTTTTTGTATCACATACACTTTGCGCATTTGGCGTGTATGTCTTGTATTTTAGGTACTCAAAGAAAACAAAGCAAATTACTGTGACCGAGTAACCATATCGACCATGAAAATGGGAAATAACAATCGATGACAATGACACTAATGTGGTCTTATAACACCCGTAAAGCACTCGCTGCGTTTCATTGTCTTTATCTTACGTCATATTTATTTTATGATGCGACAGCTCTGGTTTTTCACTGTGAAAATCATTTTGCGATAATCACAATTGTGCTTTTATTTAAAATCTTCGAAGTTTCTTCGCAGTAACAGTAACCTCGAGAAATAAATTAATATATTAACCACAATTAAGAGCGCCTACTTTTAAATACTGGCATCTAAAATTTCATCTCGTTTTCCATATGTATGCATGATAGGGACTCCAAAATGTATGAGATCTTAAAATATATATGATAACTGCTTTTCCAGGACGATCTGCGAATTCCATTAAAATATTTAAACATCATGCTCAACACAAGTATTCATTAGAAGTCTGTTCTGGCGAAATAACGTTATTCATAGACATTTAAAACAAAATAAAATTTGTAGAATAAAATTCTTTGAAATTAATCGAAGAGCGTAAACGTAAATATAAAAAAAAATTGTTTTCATACTTTAGTGGATATTCGTATATATTAAATACTTCGATGCTGCTTAAATAAAATTTTTGGAGTGTTCATACTAAGAAAAAAAAATAATAATAGAGGAGTAAATAATTGTTAATAGAGGAGTAAATAACTATTATGACACTATCATATATATACTAGCTTACCCGCCCGGCGTTGCCCGTGCCAACAACCTTAAATGTACCTGAAATCAGTGTTGATTTTTTTAAAACAAATCTAATGTTGGGGGCCCCACTACCTTAGACAGCAAACACTGGGCGTGCCATACGCACTCCCATATATTACCGTAAGTCGAGTCGAAAGAGCCGTACCCCTTCATGATCCAGCCCATAGAACCAGATAGAAAAGCGCCCCTGGTGGTGAAAATCGATTAGCTCTATCTATGTAGAGTCGAATGAGCCGTACCCCCGTCGTGATCCAGCCCATAGAACCAGATATAGGAAAGCACCCCTGGTGGTGAAAATCCGAACTAAAATCAGTCAGCTCTATCGATTCAAGTGGAAAGAGCCATACCCCATTGTGATCCAGCCCATAGAAACAGAGATAGGAAAGCACAACTTGGTGGTGAAATTCAGAACTAAAATTGGTAAGCTCTATTGATGTTGTGTCGAATGAGCCAAACGGCGTCGTGATGTGACCCATAAAACCCGAGTTAGCTGCAAAATCCTTTAGTTACACCTTCCACCACCAGGGGGCACAATATGCTCTATACGAACATAACTGAAATCATTAAGGTTATCGATGTCGAGTCGAATGAGGCATACCCCGTCATGATCAAGCCCATAGAACCAGAGATACAAAAGCGCCCCTTGGTGGTGAAACTCCGAAGTAAAATTGGTAAGCTCTATTGATGTCTAGTCGAATGAGCCAAACCGTGTCGCGATGTGACGCATAGAACCCGAGTTAGCTGCAAAATCCTTTAGTTACACCTTCCAAAACCAGGAGGCAAAATATGTTCTATACGAACATAACTGAAATCATTAAGTTTATCGATGTCGAATCGAATGAGGCATACCCCGTCATGATCCAGCCCATAGAACCAGAGATACGAAAGCGCCCCCTGTGGTGAAAATCCAACCTAAAATCAGTAAGCTCTATTGATGTCGAGTGGAAAGAGCCATACCCCGTCGTGATCCAGCCCATAGAAACAGAGATAGCAAAGCACCCCCTGGTGGTGAGAGGAAGTTGATGTAGAATAAATGCGATATTTAATAAAAAGTCGCTCCCCCCCACCTCATTTATCTCGCCATTTTCGCTAATTATTACAAATATACAAATGTTTCTTAATTACATCTAATGTCCCGATCCGATAATGGGGTTTCCCTATCTAACTATCCTAATCCGCTTTTCCCTATCATAATAGAAAAAAGCACATTTTATCAAAGCGCTGGCAAATGCGAATTTTGTCAAAGGTTCGCGAGAAAAACACGAATTTCATCAAATAATCGCAGAAAAAACACGAATTTCGTTAAAGGATCACAAAAAAGCAAAATTTGTCAAATGATTGCAGGAAAAACTTGAATTTCATCAAAGGATCGCAGAAAAAATACGAAATTCGTCAAAGGATTGTGGAAAAAATGCTGATTTAGTGAAAGGTTCGCAGAAAAATCTTTCGTGAAAGGGTCTCGGAAAAAATGCAACTGTCTTTATTAAAAACTGCACACACACAAACCTCTATACAAACAAACCTATTCTATCTTCCTGCCTGAGGAAAGCACCGTAATTATAACACCTAGGCCTGATTTTTTAATTTCAATTTAGATTTTTTTTAATTAAAACATGCATATGGAATTATCGATTCGAGGCTATTCCATGCTCTCCGCCAATCCACAGCAACAGAGCAGACAGCCAATGAGAGCAGGTGTGAATATGGGATGATCCAGGATCCAGCGACGTCAGTTCATGTTCACAGCTGAAAGCGGCTAGCCACAGATTTCATTGTTTTGTTTATGTTTGAGTTTTATTTTAAAGAAAAGGTATATATTTTTGGCTAATTGAGGTTTTCATAAGTTAGTTTCAATTGTATTCATTCTTTGTATGCGTAGTTGCCCCCATATATTTTGTGTTTGGTAAGAATATATTTTGCACTTTACAGAATGTTTTCGTATCGTTAGACATATCAGCTCATGTTCTTAAATGGAACAAACTGTTTTCAATAACAAATCATCTTAATCAATCAAATTAATCTTACACTTTACTATAAAATGTACAGTTCTACAATTTATCGCATATTACAACGTTCTTGGGAACTAAAAATGTAGTCCAATAACAGTAACAAATAGAAAAATTGTAAATAACAATAAATAAATGATCATAAATTTCACATCATTGAATTAACAAACTCATATATAAGATACAACTTTAAACTGATATGCCTCATCAACTGTTGTCGAAATCAATATAATGCAAATAATTCTTAATCAATATAATGCAAATAATTCTTGTGAGTTTGCTATGAAACTAAAACATTCAGAGCAGTGTAGGATGTATTTTTTCCTCAAAACAATTTAATTTGTAAATATGAAAAAAAAAAATCACCGTTTTCTCACATATTATGAATTTTATCAGCAAGTTAAACATTAAGTAAATATGAATGATTTGCGGAGCTGTTTCTATCAAAAATTCAATCACATCGCCCAAAAACCCTCAACAAAAATAATTATAAAGAGTGTGATGACAACATAAATTTTATAACACATTCCATGTCCGTTCTTGGGCGATTCTTATAAAACTCAAAATTTGTCACTAAATGGGGATTTTTTTACAACATGCTTACAAATTAAAATGGTTTATAATTATTTTTAAAAAAAAACTCGGCCAGAAATAACATTGATTTTACATTTTTAAAGACTTATTCTTTATAATTATTTTGAAACAGCTCCGCAAATCATTCATATTTATTTATTGTTTTACTTTCTGATGAAACTCATTATGTGAAAAAAAGGTTTTTTTTTTTTTTACCTCATACTTACAATCCGCAAAACAATTTAATTTGTAAATATGAAGTAAAAAAAAAAAAAAAAAAAAAAAAAAATCACCGTTTTCTCACATATTATGAGTTTTATCAGCAAGTTAAACATTAAGTAAATATGAATGATTTGCGGAGCTGTTTCTATCAAAAATTCAATAACATCGCCCAAAAACCCTCAACAAAACTCAAATTAAAATGGTTTATAATTATTTTTTTAAAAACTCGGCCAGAAATAACATTGATTTTACATTTTTAAAGACTTATTCTTTATAATTATTTTCAAACAGCTCCACAAATCATTCATATTTATTTATTGTTTTACTTTCTGATGAAACTCATTATGTGAGAAGACGGTGATTTTTTTTTTTACCTCATACTTACAAATCAAATTGTTTTGATGAAAAAATACAATCTAGACTTCACTGAATGTTTCCAATTCTTAAACAAAATCATAATATTTAAGAAATATTTACATTACATTGATTTCGACAACAGTTGATGAGGCATATCAGTTTAAAGTTATATCTTATATATATGAATTTGTTGATTTACAATCTTTCTGTTAAGAGTTTTTTACTACATTTTTAGTTCCCGAGAACGTTGTAACATGCGATAAATTGCAGAACTGTACATTTTATAGTAAAGTGTAAGATTAATTTAATTCATTAAGATTTGTTATTGAAAACAGTTTGTTTCATTTCAGAACATGAGCAGATATATGAACACTATGAAACCATTCAGTAAAATGCAAGTTATATTCTTACCTAAAACATAATATATGGGGGCAACTAAACATACAAAGAATGAATACAATAAAAACTAACCTACTTTAATCTCAATCAGTCAAAAATATATTCCTTTTCTTTAAAATAAATCTAAAAAATAAACAAAACAATGGAATATGTACCTAAACAGCCGCGTAAGCTACGACCATAAACTGTCGTCGCTGGTCGCTAGATCGTGGATCATGCCATAATCATTGGCTGGTCTCATTGGCTGTCTGCTTCGTTGTTACGGATGGCGTTGCCGAAGCTATTCCATGCGGAGAGCTTGAAATAGCCTCGAACCCAAAATTCCATATACACGTTTTAATTAAAAAAAAAATCTAAATTAAAATTTAAAAATCCGGCGCCGAGGTATACTTTCCGGTGACACATGACAAAAATTTCAGAATCCTAGGTGTTATAATTACTGTAAAAACCGGGGGCAGGCAGACAGACACCTACTGCTTTATAGAGATAGAGATATTCATTTCTATGAAAATATTCAAATCATAATAAATTGCGACACAATGTTAAATAAACATTTCTTTTCAAATATTTTTAATCCAAAGTAATTAAGTTTTTTTATTTCATTTTAGTTATATGCTGTCATTTGACAAATATAAAAGTCTTTAAACCTCCAAATTCAATTTACTTCTATTTTTCTAATATGAAGCGATTCAAACATGTCTGAAAATAAATTAATTATAATCTTATGCACAAAGTTTCTTGGAAGACAAATATGAAGATCAGTATGGAGAAGTTTTTTTTTTTTTTTTTTTTAAACTCTTAGTCAAAACCTGACAGTTTATCTTCGAAGGAACAATCAATATTTAAATTAAACTAATACAATTTAGTTCTAAAAATAACATAGAAAAGAAAAATAAGCAAAAAAGTACGAATCGTCAAACTAAGTTTTGAGCACAGTTTGTTCAAGAAGGAAAGTGCCGATATATTAAGATTAACGTATATTTTGTTTTATATTTGAAATTTTCTTAAGGAGATTAATCCTCCTAGTATCATTGCATTCTTTTCTTACCCCATCTTTTTTTTTCCTTTTTGCTTTGAAGTTTTTCCTATTTCGAGACAGAAAAAAATTATAATATAAACTACTTAGTAAATAATATCAAATTGACAGTTAGGGGAAGAAGATTTAATTTAAATATTTTTTGTTCCAAAAATACGAACTACGTACGCTCATCGGAAATAAAACCGGATTATTACTAGGGAGCTATAAATTAATACAAATTTTAAATACTGAACACCCCCTCCTAAATGTAAAAGAAAAACTGCACATTTTCATCAGCCTACTATTAATTTTGTCGTTGCAACGACATTTCAACGTAAAATTGACGTGGATAGGATTTAAAACTGATTAATATTTAAAACTCTCTTGTAAAATCAAATAGTATTTAGAAGATCAAAATTCTCAACTACACGATTTCTCAACAAGCGCATTCAATATCTGATAACATGGGAAGGTCGGCATTCAGGAGCAACACCAAAGTTACGTCGGGGAGAAATCTTTTTTATCAGAGAGTGCCTAAATTCACATACAGAAAATAACAAAAAGGTACTTATTTCACAACTACTGACAGACATTTAAAGAAATTTAATTTGACTATACAATTGTTACAATATATAAGACTATCAGTATCTTTTAGCAAGCTAATTCTGCTTTAAAAAAAACCATATTCTGAACAGTTGCTAAAGATCTTTAAACATTTAAGAGCATTTCTGCCTTAATTAATTCATAATAGCATAATAGACCAAATATTTATTCGAGCATTAAATATTTCTCGAAATGGCACAATAAAACGAATAGTGAGCGAATAAATATTACTACCGATTGGCTTGTCGTTTCTTTGATTCAGTTAACGCCACTTAAATTTCTTATTCCTGAAAATTAAGTTAACGAAGTTAGATTAATTTTATACATAATAAAGGTATTTTCTTAAAAATATAGTCTGATATTATTGTTATAAGCCAAAGGTCAAAGCTTTGCAAAATAAAAGTTCTAGCACACATCAAAATTTTAGATTTGTAATTATTTTACATATGTTTTAATGCTTAATAACCAAAAAAAGAAGAAAACAATCTATAATTACCTTAAAGAAGAATTGCGTGATAGTTAAATTTCAGCGTTTAACTACAAATTATAAAATATTTTATAACACGAATACAATTTGTCAATTACTGTTCGGTTTGCTATTTTACTTTAATGAAAAATATGCTAAACAAAAGTAACTTATCATTGGAACCCATTCCGCACGGATGTTAACATCCATCACTAACATCCCATTAAATATTTTACCTTGCGCAAAAAACTGAAAAATATATACTTTTATTAAGCATAGAATCGTGATATAATAATAGAATATAAAAACCAGACATTAGTGGTTTGCACCTACAAAACGACATAGAAATCATTTAAAAAATTATCCTACACCAAAAACAATTTTTTTCAAAAGAGTTTGAATGTTATTTCAATGTTAGTCTCTCTTATTTGTATATAGCTCACTAAGCTTCTCACCAATGGAAACCTGATTTGTCAGAATAGTGTGTATGATAAAGTATATATATATATTTTATTTCTACATGTAAATACAATGAATTATGATTACTTTTAAATTATAATATATTTGTCTGATATAATTTTTTGAAATTTCTTATTTTCAATAACAATGAAAAAGAAATTATCTTCGTGTATGCTGAAACCTGGAGAAATTTTAAAAGAATAAAGGCAAACGATTTCAAAACATGAAAAGGGGAGTTAAAGAAACAAAATTTATATCTGATAATTCTAATCAAAATATTTAGGTTCAATTACAAAAAAATGTCAGATAATTATGAACTGGATTAATAAAATTACTTTTATTATGTTCTTTCTTAACAATAATTTCTAAACTTAATGTTCTTTCTTAATGTAATACATTGGTATAAAGAGACTATTGTCATTCAGTGGTATTCAAGATATGGAACAGAATCAAATGTTATTAAGACAAATATTGTTGCTTACAAATTTATGCAATAAACGTGCACACATATGAGGTTTCCAGAATGTATTTTAGGAGAGATGTTTTGGTTCATTTTAGATTTATACATTTATTAAAAAAACGACAGATTTATTTAAGGTGGTGCACTTTACGAATTAATGAGGTACTGTCGTGTTCAATTATTAAATTTATTTTTCAAATGAAAACAATAATGAAATCTATAAAGTTTAATATGCAGGTTGCAGTTAAATTTATCTATTGTACAAAAGAAAAATACTCTCAATAATATTTCATTTTAATTTAGAATTTTTCGCATTATGCTAAAGAATGCAGTTAATTACTGTAAACTTTCAATTCTAAAATCTAAAATAATTTAAAACTCATGTAGTTGCTTAATGCGTTTCGCGTATAAATTCTAACAACATTTTAAACTGCTCAATTTTTACAGATATGAAAGGCTTCTTTTAAAATAACTGGAATACATTTTCAATAATAAACAGGGTGCAGAAGTGAATGTGCGTTTGGCATTTAAAAGAACTTGAAAAGCATCGAATTTGAACTGTATTGAAATGTCCTTTTATCTTATGCTTTATATGCGCATAATAATTAAGGATAATGATATGTACTGTATTCATAACGCATGCAGTTCAGAATAATTTTAACTTAAGCAGAGTAATATTAAATTTATCTTGATGCCCAAAATTCTAATTTTAGAGTTAATTTAAAGTTAACACAGTGTAGCACCTTATACAGATAATTTAGAAAATAATTGAATTTTTTGAATGTTTAATATGTTTTTAAATTACATGCAATCATACTAAAATGGATTTTTTTCATGTTTTGTTAAATATTCAAAATTAATTCATCTTTATAAATTACTTTACAAATAATTATATTATTTTAATATTTTATGTCGTGGAATATATCTCTATGAAATTGAAACAAATTTATGGATACAGATCTCTGTTCGGATGAGGTTTTAGATCATTTAAGGATTGATTTAAATCATACACGAAACATAGAAATATTTTTAAACAAAGTGGGATTTTTGTAGACATTTTAGAAATATGCATCTTTATTGTATTGGCAGCCTTAATTTTTAATTCCAACAACTGAGCTGTACTGAAAACGTCATCCAAAGTGAATATTTTATACGAAATTCACGCACGTACGCGCCATGCAAGATTAAGTAATTTGCTTCTGAAATGTTAATTTTACTCTTTACTTCTGTAGTCTGATTTTAAATTTTATTGTAAGTATTTAAATTCCAATTAAATTAAGAACTTAACTGACAAGGACGTTGAAAATAGTAAAATTTTCAAAATTGCTAAGTTTGTTGGAGATTATAAAATTCTTAACTGTGCTTGCTGCCTTTTCTATAAGTAAGGAAATTCTGATTAAATAAAGTTTTCCAATCTGACAATTTAATTTGTATATAAAACAATTTAGATAATTTGTGGAGATTTCACAATGAAATGCGATAAAATGGTTACACATATTTATAAAAAGGTTATGTGAGAATCAGTGTTTTGGATTCTAAACTGCATTACCCTGTATCAAATATATACTCATTGTTCATGGAAAATCAATAGACATTTTATTCTATGAAATCTTATAAAAAAACTTAATAAATATTAATATAAAATTTGTTACTTTCTCAAAAAATTCGACTAACAAAAAATGAAAAAAATATCATTTCACTGGCATTTACTATGCGATTCTACAGTGTGTTTGCGCTTAGGAATATTATATTCCGTAGAATATCCAAATATGTAAAATTCTAATATGTATTTGCATACTTATGCATAAACATAATATATTCCTATTCTCATTTAGTTTACCACTGTAGTTTTTATAACGCAATGTACACTTTCATTTAAAAAATAAGAGATATTCTAACACTTTCCTTTAAAAAAAAAATTAATGTCGGAATATTAGTAAAAAAGAAAGTTTGTCATCAAAGCAATATGTATTTTAAAACTATTTGTTAACGAAAAAAAATTAAATATTTCCGCAGTCCTGAAGCATGATAGAAGACTGAAACACATTAAGGAATTTTCAAGAAATTCCATTTCGTGTACTTATAATTTTTTAATGAACCCAAATATATGATATCTCACCACTTTAAGAATACTTTATATTAAATTTCATTTTTAAGGCATATGGGCAAAAAAAATCCATATTTCTATTCTGAAAAGTATTTTCTTAAAATTCAATAATTTAAGCGAGTTAAATGTAAATAAAATTAATCGCTTCATAAAGTGATTATTTTGAGAATGTCTTACAGAATAATACTTTAAGTACACTATAACATGATATTCCCAATCAAAGTTTCCTGAAGCTATTGCCAATAAATAAAAATATTCAATTCGTAATTTTGCATTAACAATGAGTACCATTATAATAAAATTATAAATATAAACATAAACGAAACAGTTTAAAATGCAGTTAAATGTTTTACATGCAGGAAATCGTAAGAAATATAAATTTCAAAAGTGTACAAAGCGTAGCAGGAAATAATATCTTCACGAAAAGGTATTCCGATTAATAGTCAAAATATTTTATAATTAAACCTTTTATATAGAGAATTTAAATAAAATAAAAATGGTCAATTCGAAAATAAATTCTTTTGCTGAAACGTGGTCGATAAAAAATTATGTATACGTGTGTCTTAAAATTTAAAGAGTTATAACGAACAAAAACGCTGATTTAAACATTTTCGTACTATTTAAAATTCTGTTTCATGAGAAAAAATAAGATCTCATATAACGCGCAATTAAGTCTTTCCTATGGTATATATTAACCCCTTGTGGGGCACTGGTATATAATATATACCACTTTTTAATATATAACTTTGCAACCAGTACTATTAAATAAAAAAATATTTAGTATTGTTTTTTGCAGATTGGGAAGATAAAAATTCATTATTTAAAATTACTGGTGTCAAAACATCTTAAAATTTAGCATTTTTACACCACGTGCTTGCCCTCCAAGGGGTTAACAGATATGAAAATAATTTCATTCCAAATAAATCTAAAAAAATATGATTATGATGGCAAAAATCATGTAAAAAACTATGTAGTTTCAAATTCTAGAAACATAATTAAAAAAGGCAGTTTATAAAATAGTTTCGATGCTACTTCCTAGAAATCTAATATTTAAGCTATTCTAATGTGTGCGAAAAAATTACGGGTGCATTTGCAAATAGAGATAAATGAAAACGGGAAGTGATAGAAATCCGCTATTTGCTGCATTTTACTTAAGAAACCAGTAAATTTTCAATCACACAACAATATTAGCTACGAAGATCTCCAACAGATGACGCTATGGTATCTGTAAAGGAATGCACTCTATCGGATTTCCATTCTGTATTTCACCGTTCTCATCTTAGCGTATACAGCTCAGAGATTGCAAGTTGCTGTGCAGAAATGTTTTACTCGTTAGAGCAAAGAATATACTTTGTCTTGAAATTTCACCACCTAGACTACTGTATCGTTGAAGAAACAAGGCGCTTCTCAGAGGAAGTTTCATTTCATAAAATGAACCAGAAAAAGGTACAATAAAGGCTCTGTTTGGAAAATGTCAACGAACTAGGAACGTTGTTGAAGATCGTGTTGGAAACGTTGCACGCCCACGTGTGGTAGTTACAAAAATGAATGTTGAAGTCATTCAGAAATTTATGCATTAACCATGTTGCAGTTCAAGTTGCAGTACTACACATACCCGCGCACCGTATCATACACCATAGCCTCCACACTTTCCATACACGATTCAGACCCGCCAAACCTCTAGTTTTGCTGCCAATAATGCACGCGAGATGTTCACCAACAATATACTGCAGCAGCTGAATACCGGCACAATAGACATGGCAAACATTTAGTTCTCTGATGAAGTGTATTTTTCTCAGTACGGGTTGGCCAATAAGCAGAAAAGGTGCATTTGGGAAACAGAAAAGCCACATGTCGCCGTAGCACCATTTTCACATCCCCTAATAGTTATGGTTTGGGCCGCGATTTTCTACAAAGGACTCATTTGGCTTTTTTCTACCGAATGATTACTGGAGCAGTCGATCTAGATATTTATGGGGACACAAAACGCTTTGACGTACCTTGGGTAATTCTCGCGATTCATAAAAAACCTCAACCATTCACATTGCATGAATAAACTACCTCCTTTCCTCCATAAACATTTCGATGATATTCTCATTGCCCTAGATTATTGAAAGCATCCGGTAAACGGCATGCATTGGCCACTCTGTTCTCCAAATTAGAGTACCTGTGACTTTTCTATGTAGGGTATACCTGAAAGGCAAGGTTTACCACAAAAATCAGGAAACAACAGCCTACCTGAAACAATACTTTTGCAGGTGGGTCCATTCCGATGGAAACGCTAGTACGGGTTTCTGCGAATTTAGTTTTCAGACTGCAAGATGCTGTTCTTGCAAATGATGGATATATCGAAAATATCGTTATTTATTATTTGAAGGCATCTTCACAACTTGTTCATGAAGTTTTTCTCTATTTTCCCACTTATCAGCGCTGCATGGTAGCAACAAAATCTGAAATTCTATATGACAGAGAATTTACTGGTTTCCCAAGTAGAATGCAGCAAACGTGTAATTTCTATAACTGTTTTTTTTCTTTATTTCATTTTTCAAATGCACTTGTCATTTTTGAGACACATTGCATATTCATGTACTTAGCCATTAATGCCAATGCAAGCATAGATTATCTTTTATTCATGGTATAATCATGTATGTTTTTTTTTTCTTTTTTGCAATATCTCACAGATATACATTTCTAAATTAATGTATCCTCCCATTCACAAAATTTTATTTTTAAATTTACGGGTATGCAGTTTTTAGGGATCTGCTTGCAAAAATTTTCAAATTCTTTTAGATGACAAAGTTTGTATAAAAGTGTTGTAAAAAAAATTCAAATGTGAAACCTTTTGAAAATTATTAGTAGGAGAATGTTTCTTTAAAATACTCTTCTTTCCTAACTTATTTTGAACATCTTATTTTCTAGTTATATCCGACAAGTAATTTAAAGCGCGTTTCAAACTTCATGTAAAAGAAATAAAGTTTTTTGACAAAAAATCTCATACAACGTATATAAAATTATGTTCATTTTCTGTTTAAAAACGCAATGCGAAACAAATATTTTATAAACTAGTCTGTTGATTAAGCGATGACACTACTTCGACCTATATAAAATTTCAAAATTAGTTTTTAGTTTAAATTAACTATACACACGAAAATCATATTTTATTAAATAAAAAGTTTTATAGAAAGTGAAAAGCCAAATTTGGAGTTATGGGTAGCAGAGCGCGCTATAGCGAGTAAACAGTTAAGAAAAAATTTAGATTTTTTTTTTTCATTTTTCAAAACATAATTTTTAAAATAATAAAATGAAAATTTACTTCCATCAATTTTCATTTGATATTTTTAAACATTTATCGTCACACATGCTTCTAGTGAAATACATAGGAAGTTTTTGTAATATTGATATCTCGTTGTTCTGTGTAACTGTAAATGAAGATAATTGTGGTTGAAAATCAACGTTTTACTTTGAATCAACGCAATTCTCTAAATTGCCTATTTTTAAAAATGGCTACGCATTTAATTGGTCTGTAAACTAATTCCTTTGTTATATTCTTCTTGGTGAAGACTTCCATTATCTTACATATCCATCTCTTGACCCTTCGTTTTTCAAAGAGCTCCCGATCTTCCTCTGTAAAACCGCTATTTTTTAATACATCAACTAAACAAAAATTATTTTTGATTTTAAATCTAAGCATAACAAGGTATAAATTATTTTTTAAGCACATCGTTTATTAGAAAATCTAGAAAAAGCCTTACATTTCTGGTTTCAAAGTTGTGTTACTCCTTAGGTCATCTTCAGTATTCTACATGACCCTGCTTTAAAATGAGTCATTCATCTAGAATAGAAAATATCTATTTATATTACTTCTTTCTCTCGGGATCGAAGATTTATAATACTGCCCTATTTAGTCAGCGCATTATCATTCTGAGATTTAATTAATACCACGGTTATTTGGGATGGGTTTCAAGATATTAATATAATGAAATATTTATTCAAATTTTCGAATCCCTTAAACTGTTATGGTTATCAATTATTTAAAATATAATATTTAAGATATTTTTCCCATATAAGATTGGAGAAATGAAAAAATGCATATTGTAAAATCATGCATTTTAAGATAATAACACTAGTTTGAAAAAAAAATGTTGTTCATGAAGTGAAACATATATTATTTATATAGGCTGTGGACGGTAGTTAAAAAAATATTTTTTTAAATTTTTGTAGCACGTCACAATTCTGAGATATGAACGTCTTCGTTTTTTATCTATCCGCAATTGTTTAATACGTTTATCGTTTTATTTTGTAAAGAACTGTGTGATTCAAAAGTCTTATTTTTATATAAAAATGTCATCTAGAGTGTGTAAACTACATCCAAACTGATTTTGTTATGTTTGTGGCAAAATTGTTCTGTTAAACCGTGGTTTTCCTATAGCAAAACCATTGCAAAAAGCCTATTTACATTATTTTGGATTTCCGGTGTCAAATCAAGATAAAAATCGGGTTTTTCAAGTGATTTTCAATAATTGTAGATTGGTCCTCAGCTATTGTTATTCAGGTAAAAATAGATCACTGAAATTTGGTAAACTAATCATATGGAGAGAGCCAACTAACCACGTAACCGATTGTTACTTTTGTTTAACAAAGACTTTTGGTTGTAACTAAAAAAATAAAGATAGCATAAAATATGCAGACGTTCCATCAGTGACTAAGCCTATCTATCTATCTAAGTGACAATCTTGGATGTTATGTTCCTTCAGAGGATTTACCAGTTCCCACACCACCTGGCAGAAGTGACCAAACTCACACAGATACATCAAGTAGTATTACAATGCACGAGCATAGTGACAGTGAAAAATCAAACTCAGATAACTTTGTTGATGATGAGGACAGTCCACATTTAATAACTCAGTCTGAACTCAACGAATAAGAGATTTGCAGTTGTCTAAGTCAAAAGCGGAATTACTTGGCTCCAGGCTGCAACAGTGGAAATTACTTGCTCCTAGTACAAAAGTTAGTATTTATAAAGAGATTGTTGAAAATTTATTGCAAAATTACGAGCGTATGGGTGTAAATATGTCACTAAAAATCCGTTTTTTGCATTCCCATGTAGATTTTTCCCCAGAAAATCTTGGTGGTATGAGTGATGAACATGGTGTGCGATTTCACCAAGATTTAATATCATTTGAGCAAAATTATCAATTTTTTGGGACCAAAATATGCTAGGTGACTATTGTTGGTCTGTTGTGAGAGATACATATGAAAATATTTATCAAAAAAAGAGCAAAAATTACCCATTTTTAACTGTCTATTGTTTATTTAGATGTAGTTTTTGTAAAAATCTTCTTAATAAATTTTTCAAAAAACTGACGTGCTGGAATTTTAAAAATATTTTTTCCTAGATGTAGATACCCAAAATAACGTAACCGTATATATTTCATTTCATGTACAAAAGTCATGTAAACTAGTGTAATTAGATTCATGAACTGAAAATTGGATATTATATATTTGCTTATAAAAGAAGAAGTGTATTTATACAAAAATGTATACATGTTAAATCTAAATTAAACAGTGGTGTTTTCATAGAGCGATAAATAATTATTTTTATAGCAACTAGGAGACGACTTCTTTTTTGTTTCTGTCTTTAAACTGTTACAATTACTTGCCACTTCCGAAGGTATAGAACTAAGGTGTCTTAATGTAGATTTTACTTATTTTTTATGAAGTCAACGGCAATTTATTAACACAGAATTTGCCTTTATACTTTATTTTTACGTTAAACTTTAATTAACGTAAAACCTTTTCGATTATTGCATGCAATTGTAAACGAGTAATTATTATTACAAGAAATTGTAAATCTAGGATGTTATGGAATTTTTCTGATGTCGTATTTTTTAATCTCACAAATTGCATGAAAATTTGTTTATATAAAAAT
Source organism: Maratus michaelseni (assembly GCA_963931845.1). Classification (NCBI taxonomy): domain Eukaryota; kingdom Metazoa; phylum Arthropoda; class Arachnida; order Araneae; family Salticidae; genus Maratus; species Maratus michaelseni. Next base: position 160,339,695 of record OZ007588.1, read on the forward strand.
CACTCACTGTCTTATTGTAAACAGTTAAATAATTATTATTTTTAAATTATGTATTTTTTTTCTATTTCAATCAAATTTATGAATCAATTTCTAAATCAATTAGTAAAACAAATGAATGATCGTAATATCTGAAATCAGTACCCATTATTGTAAAACAATAATTCACAAAGTACTACAGAATACATTGTAGATCATATATCAGTTTAAATTCTGAACCAGAATCATAATATAGGGAAAACATCATCGGTATCTACGCAATTTTTTTTTAATTTTAGAACAATGAAGTGTCTATGATACAAAACTACCCAGAATTGTAGCATAAAGCAAAATGTATAAATTTATTGTTCGAACTTTATTGCATCTCCTTCAAAGTAATCTCCACCGAATACAATACACTTCTGCCAACGTTTTTTCAACTCATCAAAACATGCGTTAAAGTAAATTTGCGAAATCCCTTCAGACTTCGTAGAATATTTTCTTTTATCGATTTGATGGACTCAAATCGGTGACCACGAAGAGGGAATTTGAGGAGTGGAAATAAGAAAAAGACACACAATATCACATAAATATGATGCTTGTGGAAGCGTATTTGCTGAATGTTTGGTTAAAATTTCTCGAATAATAATTGCACTCTGAGAAGACGTGCAAAACCCGTGAGTTTTCACGCCACCTTTCAGGCCTTTTTCGGCGCATTGCTTCTCGCAAACGACGCAAAGCACTCAAATAATTTTTACTGACTGTCTGGCCAGTTGGTAGGAGTTCATAATGCACAACACCACGACAATGAAATAAAACTGTAAATATTACCTTGGATTTTGAACGACTTAGACGTGGTCTTTTCGGTCCTGCTTCACTTTTTAAGCTTCCTTCACTTGATTTTTGAGATGTTTCTGTATCAAGAGCATATGTCCAAGTTTCCTCACCGTTAATAATGCGTTTTAGAACAAAATTGCCGTGAAAAGTATCTCTCTGGCCACTTGAGCACGTTGTTGTTTTTCGAATAAATTCACAGTTCTTGGAACAACTCGAGAAGCGACGCGTCGCAAACCTAAATAATATTTTAAAATTACTTTACAGGAACCAAATGATATAGGAACTTGTTAAATAATGTCTATTATACGAATGATTTGACTTTATCTGTATCTTTACCATTAATAGAAGTGGAGAGTATACCATATCTCGAATCATCTACGACAGATTCTCTACCATGTTTAAACTTTATATACAAATCAAATACTGTTCATTTTTGATAAACAGTCGTCTTTGAAATCTTTTTGCAACATTTAAAATGTTTTGTAGCAGAAATTGCATTTTAAAAACCAAATTGAATGCATGTTCTTTGCTCAATAACATTCCCCATATCAGAAAATGGACAGAGTAAAATTTTTATCTCATTAAAAACAAATTTATTTTCAGACGATAAAATGAAATAAATCCCCGACTATAGCCAAATGTTTATAAATGTCATAAAAATGTTTGCTAAAATTTATCATACGATATCTACTATAGATGTATTTTAAATGAAGCATTCCGGGTACGTTTCGATATAGTATATTTTCAGTAGTATTTATCTCAGTAGTATATTTTATTTTTTTAAACAAGTTCAAACATACAGGCACATTTTTTAAACAGGTAAGTATTCTTTATAAAAAAATTGTGCCAATTTTGTTTCTTCACACAGTCTTTAAAGACATTATAAAATGGTAAAAAATTGCTTCCTGAGAGCCCCAGGAATTGAATAATTCATAAAACATCGACTTAGAATAAATCGTCTTAATAATTTATATGGATTTCTTCAAAGTATTTAAAATTCGTACTTTTTTATATCTCGCGTTCCTTAAAGTCAAATTTAAAAACAAACTATTTATTAAGTTATCTGTAACACAAAACGTTTAAAGAAAATACAAAATTTAGCTCCCTATTTTCTACATTTTAAAACATATTTGTATTGCAATATTCCTCTTTTCTTAAAATAAAGAATAATTAATAAAGATGTACATGTATTGAAAAAACTTTTCAGCTTTTTTGTATGATTCCGTTTTGTAAAATATTTATTCAGTTTCATTCATTATGTTTTAGAATATTGAATGGAATTAAAGTATTTAGGATAAATCACATTAAACATCTATTATTTTGTTGGAGTTATTAGCGGAGACATTATGCTTAAATAAGAAGTACTTACACTTGCATTTTTGCTATAATGTGTTGAAGAATTTTACAATTATATATTTCGGAAAGACATTCACGAGTTAAATTTTTCACAAATATAGCAGAAGATTTCGCGTAATATAGAATATTAAATTTGATATTGTAGAATAATTAAAATCATTGAAAAGTATTTAATTCGAAAATCTCATCACGTCGTGTTTATTATTATATTTTTATATGACTTAAGAACTTGAAAATTATTTTGGAATATGTTTCTAAATTGAAGAATATGATGAGAAACATAATTCTATGCTTTATAAGTAGGAAGGTAAGTACAGAAAGAAATACCCCTACTCTAATCGAAATTGTGTATTTTGTGTTTTTATTTGTTTAAAATAAAAAAAATTTATCAGATAAGACGCAGATAAATTTAATTATCAACAGACATTAGGTATATACAAGATTAATTTCAATTATAATGAAGTAAAAGCTATTTGATATATAGGTATGAAAAAAAGGAAATTTGAAGACAGAATGAAATAACACAGAAGAGATATAAACTTAAATAAATCAACCACTGCAATAGCCAGATTAAACAATAAATCTTCAATTGCAATAGACTTCAATAATGTCGAAAAATTAGCCAATTATAATAATTATAGTACGAATTACAGTGGGAAGCCATAGAAATATTTACATCAAACTTAGAAACGTGCAACTAAGTTACTAAAAGGTATTGTTTTCATCTAGCAAAAATCAACATTTGAGATTTACTCAGATTAAGCTTATTGGTTGAGTAAATATGTAGCTTACATTATGAGTATATGCTGAGTGTTCCGAATAAAAATTGCCCGCACATAAAATGATGTCTGACACATTCAAACTAAAGAAGTTCGATATTTTAAACTTCAGTGTGGTCGGTGTCACTTCTTTTTGAACCACCCAGAGGTGATCCATCCAAAAAAGGTGGGGAAATTTAAAATTTACTAAAGTACCATAATGGTAGGAGAGGGTGGGGCATGTTGGAACATGGGACACGTTGAAACACTTGAGTTGGTAGCCATTTTGAAAAAAAAACAGAGGATTATGGGAAAACTTAACTTGTGTCTCTTAAGCACACCTAGGATCCCTGTTGTTTTCAGGATCCTAGGTCTTCAAGTTTTCTTGGCAAGTTGATTTTTTAAATTTGATGCAAGGTAAGTAAATTTTCCATATTCTTTAAAATCTTTATTTACTTTTGAAGTATTATATTGAGTTTACCTCAAGTTATGTTGTCAAATTGCTTGAAAATCAGGCTTTCAGTTGATAGCATCCATTAACTATTGTTATGTTAGGCCTAAAATAACAGATAAATAATACTGTAGTATGAGGCATGTTGAAACACTTTGGAAGGGGCATGTTGGGACACAGTTCTTACATGTCCCATATCGTTTCTTGCTCAGAATATTGTATATAAATATACATTTTTCAATTTCTTTATTAAAATAGTAATATTATTTATTGAATAATGATAAAATTTGATTTTTTTTATTGAATTGTTATTCAAACTAAAAAAGCAAGAGGAACTACGCAAAGTTGATAACGTATTGCCTACAAACTCTGGATTTGTAAATGCCCCATCTACTTCTAATGCCTTGACCATCTCTACCTCTGCTATCACCACCAACCCCTTTTATTCGGTTACCACTGACTCTTGTACATCAACTTCTGCTTCAGCTGAGGATTTTGTTGTAATAGCACCATTGACCCTACCACTGTAATTTCCATAAATTTTGAGGTAGGATACACCACACCTAGACAGGTGTTAAATCCTGAAGAAGAACAACAACTTGTTCAATATATTATGCATGCTTCTCAAATGAACTATGGTTTATGTCCACGAGAATTACGGAAGCTAGCCAACAACTACGCAGTTGCTAATAACAACGTTATTCACAAATCATGGGTTACTAAAATGGAAGCTAGCAAAGACTGGTTCAATTGTTTCAGGAATATACCCATTGAACCGTCACGTTTTTATGGAAGTGGATTTTCCGCCATCACGTGTTACTAACCACCCTAATCCAGAGACAGTGACAAATCCCACTATTATTTCTTTAGCTGTAATACTTAGCTCACAATCAAATATAGCAACTATTGGCTCTAGCTCTCCTGCAGTCACATTGCAAGAAATTCTACCTTTCCCAAAAGCAGGACCAAGAAAACGTTCCAATAAGAAAAAGAGCTCAACAAAGATCTTAAAAGACACACCAGTTAAAAAAACAAATAATTGAGGAAGCATTAAAGCAAAGACAACAGAAAGAAATGAAGGTCATTTGCTCCATTGTTGCAGCACAAAGAAAAAGAAAGCTTAACCTTCTAAACCCAGTTCAATTGAATAAAAGTAAAAAACCGAAGAGCAAGAAAATGTTCTTCAAAAGTGAGACAAATGAAGAAATTGAGTATGATGCTGCTAGAATAGATGATGATGATTCTATTGAGTTTGATTCACCCATTTGTGAGGATAGAAAACGACAAATCAAAAATTTTGCTGTCGTGAAGCTTTCCACTAAAAAAATTACATTTGTTGGGATGGTACACGCAGTTAAAGGTGGATTAAATAGAAATTAATTTTCTGAAAAAGTGTAATAGTGAAAAGGGTTTTGTTTTCCCTGATATGGAAGATCGTGGGTGGTACACTCCTATGAAAAAATTTGCCTCATCCTTCCACCCCCCCCCCCAATCACAGTTGGTAGTACTTACAGATGTACCAGAAAAGTGGTATTTCCATATGATTTGTCAATTTATGAAGGCCTACAAAAAATTCAAAGCACAGGAACTATCAGGCTACAATATTTTGCATTATCTGTAACTTCATATTATTAAAATTAAATATTTTATAATTAATTTTGTAACTTGTTTCATTGTGTTTCAACTTGCCCCACAGTATGTTCCAACATGCCGCATGGAGGGGCATGTTGGAACAGTCATATTGTCATTCATTATTTTTTTCAGTATGAATTTTTTTTTAATAATTTATTTAAAATTGTAGCAAACAGTTGAAGCTAGAATATAACCCTAAGTGTTTGAACTAATACCTATGGTTTACTAAGTTAAGGATTCAAAAGTAAAAAACGTTCCAACATGCCCCACTCTCCCCTACATATTTATTTGTCTAGTGAATTTTTTTCAGCGCCAATTTTAATTGATCCTCCCTTCATATATTTAAGAAATGAAACATTAAATTTAATTTTATGCTTAACAATCAGTAGTGTGTGAAAAACTTTCACTTTGATAAAAGAAAACTAACAAAGCACTAATTTGTTCAAATAAATTCACATCGCTTTGATTTTTGATAAATTTATATACATTTTAAAAACTTTACGAAGTTTAAAGTCATTTGAATGGTCGTCTGTTTGAACTTAAATTTGGTAGAAAAGAGCAACACAAGTAAGTTATTAAATTAGAAAGATATGTCAAAAATGCATCTAAAATATCCTGATGTACAAGAAAAGTTTCCTTATTTTTCGCATTTATTCATTGTTATGCAGTAAGTTTTTTGCAACAATATCATATGAAATATATTTGTTTTAATAATACAATATCGAAAAGCTAATTACATAAAACTTAAAAATAATAATTTACAAATTGTCTTAAAAGCATTTTAATTCACAAGTATTAAAAAATATTCACACTTTAAAATCTTCTCACTCAATCAATATGTAAGAAAAATCCCAAAAGTTATATCTTTTACTGACTGCCATGATCCAATGAACTGAAATATGATGTGCAAACTGCTTGTTACAGCTTAAAAATTCAAAGTAGATACAATTTTCAATTTCTAGACCATCCCTACTTTAATAATTATATTTAAATTATGAAATCACACACATTTCGCAGTCGAAAGATACATCTTCCATTCCATTGTGACTATTTGGTGATAATTTAGCAAGTTGTATTTTTCAGGTCTGCCCACATGCAGAACTTATGTTTTTAGCACTTTCCAACCTAGTTGAAAAGTGCTTATGACTTCGGTTTGTCTGCCGTATGGCCGTCTGGCCGTCTGCCGCCTGCCCGTGCTCTAACTCCCGTAAATATGCTCGGATTGCTCTGCAATTTTTATATGTTATTGTCTTTATCTATAGAATGTTCCCTATTGCAACGGAAGTGTGTAGCACTGATAGTTTTTTTACAGGGACACTCAAAAGAATTTCGTTACATTGCGGTCTATGGGGAAAAATCATTTGCGGTTTATTTAAATAATGTTTCACTATTGTAAACGCAGTGAAATTTATATATATCACTAAGGTGCATTAGAAGAAGCCTAATATGGAATAAGGTGTGCATAGCACTTATAGTTACTTTACAGGGACAGTCAAAAGAATTCCGTTACATTACGTCTATGGAGAAAAATCGTCTGCGGTTTATTTAAATAATGTTTCACTATTCTAAACGCATTGAAATTTATATATATTACTAAGGTGCATTAGAAGAGGCTTACTACAGAATAGTGTGTGTATAGCCGTCATCGTTCATTTACAGGGACACACAAAATAATTCTCCACTGTTTCTTAACAATAATTCCTGGAAGTGCGTTTTAAGTTACTGAACGCGATTTTAATTTTAACTCGCTTTTTGTCTATTATTTGATGTGTAGAAATTCTGTAGATCCTACACAGGGCAGCACAAAAGTTCGCGAACACATTTCCGTTTACTGTTAGAAACTCCAGAAGGATAATTTTAAACTGTGCTACGCGTTTCCTAACTAAACTAAAATTTAGCATCCTATGTAGTATATATACAAAACTATAGATCCTATACAGGGCTGAATAAAAGTATTAGGATATTTTTCGAATATTGTATCTGTTGGAAATTCCTGAAATTATGTTTTTAAATATGTTATGAGATTTCCAAATTGTTTACTTAGATGTTATCTTTTAGCTTATTAAACAGTATGATTTGTAAAATTATTTTGGAAGCGTTGGAAAGTGTTACATAATCTATGCTTGACGCATGATTTTTCGTTCTTGTTTAAAAATAAAAAGCATGCTTCAGTTGAAGCATATCATAAACGCACCTTTTCTATTTTAGTCTAAATGTATAAGACAACATACACTGTTCTACTAGAACTGTAAAAAATGAGAATGGCTCCTTTCTATAATTGAAAACTTCGTTTTTAGAAGCTTTTGTTGTAAAAATATTTTTACTAAGAATATTTCTAGCCTTAGTTTTATAAATTCTATAGATGCTCGGATTCAATTTTGTTTGTATATATAGGTACGAGAATTTCTACGGTATGTCGAATAAAAACACATTTTAATATCGGCTACGCAAAATTCCTTTCTATACCAAATGGAAATAAAAATTATATAAATGTTAGGATTCATAAAATTGTAATTTAATATTTTTAATAAATAATTTCTCTTCTAAAAATGCAGTGTATTGTTCTCATATTTTATATTTGCAGTATGTATTCAACATTTTATATTTTATTTTATTTATTTTACTAGGATTGATTAAAATGTATAATTATAATAGTTTATTTTAATTACGTAACGTGTAACTTTTAAATATTATCTAAAATATGAATATTGGCGTCTTAAAATTTATTATATTAGCGCAATATGCATAAAATAAGAAGTTTTTTATATTAAAAACTTAATCCATATTGCGGCAGCTGCCGTTATACTGATGCCGAGAATGCAGTGACAGAGACAAAGACATCCAAACCATTGTCCCGAGCATTAAGTCTAATGTGTATTTCCCACGATCTGTCTACTCTCACCTACAAATTGGGGAACCAAGCCCAAGACTGTGCCCGAAAAAACAACTTGAAGTCATACCCTCCTTTGATTGACAAATGAAAATGTTAATAATAATTATGAAAATTTATCAGCTTAGAATAGTACAAGATTTGAATACATTATTTTCTATTGATTTCATAACAAAACGATTGCTTTCGCAATGATATGGCATTTTATGTTATTATAGATATTTTTAATGTTCACTGTTTTGCTTCTAGAAATTTCTCTGTTATAGTAGGAATGTCTTTAGAAATAGAAACTGAATTTTATGCTTATCATATTCACTAAATAAATTTAAGTCATTTTCGTGCCTTTTAGAAATCCTGTAAGATTCTCATCTGGTTCAAAACATGCCAACCTGATAATATATATGCTAGTGTCTAATACAAAACATCAACGTCTCATTTATATAATAAAATAAGAAAACAAAATAATAAAAAAGAGAAAACATAAATATTAGAACTTTTTTCAACGTACGAGACACAATTGATGAATTGCATCAGACGTCGTCGTTTGAATAAGTCACGGGAGATCGATAATTATTTCTGAAGATGACTTTCTTTTTTCGGAAAATTTTTCATTAGTCTGGATATTTAATTCAATGGTATTTTATCCAGTTTATTATTGTAATATATTTATACTTATTAATGTATAGTATAATGTCAGAGACAATCCAGGTCATTGTGCATTGATATGGATGGAACCCCACAAATAAAAAAAGGAGAATCGTGTTTAATTATGTTGTGAAGTTATTTCTAGAAAATACACTAGTTACTGGAGAACAGGAAAAGGTAGCAATTACATCAAGAAATCATTTATGAAATATATTATTTATTAGTCTTTATTTATATAGTCCTTCTGATAGCTCTAAAACTCTACAGTTTGCTGTCACATATGGCTACTTTGAATATAAACTAATTTTAATAGTTTTTTTGTTTGTAATTTTATCGTAAAATTCTTCCATAACATAAGAGCAATGATTAAATCCATGGAAGATGAACATTCTTTTACTTATGAAACCAAGATCGCATAGAAACAATTTTTACATTATACTAAATATGTAGACTCTATGTAGACTTTTTTACTAAATATGTAGATTGCTACCCTGGTTCCATATCCAAAAACTGTCCCTCTTTTTAGTTGAAAGACTTTGCGATGACTGACCCTTCATTGTAGACACACATAGACACATAAAGGTTGTATCTAAATTCATTCACAGAAGTTAAGGAAAGATAGCACAAGTCAAGAAAAAATATTTTTGTCGCTCATTAAGCGGAACCGGAATTTACCTTCAAAAATTTAAGAATAATGAAGATAATCTTGTGAAATTTTCAGAAAATCTTTATTTTCAGTAAAATATCATGATATGAAAGGAAATGCTATATCCCCATTGCAATTTTGCAAGTGATACTCTATTCGCAGTTTACTAAATTCTGAATTTTGTAGGGTCTAGCAGAGTCAACGTAAATGATGGTAATTCGTAGACTTTCTTATGATTTCATCATATTTCTCAGAAGACATAGAAGCATGTCTAAATCATTGATTTATAAAACTTTAAATTAAGCATAAGATAGTTTACATTCAATAGTAATGTAGTATATGTTTTGTACTCTAGTATTCATTACTGTGTATCAATTTCTTAAATTTTAAAAATACAGATTTTAAATTTTTTTATAGAAAAATTTAGTTATATACAACTACGATATGCGGAATTCTCGATTTAAAATATATGCCCAATAATACTTAGTGATTAACAACTTTTTCATTGCTGTGAATATTGTTTTAGGTACAACTGCTTTGTTTTGATAGTCACATTTCTCGAACAGAAGAAACTACAACGCTTGAAAAACGAATTTTTAGTATAATGTTGCTCCTGTTTTAATAAACTACCTCTTGTTGTACTTGTCTTAGAAATTTCAGACTATAAGTATTTTGAAAATAACCCTATTCTTACCAATTTCCGTTTTTTTGTGTACTTTATTTTACAAATTAAATATTTAAGTTACTACTAAATGTAATCGCACTGATTTGTTTAACATGAAATACAAAAATAAAATTTGGAACCATTGTGATATCGTTGCAGAAATTATTTCTAGTATATTTTAATTTTAAAATTTTCTTTTATATTTACATAGAAAATAATGTTTTCCAACTTCTCCGTAACTATATTTAATACTTTTAAAACATTATATAATTAAAATAAATTTTAAGTTATTGTATGTTCTTTAAGAATAAAAAGGAAAAAAAATCGAATGAAATGTGGTGTACCTCTTTTATTCACTCTTATTCATTATAATGTTCATCCATGAGAAAAGACGAAATACATTATGATTCAATAAAAATAAATATTTGCGAAAACATATTACTGACTTGTGTTAGTTCATTGTGTAGGATCTTATCTTTTTAATGAAGTACCTAATTATAATATATGTTCCATTTCACTACGAATACTTTCAAATTAGCATTTCCGTTAACTTACTTTTTTTCATGCAGTCGTTTACGTTTATAATGGATATCAGAGAAATCCATCAAACAGCTTTTGTATGGAAAGGAGCATAAAACACCGTATAAAAAATAAAAGTTCTTGAAATATTTAAAAAAATAAACATTCTTATACAAAAAGAATAAATATTACGATCTCAGTATTTAAATATAAATTAATGATGCTACGACATTTATCGTCCTTCATTGCAGAACTAAGCAGAAATGCTTTAAATTACTGCTTAAATTACTTTAAAATTTAACTCACTTTTTGTCAATTATTTGGTGTGTATAAATTCTGTATTTCATATACAGGACAGCACAAAAGTTCGCGAACACATTTCCGTTTATTGAACAGAAACTCCAGAAGGAGTATTTTAAACTGTGCTACGCGTTTCCTAACTAAACTAAAATTTAGCATCCTATGTAGTATATATACAAATCTATAGATTATATACAAGGCTAAATAAAAGTATTCGGATATTTTACCGAATATTGTATATGTTGGAAATATATGTTGGAAATTCCTGAAATTACGTTTTTAAATATGTTATGCGTATTCCAAATTGTTTACTTTGATGTTAGCTTTCAGCTTATTAAACGGTAATTATTTGTAAAATTATTTTGGAAGCGTTGGAAAGTGTTACATAATCTATGCTTGACGCATGATTTTTCGTTCTTGTTTAGTCTTAAATTAATTATCCTCATCAATAAACCTATTACGTTACGCATATGACACTCTAATGAGAATTCAACATTGAAGCCCATACCATCTCGAATACAAATTTCATAAATATGCCTGAAATTAAAGATTTAAAATATCGTGATTCATATACATTTCACTATTTTTGTTTTCGGAAAATAAGTTTTTTAAAAATAATAAATAATTTATTTATAACTGATAATAAAAAACTTGAATTTCTTCATTTTATCTTACAAAATATATCACACATTACGCTACGCAAAACAAATTCAATTACTGCAGTTCGAAATCAATATAGAGATTATGAAAATGATTTTAGGAGCATTCTGAAAGATTCGTTATTGCTATGAACTAGAAAGCATGAAAGTCCGTTGTAAGTACAAATAATCAAAATGAGTTGTTTATTAATGAATATTGCATATATATGTTATATATTTAAATATTTTCCATTGCGTGTTTTTTTTTTTTTTCTTTTTAAACTAATTTAGGAAAATAGATATTCACGCATATAATATAGCCAAAACTTTGTAATAAATGAACGTAACATTGTTTCATTGAATCTTAAATTAAGCATACTATAGAAATGCAATGTACATTTAGTAAGGTATCCTTTACTCTTTGTTATCATTTTTTATTCTTAAGCATGCAGTTACTTTTGTAGAATGTTTTTATGAGGGTGTATTCTTATATGAGTATTTATGTTTTGAAGTCTATCTACGGCAATTGCTAATGATTCACAAATTTTCCGTTATTGCAGTTTACCTTCCAAACGCATATAGTATATGAAAGGTAATATAATCATGCTATAAAAACTTATTAAACAGTTTGGTATATATTTATATTGTTAGGCTCCTGATTGCATTATCACTTAATTTAGTTGAAAAATCTTTAAAACCATTTTGAATGTATGTGTGTTTGTGTATATGCGTGTATATTGTAATTTTTCTACATTTTTAGTTCTCAAAGCTCACTTTTGGTGTTTTTACAATAATATTTGTGTATGTCTGTGAGATAACACAAAAGCATACAAAAGGTATTTGCGAATGAGCTCTCTTTGAGGGAATATATTATAGACTAATTTGGACCATCTGCATTCATTCTCCAACTAACGGGTTTGATATATAGATCGAGGAAGAATTGCGAAATATCTACAATAAATTAATTTATAAAATTCCCATTAGCATGGCTGTGCAAATTTACTTTCAGTATTTATTATAATTTACATACCTAAATCTTAGCTCGGGGGGAATGTAAATTCCTGCAATATTTCGCGATAATTTAACATATCTAATGTGTCAATCCCGAAACTTGCTTCTATCTCTTACATGCTAATACATCAAAATTCACAATCAGAGTGCAAAATTTAAATGACAATCTATGCCTATCACGAGGATTCTAAAAATATATGTTCGTTGAATTATGTTCATTTAAAAAAGAGAAATAAATATGGCATTTTTCAAAGAAATCATTGAATTTCGGCACCCACCCTCTTAGATGTCTGCAACCAAAATTCCCAATCCAAATAGAATAAAAGCGACACCTGTTGGGTGTTATACACACAAGCCTAATAAAGATCTATTTGTCTGAAAGTGTAACAGAATATGAAATTTGATTAAATTCCGTGCATTAGTTTTTGAGTTATAGCTATTTCGAAAATCGTGAAAAATGCAGCATAGCAGAGGTACCTCTTATATGCTATATGCTATACACAAAAACCTAATCAGCACCAACTTATGTCAAGGTCTAACGTATATGAAATTTGAGGAAATTCCGTGTTTCAATTGTTGAGATAGTCCATGTTTTAATTTTTGACTATTGTTAAAATCGTCTAAATCCCGGAAAATGTATCATAGCAGCGACACCTGTAGGGCGATTTACACCAAAACATAATCAGCAACAACTTATGCCAATGTCTAACTGAATCTGAAGTTTAATGAAATTGCGATGAAATGCTATTGCGAAATCTTAAAAAAAGCAGCATACATCGCCAACTTTTGAGCGATTTATACCAAAACCTAATCAGCAATAACTTATGTGAACGTCTAAACGAATCTTGAACTGAACAGGTTTAATGAAAATCTGTACAATAGTTCTTGAAATAGAGCTATTGTGGAAATCCTGAAAAATGCAGCACAGCAGCGCTACATGTTGGGCGATTTACACCAAAACCTAATCAACCTCGATGTATATCAACATTTAACTACTTTTGTTACGAAAGTTTTTTTTTTTTAATTCCGTGCATTAGTTCTTGAGATAGAGCCTTCTGATGGATATTTTTGTGACATACAGACAGACATTTTCTAAAAACTGTGAAATCGTGTTCAGGAACTTCTAAAACTTATAAATCCATCGAAAACTGGAAGCCTATTTTTTTCACGAGTTTAAGACTTTCTTCTTATAAAAATAGAAGAAATAGCAAATACGACGAATTTTGCTTAAAGAATACTTTCGATCATGAGAAGCATTTTCGTCCAAATAGCATTATTGTACATTATTAAATTTTCGTTGCATTTTAAATGTATCAAAAGCATTTTTACAACTTTTTGTATTTAATTATTAAGACTGACTGTTAGCAAACTATTTTCAACAGTTTATTTTTTCTTTATGCTAATGTTATTAAATTGATCATATTTTTTAACGAGATACTCAAGAAAGTTACGCAATTAACTTTAACTTTCATTTCACATACTTTAAAATTATCTCTTATGTCTTTTTTAAACACAGTCATTAGTGTAACAGAAATCCATTGAAGAGCTCTTGAGCCGAGAGGAGAATAAAGCACTGCATCAGAAGAAAAGAAATTCTTGAAATTGATATTTCCATAAAATTAGTATAAAAGAATAAATAGTATGTTCTGGTTCTGATAATTATATCGTCTTTCAATTCAAAATGAAACAGAAATTTGCCTTAACACATGAAAAGGAAGCCGCAATTATTATAAATGCAGAAATCTGAAATATGAGAATTCAGAAATATATTAAACGGGTGTTGTAATAGTGTTTCATCTTAGAATGTACCGTTTAATATCTACATGGATATATAGGAGATTCAATTGGAGATTTTCACCTCACGCTAAAATTTCAAAATACTTAGCCACACACGAAATTCCCAATTTAATTCTTTGAAGGGCTGTAGGAAATTATATATAGAACTTAATGTAATATCCAAATGCCACAATAACACCAGGATTTTGAAATAAACTTCTGCTTTTATAGTGTACGTGAAGCAAAGCTTTTGCTTATTTTCAAATACATTTGTTCGTAAATCCTGTTATCATTCAAGAATTAAAATACTTTCGGAACAAAGAAATTATTTCCTTCTGAAAGGGTTAAATCACTTCTAACGTCTAATACAGTGGGTTACATATTATATACAGTGGTTTGCATATCCGCTATTAGGTCCATTTACAAATTTAAATTAGTGCTCGCGAATATACGTTTAAACGATTACGTAGTTAAGCCTTTTTTTCATATTATACCTATAAAAAATCGTTACCGGTTACAATACGTATTATAGGTATATTCGCGATCACTAATTTAAATACATCATATTGTCCCATCTTAATCTTAATCTAATCTATCTAAATCTTAAATTAATAAGATCAACAATTACCATAATATTTTATTCTTAGGTAGTTTAAATGACAATTTTCCATTAAATCTTAGAATAACTAGAAAATAAATTTTTAAAAAGGATTAAAATTCGTTTAGCATTCATATATCGATGTTTCTAGATACTCTGAATAATGTTCTCAAAATTCATTTTAAAATAACATACATCATCCCTTTTTAACTTTTATGTGGAAATTGAATATCTTCATTTTATGTAACAAAATATACCTTGATATTACACTGTATGTGGTATCTTAACCCGAAATCAATCGCTCTAATAATGTAGGTACGTTTTTAGCGGAAAACAAATTTAATAGTATTCGAAAATATCCTTTAAACGATTACGTAGTTAAGCCTTTTTTTCATATTATACCTATAAAAAATCGTTACCGGTTACAATACGTATTATAGGTATATTCGCGATCACTAATTTAAATACATCATATTGTCCCATCTTAATCTTAATCTAATCTATCTAAATCTTAAATTAATAAGATCAACAATTACCATAATATTTTATTCTTAGGTAGTTTAAATGACAATTTTCCATTAAATCTTAGAATAACTAGAAAATAAATTTTTAAAAAGGATTAAAATTCGTTTAGCATTCATATATCGATGTTTCTAGATACTCTGAATAATGTTCTCAAAATTCATTTTAAAATAACATACATCATCCCTTTTTAACTTTTATGTGGAAATTGAATATCTTCATTTTATGTAACAAAATATACCTTGATATTACACTGTATGTGGTATCTTAACCCGAAATCAATCGCTCTAATAATGTAGGTACGTTTTTAGCGGAAAACAAATTTAATAGTATTCGAAAATATCCTTTAATAGTTTTACGTTGAATGCTTAGGAACGTCAATTTTGAAACATAAAATTCGTAGAATACATTTTATAGAATATAACAGAATCATTCGAGAAAGATAGAATACGATTTTCTGCTAAAACATATTTAAAAAGCGTAAGAATATTGAACAGAATCCCCGTGTATACTCTTTAGAATCTATTCAGACTATTTAAAAGTTACTTAAATTTGTATCCAAAAATGTACAGTATTTTTCATGTATGCCGCGCGGCTCTTTTTCGTAAAAATTTATTTTAAAAACCAACATGCATCTGATACATGAATATTTAAAATTTCGCATGCTTCTACATATATAGTCATAGCACACTGTATAAAGAAAAGAGCAGCAATAATTATTTTAAGAATCCATTAGGAATTACATTGTAAAAAAGTACAATTTTATCATTGGAAATAAGATTTTGAAAAAGAATAATATCTGTTTGAAATGTTTTCTGTTATCGTTTATTCCCAATTGAGATATTTGAAATTTACGCATGTTATATGAAGATGCGGCATATATGGAAAATACAGTGTTATTCTTTATTATCTTACCGTACTGAGATTAACATGGCTTCATAATTGTATCTGTTTTTGCTAACTGATCAGAGTTTACTGCTTAATAATATATTTATAATATGACATTTAAACAGAAAAGTTATATTCCGACCAACTTTTAAATTTATATTCTTTGCTTAATTAATAATGTGTCATTAGCATCATGCTTTTCATGATAATATGTATATACGATTTTCCTCTCCTCCCGAAAAGAAAGACCCCAAATACGAATAAGTATAATAATATTAGCGGCGCGGTGTTTCAATCCAAAGCATTACATTTAAACTGAACGAGATCTTTGCATTTTTGGAGGTGTAATCCTAATAATATTATAAATCAAATTGTGTGGAAATGTTTGGCTGAAACCATCGTCAAAATGGAGAATTTAATGATCCTGTATCCTTACATATAGATTGATTATAACCCATAAATAAACTTAGGCTAGATTTTATTTATTTTATTCAAATATTTTCTTTAATAATTAAAATTTTAATTATTTTCAAAGAGGCATAAATGGGCATTTTCCCATAAAATTTAACCATTTTACTTTATCGTTGCTAGGGCTTCGATCATTGCCAATAAATAAAAACACGGAAAAATAATTTTTCCTCAACAATTAATTTTCAATTGAACGATTTACACGTGTAAAATAAAAAATAAAAAAAAATTCAAAAGAAGATGAATTTCCGTGATATTTTAAACAAAAATAGGGAGTATTTGTTATTATACATGAAGCATGAATATCGGTTACATTAAAAAGATCTTTTTTTTTTATTATTAAATTCCTACTATTAGCTCACACTCTCTCTATATATATCTTGATCAGATTTTTAATCGTTAATAAAATATTTTCTATTCATCCACTCAAGTTCAAATATTTTTTTAAACTTGTAGTGGATGACACTTTATGTTAATACAGTTTTTTCAAATATTGATTCATTAATTAATTTTAATTAATTAATTTTAGTTTTAAATGGGAGAAAAAACTGAAGTATTTTTTATCGATACTGATTAATAATTAGCTTGCATACCAGTTACATACAAATATGAGTTTTCCGCTAAAATTTACGTCCTGATTGCCAAAAAAAGAAAATAAGAATTATGCCATTAAAAAGAGATTTCTCTGAGGAAAAGGTGACGTCCTATTTGAAATAAAATGGGAATTTTCAAATGTGTTTTACAAGGAGCGTGAATGAATTCCTTATATTAATAATACAAGGATCAGTAAGTTTAGAAAGTAGATGAGTTTCACGCCATATTTAAAACGAAAAATGTAAATATTTTTTTATCTATACCGATTATTAAGCATGAATATCAGTTACATACAGATGAGAGTTTTTTGCCAAAAACTACACCATGATTATTAGGAAAAGAAAAATAAATACGAATCTATTATATTAAAATTTGATCGCCTGTTTGTATTTCGCAACTACTCCTTTCAGATTGTCGAACGCAACGCGATTTACTTAACACCGGTTATCATTGATCCGAGGATGTCATAAACTGTCAGAATTAAATAAAAATGATTTAAATTCCGATATATTATTATTATTATTATTATTATTATTGTAAATTTTTAACGAAGTTTCTCTAAAATTGGTAACTAAATTATTCCATTTTTGTGGATAAAAAAGAAGAAATAAAACGGATTAATATATATATTTTTTTTCTCACTAAAACTGAAAAGAAGAATTTATTTTCAATTTGAATAGATGGTGAAAGAACAAAAAAAATCTTGATTACAGTTAAATTTTTGAAAAATAAAAACGTATTTTCACATATTCAAACCTCATGAATCAATTTATTCAGGAGAACAAAAATCGTCTGTCAACATATTTTCATTTAGAAATAAAGATTTTTTTCAGTTATAGATTAAATCAAAGATGCAAATTTAAGCTCCTTGCATTTAGGTCTACAATTATTGCTCCCTATTCACAAGAATTGAATTTAATCAAAAAGAATATACTATTTCCATTATCTTTGAAGGATGGCTATTAAAACATTTCACAAAGGCGTTAAAAGTAAAATCGTTTACCAGGTAAACTTAACATATGTTTTTACACAATTCGCCGATTTCCACGATTATATTTGGCGCGCCTTTTTCCATTGGTTGCAGTTTCATTTTCGTGATTATTTGTCTCAAAATTTCACTTTTTTAAAACTTAGTTATGTCAAGGCCTCTATAACATAGAAATACTGTATTGTCTCCAATGGAATGTGATAAAGAGATAGTTAATTTTTTTACGTTTCTAATTATCGGGAATGAAATATTTTGCTTAATTAATGCATTTATTCTTCTTTTAATGATACGTGAACGACGTCACGGGTAACAGCTAGCTGACTGTAATTTGCATTTAGAAAATACTTTTAATATTAAGTTTATTAATTAATAAATTTCCATTAAGAATTCATATTTATAATGTAGGCCAAATGTTTTCTGAATACAAATGCACGTTTGCAATGACTTTATCTGGCAAAAATATTTCGTTCTTCAAATATTTGGCTTCTAATTTCGGAGATCATGGAATAAAAATGGAATGACGCCATTTTCCTAACATATACAAAAATATTTGAGTTTTGTGAAATAAAACAAATAATGAAAAAAAATCGTTTTTACTTTCTAATTGGTTTCACTTTTAGCGTCCTTTTAAAAGTTTCAACTTACATACTTGCAAAACAATTAGTTTAAAATCTATGTTTCTTTTTAAGTTATATTCATTTCTTGATAAAAAAGGGCAATGATTGTCTAGTTGTTATGTTTACATTAGATGTCATTAACCTTATCCATGAACTTATATTCATTCACTATGCTGCAGGTCTCACTGCAATCGTAGAATTATTTAAATTAATATAATTCTACAGATATAATACAGTTTTAAATCATTGCGTAATGATTAATACTCATAAGGATTATATTCATTACGTAATTAAGTTCTTTATATCAAGTATGAAAAATCATCTTTTTTTTAGCAGTTTAAAAAAATTACAGAGAAAACAACATTAAAATTTTGCCTTTTTGCTCGGCAGTCAGACGGTTAAACATGAACATGTTAGCCAACTTTTGTTAATATAAAACTAAACGCTACACTGTAACGATTTCTAGATGTCAAATAGTTGACATACTATTTTTTGCTCTGAAAAATAAACTGATTTATGTGAATATGTGAAATAAAATTTTTATTTTATTGAAGTTTCATGAAAAATTTAATACATGTATTTTTTTTCTTCTCAATATGTATTCAAATTGAAAAACAATCTTTTAATTTTTAATGAGAAAATGAGTACATCACACAGAAACAAAATAATCCCTATTACTTCCCCATTTCTCCCTTTTATCCTCAATAAGAGAGTGATTTACCCTCCACAATTACAAAGATCTAATTAAAACAAGAACGAAGAACCATGCGTCAAGCATAGATTATGTAACACTTTCCAACACTTCCAAAATAATTTTGCAAATATTTACCATAAGGTGTATGATGATATCTAACTAAACAATTTTGACAACGCATAACATATTTAAAAATCCAATTTCAGGAATTACCCACAATATTCCGGAAAATATCTGAGCTCTTTTGTGCAGCCCTGTGTATGAGGTATAGATTTGTATACATACTAAATAGAATACTAAATTTTTGTTCAGTTAGGAAACGCGTAGCACAGTTTAAAATTTCCCTTCTGCAATTTCTGACAATAAATTCGATGTACGCAAAAACTTTTGTGCTGCCCTGTATACAATATATTCAATTTATACGCACCAAGTAATAGACAAAGACTGAGTTAAATATAAAAACGCGTTCAGCAACTGAAAAAGCATTCCCAGCAATTATTATTAATAAGCAGTACTTTAACCGAATTATTTTGTGTGTCCCTGTAAATGAACGATGAAAGTTATACACACAGTATTCTATAGTAAGCCTCTTGTAATCCACGTTACTGATATATACCCATTTCAATGTGTTTGAAATAGTGAAACATTATTAAAATAAACTGCAAACGATTTTTCCTCATAGACCGTAATGTAACGGAATTCTTTTGAGTATCCCTGTAAAGGTGCTACTATAACTATAAGTGCTATGCACACCACATTCTGTAATTAGTCTCTTGTAGTGCACCTCTGTGATATATCAATTTGAATATGGAGTTAAAGCACGGTCAGACAGACAGCCAAACCAAATTCATAAACGCTTTTCAACTATGTTCGAAAGTGTTAAAAATACAAAACATTGATCTCGGAAACTAATTTAACTAACTTCGAGAGTTATTAAGACATTGTTGATTTTTTTATTGTTGTCTTGAAACCTTTAAAGCATCAAGTTCTCAAATGAGTAGTAATAAAAAACAAATATACAGTCCAACATTAATATAAGAGTTAAAGTTGTTTCTTTCAAACCATTGTAGAAATGACTGATTGCTTATAACTAGTGATAAAAATCCGTTTAGTTTTGGCTCTAATTTGGACTAAGATGGATAGGAGTCTTTTTAAGCTGCTAGGCATCACATGCATGTATTCCATCCCACTATTAATGTCTTAAAAATTTAACTTTTAAAATTAAAAATTTTTTAAGCATGTTTATCAGTGTATTTAATAAATAAATAAATAAATAAATATAGCGTATATCGTAGGCGGCCTATTTTGGTGCTCAAATGCTTCCATGAATTTAATGACGAGTATTTTACTTAGGAATTCTTCGCCTTATTTCCATTTATTAGATTACAAAAATCTTTCAACACTTTTATTCACGGAAATATCGCAAGAGATATTATTGTAAAACGGCAGTCAAATAACTGTGTATATTCTATTTCAGTCGTTGTTTAAACACCTGACTCAAAAAGTGCGGCTGTCATGAGTGGAGTAATTGCAGTGTTTATAGGCTTCCTTGAATTTCAATACCAGTATTTGATAAAGGAATTCTTCGTTTTACTTCCATGTATTAGATTTTTAAAAATCTTTCAGCACTTTCATTTATGGAGAACTCATAAGAGATATTATAATAAAACAGCAGCCAAAGAACTGTGCATATTCTATTTTAGTTGTTGTTTATGTTTATACGCCTACGCACAACTCAAAAATTGCGGCAGTAGTAGAGGGACTAATTTCAGCGTTTATACGCTTCCTTGAAACTAAATATTAATATTTCACAAAGATGTCCTTCTCTTCTTTTAATCTCAGAAAAAATAAGAAGACTTTTAGAAAATACTAGTACAGTGCAACCTCGATTATCCGAGCTAATTGGGACCGCTAGTACCTCGGATATCGGAAATCTCGGTTAATAGAAATTGTGCATAAAAACTAACCGTGCTCGCGAATTTAACATCTCTTAGAATAAAATAGAGTAAAACGTTTTTTGAATAATAAAAATAAACTTATATAAAGTTATGTTTCACAGCTCAACAAATTTAAAAAGGAAATCAACTAAAAATAATAAATTTTAAAAAGCAAATTGAAATTTTTTTAACTATTCTAAATTAAGTCCAGATTTTCTATCAGTGGCTGTCCGATCACGCCAAATTTTGAGCAGCAGAAGATCTATCGGCGCAACATCGCTTCTTTGCTCCAAATATTTTAGGGCAGTTCTTAGTGCTTGAACACCTTCAGTATGACTTACAGTCCTTGAATCCTCAAAGTCCTGGTCCTCATTGTCAGTATCATTAATGTCCAATAGGAATTAACAGCTTGTATAATTTCTTCATCATTAAGGATTTGAAAACTTGGATGTTGGTTTTCAACGTCCAGCCATTCGGAAATGTCCTCTTCCAAAACTTCTTCACACCTTTTAATGCGATTAATAATCTCAAATAGTTCTCCGTCTGTCGGTGAGTTTACCCTTTGCTGGAATTCTAAATTAATAAAATCTTATTATTCTCTTCTCTTTTGAATAATTATGTAGCCTGTAGCATGGACAGTGAACTAAAACGTGTGGTATTTTTCAAAGTTCATTCACCAAAAAAAAAAAAAAAAAAAAAAAAAAAAAAAGACTTTGTTATTGGCTTCGTTAACAGAAACCTCGATTAATCGAAGCTCGGTTAATCGAGGTTCTACTGTATTTAATTTCAAGGAACCGTGCAAGTATTGAAAGAAATCACATTTCAGATGATTTCGAGGTAGTTTTTTTAATGTTTAAAATGTAAATATTACTTTTTTAAATGATAGATCAGATAATCTTGTTTCTGGATTCTAATTCTGCCATGATAGAAGGGTTTTTGTAAATTTTATAGTGGTATTGCCTCCCATGCTTCTCTAAAAACTTTCCAGATATCATCATTCGTGGTAGTTTTGCGACTTGAAAGAGTTCTTTTCAGCAGATCAATTGCACAATAAAACAAAAGGGGATCATCTGGTGACTTGATAGGAATATGTTGAAATATATAAATACAATATCTGTGTGAGTTTTTATTTTATCAACAAATACAATGGTACTTTTTGAAGTACGAATGGTGGCTTTGCCTTGGTGCAGTTCTACTCTTTAAAAGTCTTTGAAAAATAGTGTTTTTTTTTCTGTAAATATTTGAGGTAACACATTCCCTTACTAGTATGATGAATTGGTTGCAACGTTTTTGTCCAATATTCTTCTTTTTAATTTCGTACTGTAAGAGACATTTGTCACAGTCATAAATATTTACGTAAAACTTCATTTTCAGCCTTGAAATAGAATCTTTTTTTTTCATGTTTTTCTTATTTAGAGTCTTTTTGCTATGTATAAGTACTTGGGATAGCTCTTTTTGATTAATTGTGATGTTTATTTTGCACTGAGAAATTTTTAATTATACCATTTTCAAATCACTTCAAACTTCCAAAAAGGAAGATTTCACTTTGGAAAACAATAGAAAACGTATCCCCCGAGCTTGCTTGCTTGCATGCGCAACCTTGTAAGACGAATAAATTTGAAAGAATCAGACGATAATATGAATTACAAGTAATAAGTTGCTGGCAGATCTTTATCCTCCAAAATATTTCGATTTTTTAAATCATTTATCAAACTCCTCCAAAATTATGTGCGCACAGCCTCTGTATTCGAAAATTTTCAGATAATGCTTGGGTTAATGCCAAGCACTCGTTTCTTATTCACTTTCATTCAAAGCGTGCTATTTTGCCAAAGTTGAATTCTTCTTTTCCCTTGTATTACAAACACTCTTTTTCTACAAAAGCATATAATATTAAATTTATTTTACACTTGAACACGTCCGTGGTTAATGATACTTAAAAAATGTATCTTATAATGGGTTATTTTTCGTTTAGTGCATTCATTTATTGAAATTGTTATATAAATCGAAAAAATACAGTTTTATTTTTTGAACTCAGATATTTCATTCCACTTTTAGAAATGCTGCTGAGATAAAAACAAATAGTTTTAAAAATATGCAATAGTATATTAAAAAACCAACAGGTTTAATAAAAATAACTTGAAATGTGCAAAAAAAATTATCCTTTTTTTGTTACATTTTAAACAGATTTGTGGTTACTAATCTTTTTAAGTAGACACATTCAGTAAACTAATTATGTTTAAAACTTTTTTTTCGTTACGATCAATTAAATGGATATGTATGGAGGAGTTTTAAAGACTCATTAACACATTGTATTAATCAGATTACGGTGATAAATGTAGTTGAACGATTAAAAATTGCCCAATTAAACTGCTAATGTATGCAATTTATTTCTTGCATATTCCAGAAAGTAAATGATATTACGGGACTATATGAAGACCATTGCAAAACTAATCAAAGCGTAATACAAAATAAATTTAACAACATGCATACTAACAAAACATTTTAAATGTCTCACAGAGACAGTTTATCAAATAAGGGCAAAACTGAGCTGAATATTTAAGAATCTCTAGACAGATGCTGCTTTTCTACAAACTCCAACATTGCCTACCATACTTTTGGCACCTTGACCGATTATTCCAGAACTTTCAGGAAATTAAAACTTTTGATCAAAGTCACGCACACATAGCTAAAACACTCCTCTCTAGCACGTAGTAATCTTTATCTTCACTTGCTTATACATCTTTACTATATTTAGCTGCGCTCATCTCAGACAAAGCACTTTAAATGTTTCACACAGACAGATTTTATATAAATAAGGACAAAACTGAGCTGAATCTTTAAAAACCTTCTGACAGCTGCGACTTTTCTGCAAACTCAAAAATTGCCTGTTGTTCTTTCGGCACATTGGCCGATTATTCTAGGCCATTCAGTAAATTAAAAGTTTTGATCGATGTCGGGCAGACATAGCTTAAACAATCCTCTCTTCACGTAATCATCTTTATCATCGCTTGATTATACATCTTCACTATATTTAGCTGCGCTCACCTCAAACAAAGCACTTTAATTGTCTCACACAGAAATATTTTATGAAATAAGGACAAAACTGACTGAAACTTTAAGAATATCCGACAGATGCGGCTTTTCTACAAACTCCAAAATTGCCTACTATACTTTCGGCACTTTGGCCAGGATTATTCTAGGACTTTCAGAAAATTATATGTTTTGATCGAAGTCACGTGCACATAGCTTAAACACACCGCTCTTGCACTTAATAATCTTTATCATCGGTTATTTGTACATCCTCACTATATTTAGCTGCGCTGGCATCATTCTATACATGTCAGATTCATTTAAATTCGTACTACACTGCTTAAAATGCAAATTAGAAAAATATTAACCCTTTAAGCGGTTAATGCTAGTTCAAAATTATCCCCCAAAAAATTCTCACGGCTAGCAAAAATTCCATTCAAAAAAAGCATTCTCGGATCTTCAAATGCACGTTAAAAATTTCAAAGGCGAGGTTTCTTTCCCCCATCTCTAGTGAAAGATAAGCTTTTCCTTATTGTCCTGTAGGCGGATCAACAAAATAAAACCCTTTTGTATAGCAAATGCTTTCCACCTTTCCTGAGGGGGAAATTTTTCTTTTGACATACTAAGACATCAATTTGTACCTGGAAATTTAGAAGGATAGAGTACAGAAATACTGTCGTATTTCATTTTTTGTAAGAATGAGTAGCCAAAGCAAATTAATAATATTTTTTTGTTTTAATTTCCTCTGTTTACTTTTATTGGTAGTTTTACATTTACAAAATTTTTTAATATTCTCGTTACATGTACGAAGATTAATACAAACTTTATTTTCATTTGTTTATATATTTTTTTTTATTTTGAAATAAAAATAAATTATGTTTTAAAAGTTGTAGTATGTTCTGATACAAAGTTCAAAAAGTAAATTGTCATTTTAATAGTTTCATGTTAACCCCCCCCCCTCCCTTTTTTTTAAGAGGACGCAAATTGCAATATTTCTAAAATTGAGATGTCATTAAATAATTGAACAGCTGAACCACTTATAGTGAGAATGAATCCGTAACCAGCATTTGCTCGCTATAATAAAACTGTTTCAAAAGGTTTCTGGATTATAAATCATAATTATAAAATATAATTAATCATAATGTAATATAAGTATTACAAAACATAAGAACTAATTTTGTCGGATTCAGTTAAATTGTTAAATATTTTTTTTCATTTTTAATCATTTAAATAAATAAATTCTGTCTTAAAAAAAACTGTAGTCTGACCTCAGACAACAAATAAAGAACTTTTCCAGATATT
Organism: Maratus michaelseni; assembly: GCA_963931845.1. Classification (NCBI taxonomy): domain Eukaryota; kingdom Metazoa; phylum Arthropoda; class Arachnida; order Araneae; family Salticidae; genus Maratus; species Maratus michaelseni. Next base: position 160,365,432 of record OZ007588.1, read on the forward strand.
TCATTCAGTTTCCCTAAAAGTATTACTATAATTAAATATAACATTTTCTTCTTTTAATTTTTCTCTTTTCTCTTTAATAATTCCTGATATACGAGATGGATGGACAGAAAAGAAACCTAATGTTTCAAATAAGCAAATAAAGAGAACATTTTCATTTTTCTGTTTCTGTCATATACATACATATATAAACATTGTTTTTGGCTTTAATTATATTTAATTATGATTTATAGCAATGTGTGGTTGTAAACAGTGCCATTTGGGGAGGGGCGGGGTCAGCAAAATCAGGGGCCTAGTAGTAAGCTTTATTACAAACCTTTGAGCCGAATAATAAAGTTTGTTAACTTTTAAAATTATTACTTTTTTAAATATTTTTTAATAATATTATATTTTTTTTTTATTCATTTTTTTTAATCAAAGATCAAAAATTGATCAAATTTTGAAAATGTAGGGATTGGGAAAATCTGTCAGGTATTTCTAAAACGTCTTTTTCAGAAAGTTATGAAAGTTTTCCTTTTATCGATGAAGCAGTGTGCAATAGGTTTATCAACACTTTAGCTCTTATGTTTCCTATAATCCTTATTGCTTTCCATGAGATTTCTTATGGGTGGTTTAAATGGAAATTTCTAAAGGCTGTTCTGAAATCCAAACAAAGTACTTTCTGATACATTTTTTAATTAAATTTTATTCGCAAACGCATGATATTGGCAACTGTTTTTATTTAGAAACTATGTAATCGAAACACGTTTTCCATTTTTTGGTAAAGGTAGATGATTTATCAAAAAAGACTGTCAAAGTCGAAGTTTTGAACCGAATTCCCTACGCGGCAGCACGAGAAGAGCGAAAAAAGTGTCATCACGTCATCACAATCTATTTACTAAAGAATGGAAAACTCATTTCGATTCCATATCACTTCCATAGTCAGGCCTGCAAATTTTATGTCTTTGCGTTTAAAAATGAGTCAGAAATTGTGTCAAAAGGTTTCGTGTTGTTGAGCAGATTTTATTTGAGAACCACCTTAAGTCTGTTCTCAAATTGGCTACTCTATGATATAATTTTTAATTCATTTCTGTTCAAAAAACGCATGAAACTGATAGGTGTTCTTATTCAGAGACTTTATAATCGAAAGACGTTTTCCATTTTTTGGTAAAAACAAAAGATTTTTCAGAACATACTGTGAAAGTCTACGTATTGAACTGAATTTCTGACGCCGCAGCGCGAAAAAGGAGAAAAACTGGTCATCACATTGCATGAATAGCTTATAACTCGGTAAGTAAATTATTTATCAAAAAATGGAAAACCCGATTTGCTTCCAAATCGCTTCAATAATCAGGTCTGCCAATTTTATGCATTTGTGTCTAAAAATGAGCGAGAAAACGTCTCAGGATGTTGGGGGTTGTTGATCAGATCATACTTCTCATGTGCTTAATAAAATGCTTTTATTTTCCTTATCATAATTTTATAATTCAATGGTATAAAAATGTTTTATTTCAAAATATAATAATATAATAAATTATAACACCTTGTAAAATAGTATATTACTTTTAAATGCTAAAGGTGTAAAAATAACAACATAATATAAATTAAAATAATTTTTATCGTTTGTTTTACATGTTTCGACTCTTTCCGAGTCATTTTCAAAAACAAAATGAGAATATTCTAAAGCTGCACGGGCTTTGAAGTTATTATTTTCATGTACTTTTTTAAAAAGTACGCACGTTATCTATTATTTTTTACTTGATTGTTTATTTTCATATCTTTGACCATGGAGTAACTCTAGCCACAGTTTCGGTAAATTAAAAGATGCCGCATTGTTACATATTGTATTTTTGCGCGTGAGTATCTCTATGGTTTCTCTTATTATGGATGGATAGTATAGACTGGAGGGAAATATTATTTTACATTCATTGAAATTTATTTGGATGGTTTCTTCTTGATATAATCTTGACAGGGCTGTAGTTTTTCTATTGTATTTAATATCAGCTATATGCTCTTTTTTTCTGCAATTAAATTCCTGCTGGTCATGCCTATTTTATTTCATTTAAATTTCGAACATCCCATTAAATGTTAAAGATTTTATTACCCATGAGATAGCAAAGAAATTTACTGAAACAACCTGAAAAAAAATCTTTAAAATCTCTTTACTTTCAATATGCCGTTCGTTAATCGACAAAAAAAATTAAACAATTGCGAAAATATTTTAAACGGATACATTTTAAGGATTTTTATATCACTTTAAATACGAAACGGTCCAAAATTAGGCAGGTATTTTCATGAAATTGTACATAAATAATAATAATAATAATAATAATAATAATAATAATAATAATAATAGTAAAATATTTTTAATATAATATAGACCTAATTTACACTTGCCAGTTCTATTTGATGGTAGACAGATTATCCCTTAGACAGAATTTCGAAAAAAAAATTATAGTTGGTTGTTGTAATTGTTATAATAATTATAGTTTAAAAAAAACTTAAGTACTGAATAACTGAAATACATAGCTGATTTTAATTTGTATGTAATCTTAAGTGTAATTTAAAATATATATTTTTTTATGATGTAATACAATACAATTTAAATAAAGCTTCTCATTTAAAGATAAAATATCTATTTTTTTTATTTTTAAGAAAATATTTTGTAAACATAAATATAACTAATAAACTGAGAAAAAAATTATAAAAATGTAATAATTTAATAAAGTTCACATTATTAAGATTCATGTTTTATAAATATTGGCAAATTTTACGAGTGTTAGTAACATAATTTCAATCATTTCAATATATAAAAAAATTTAAAAGCAATTTCTACAAAGATTTAATAGTAATTCAAGTCACTGCTAGAGAAAGGATTTTCTTAATCACCGAATTTAATCTTTATTTGTACATTATTTAAATTTTAATATGTGTTCATTCTTCTTTAGAAATATTTGCTGTATTCCAACAACTCATCATCTATAGTTAAAGAGCTCTTAAAATTAAGAAATTGATTTTTTTTTTTTAGTGTCACGGTTACTCTTGTATTGAAAGACATTTCGCAGACATTTGTTTTTTCTTGCGTAAGCATGACATTAACTTTTTTTAATGATATTTTGTTTTTAAGTTGAGAACAGCGAGTTGGTGTGTTTGTTATCAATAGTGTATCATTGGTGTAATTTTTTCAAGGTTCAAGAAGAACAACTCTCTTGTGGTTGTTTACTTTGATGGAATGAGATATTGGGCTGTCTGCCTAATTTCATCTGAAGCTTTCTTAGAGTATATACATATTTATATATATATACAATAATATACATCAGAGTATAATAGAGTATATGCATTAATGTATCTCATCTATAAATTTTTCATTTTTTTGACGATCTTTCTTAAAACGTTACTTTTTTTTTTTTTTGAAAAATAAGTTTGAATAAAAATGGCCACCTATCATACGGATAGAAAAGCGGCCAGCCTGTAATTTTTTATGGCAGTGACATGACTTGCACATTTATTATATAGATTGGGGTTATAACTGATTTTTTATCAGATCCATCTCCGACAGACGTATCTCGAAAATTGGTTTAAAGTAGCAGCTCTGTTTTTTTTCTCCTATAAAATCTTTTGTCTATGTATGAGAAAGCGAAATGCTATTCGATTGCTTAGTACCACAATCAGAGATTGCTTTGCAATTGTAGAAGTTAAAGCACTTTCTGATCTTTGTACCAGTCTTTAAATATATATATATATATATATATATATATATATATATATATATATATACATACGTACACACATACATACATACATACATATATATATATATATAATGTTTCAGACCAATTTCAGTTTTGCCAGACAAGTAGGGCTATCTGTTAAATCATGTATATTTGTGTTATTCGTAAGTATCCGCAAATCAGTATTGCTTAATTTATTTAATTTATTTATTTATTTATTTATTTATTTATTTATTGGGGGGGGAGGTCCATTTTGTGAAAAGTAACGGTTATTTCTGTGAAATTGGTTATATTTTCGTAAAAAATAGCATTTTGTAACGAAAGTTGAAGTCCAGTTTGTAAAATTTGAACCAAGCATTTATTAGCAAAAATTTTTTTTAAAACCTTTTGCTGATTTTTTTCTCTTTGCTAAATTTGTTTGTTTGCAAATTACACACTTTAAAACGCTACAAGATAATAAATAAATAATAAATAGAATTTTGTGAAAGGGCCGATTTTATTAAAAGAAATTTTGTGAAGGGGCTTGTTTTATTATAAGAATTGTATGAAGGGATCCATTTTATCAAATTGATTTTTGTGAAGGGTCCCATTTTATTAAATTAATTTTTATTAAGGGGGCTGTTTTATTAACTAGAATTTTGTGAGAAATTTTCCGTAAGAAAATTAAAACTGCATCCATAAATATATAAAAAAAATAAAGCACGAATTTAACAAATATGTAACAGAATAATTTCTATTTTTACATTGCCAAATGATGAAAAATTTTTTTTTTTCAAGTATATTTTGTTTGAAAACTGCATCTCACTTTACTTGTCGTTTATGGTTTTTAAAATAATTTTCAAGCATGTCTTATTTTAAAAACTATTTCTATGGTTTGCAGCCCGATTACAAAAGATTAATTATATGCACTTAAAACAATATAAATAGTTTACCATTTGTATACGGCTAATATTCTAGATCGAACTTAAAACTTCATGAATGAACATATAAATAAAACACAAATTTAACTAACATGCAATTGAATTGCGGGCGTAAACCGCTGAAATTATAACAATGAAAAATGCTGCAATATGTAGTGAGATCTTTGAATTCCTGGCATGCGGCTAATACGAAAGTATAGCTTTTAATAAATTTCTGGACTTTTATTTAAATACATTATTGATATTTTGATACAAAAAAGCCCTTTTTTATTAATGGGAAATTTAAAAAATATATTAAATAGATAAAATATATTAGAGTTAGAAGTAAATGTTTTTCATCTGTGTACGGAACTCGGGAAGTTGGATTCTTAGTTACATTAAAATAGTAACAATTAAATCTCAAAATCCTATCACAAGGCACTTATTCCTTACTATCCCGTTAATAATTTTACTATATATATTTATGTATTTATTTCTTTATTACAAAGTGCGAAATGTTACATTTGACAGCAAAAGTATTATAAGAAAAAACTGATGCTGTGTATGCTTTCGTTTTTTAAGGTACCCTTTTTGTGGATCAGAACATGAAAAATAAAATGTTACTTAAAATATACTATCTTCTATATTATTTTTTAACATACATGCATATCAAGAAAAAATCCATTCACCTTTAATGGACAGTATGTTAAAATTTTTAAACAACATTATTTTGAATATTCTATTATTATTGGTTTTCAAAAATATAACTATTTGAATATCTTTTAAAATTTCGTTCTATTATTTTATATTAGAAAAACATTAAAGAAAAATGAATTTTAGATCTCAACTAGTTAATATAAATAAAAAAGTATTAAAAATTTTAGTTATACGTTTTTGAAGTACTTGTTTTCTAATTGTATAATTACAAAATTATTAATTTTTAAATTAGTATGTAAAAACTGAAATTATTTAAAGAGAAATTACAAAAACATTATTACAATATTTAAATTCAAACATAATTTAAAACAAATATTTCATGATATTACATGGTTTTTACAAACATTGTAGTTCTAATTACTTCTGTTTATTTGAAACGTATTATTTCTCTGTAAAAATTTAATTTTATTCTATTCTGAACGCGACAAAAGTTTTTTTTTTCTTCTAATGCACAGCATTGTATATAACCGGAGGATATATTTAATCTTTTGCAACAACATCTCCCATCTGAAGATAAACAAATTCCCACTTAAAAGTTTTACCTATTGTACATTAATCCTTTAGTGTACAAGCAAAGTGACAAGTACCCTACGCCTTTACCCGCCTCCATTGTCAACATGTCTTCTTCTCGGGGGGGGGGGGGGGGAGGATATGGAGAAAAAACACGGCTTGACCGATTTACGAGACGTATCTGAAGTGTGGAAAACCCGCCTGGGCCTCTTTTGAAAGCAAAAAGTTGTGGCAGGAAAACCCGGCTTCGACGATTTTCGTGTTTCTTTCTAAAGACGGAAAAACCCGGTTGCGACGCTTAAAGGGTTAATATTGGAACAGCTTTATTCATATTGCAGATGAATAAATCTTTGTTTTTATTTCGGTATACATTTTTTAAAGTCTCTGTCATGAATGACAGTAATAATGTATTAAATTAAACTCCAACTTAAAAATAAAATCTGCATACATCATAATAATAATTATTTTGTATTGACATCATATTGATTATTGGTATATGTAGTGTGACATCTGCAAAGATATATTTAAGTAAAAATAATCCAGCAGATTCTGGGAATGGTTTCCAGATTTATAAATAGCTCGATAACCTCTCTTGGTATTACATATGACTTTTGAACTAATTTTCTTCATTTATTATTTTTTAACTAACATTTCCTCTAATTTCTAATTTTAATTTCTAACTTTTCTCTTCGTGCGTACAAAACAATTATATAAAACAGCTTTAAAAGGAATATTTATTAAACTTGCTACATCCATAAATGTCTCCTTATGAGATAGGTTAACCAGACAATATAAACAAAATTTTCATCATTTAGAGTTCAGTGTCCTTTTAAATGATTTCCATTCCTATATAGAAGTTTAACATGAGCTATTATCATGGCAAAATTAAAGAAAAAAGGTTTATCATACAATATATATATTTCATTAATCGATATCTAATGTAACTCATGCTCATGACAAATTTCAATAGTAAAAACTATTTAAAATATAAAATTCATTAGAAACAAAACTGAAAAACCCACCACGTATCATTTAAAACTATATCTATTTAGTAATAAGTATATCCATATACATCCTAGAAAAAAAATATTTTTTATCTTATCAAAAATTTCTTTGACAAAATGTAATTTCATTTACTTTTGATAGGAAGATTTTCAATTAGTGAAGGATTTTGGAAAGGATAAACTTGCATAAAACGTCACATTTCTTTAAGGAAAAATTAAAAAGTTTGTTAGAAATTATCGCATTTCTGAGTTTATCCATTTTAATTAAACATATCCTGTTGTAACCTAAAAATATTTTAGTAATTATACATAAACCTATTACGGTTTATTTTATTCTGATTTGTTAACTGAACATATAAAAAATGAAAAGTGAGAAAAGAAAAATCAATTTTACAAAATACATTTACGTTTTTAATTACTATTATTCTTGTAAAACAAAATAAATCTTGATGCGAGTAATTGTGTTCAGTATGTTTGCGTTTATTTGCATTCCATATTCTATAGTGCATAACGTTGTGGGCATCTGCTAGAAATATTACAATAATTTATATCTAGTTTGAATATATTTTTTAAAGTAAACTATTTATAATATATATATATATATATATATATATATATATATATATATATATATATATATATATATATATATATATGGGGAAAATCTTAATTACCGAAGTAAAACATCGTTCTTGTAGCCATCCACTTTTATTGACAATGGACAAGAACAGAACAAAGATGAAAACATGACATGAATTAAACTGGTGGACAGCCGGTATTCGTCGAAATAACAAACATAAATTAGCATCGTACTTTACATTTTATGGAAAACACACAAACTTGTACACTTCTGATTTTAGGAGCGTCGGAAACTTAGTTCGTCAGCAGCGATTGCTACCTTTCTCTCCTCCTCACTTACTTACCGTTTTTAATCTCGTAGCAGGTTCTCGTCGTTAGTGAGTGAGCTCGCTGCGCCGTCTTGTGGCAGCAGATCCGACCCCACATGCGGCCGTCCTGACATCCAGATCTGCCTCAGCGATATGAGTAATTATAGTCAGCAATGTGAAAAAGAAAAATAATAACTGTTCTTAAAAAAATCAGCTGAACATCACACAGTCACATACGGTAACGTCGTAGGAATTATTCATGAAAGTCATAAGCCCCCAAAACTGTCACAATACACACATAGATCAGAAAAAAAATCAGTTCAGAAGATCATAAAATTAATGTTCGTCAGGCCAAGGTTTCATATACTATACTCGGCACAAGTGGCAGTATTAATCAGTCCTTCTGTGGTAGGTGTCATTTTCTCAACATTGTAAGTGTCGTTGGACTTGATTTTAGTCACTTTATAAGGACCTAAGAATTTGGGTTTCAATTTCAGTCCTGGTCCTTGTTGAGTTCTCTTAATAGCGACGAGGTCTTCAAGGTTGTAGTTCCGGGGTGTCTTACGCCGTAAATTGTAGTGTTTACGATTTTCTTGTTGAATTTTAAGAATATTTTTCTTGGCATCTTGACGGAGGTCCTCTCGATCTTTCATGAATTGTTCTTCGATTGCACTGTTTAAGAGATCGATAATGTGTAAATCTTCCTTTTGCTTCATTTTTGTACCAAATAATAATTCAAATGGTCTTTTCTTGATACTTCTTTGATAGGTTGAATTAATGACTTGTTGAACTTTAGAGACGTATTTAAACCATTTGTTCGGTTCGTCCTGTGACATTTTAGAGATTACGGAAATTACGGTAGAATTAAGTCTCTCTACCTGTCCATTCGCTCGTGGAAGGCCAATTGTAAATAGTCTGTGGTTAATATTTTCTGCTTTACAATATTCACCAAATTCGTTGCTTGTAAAAGCAGGACCCTTATCACTTATGATGGTGGAAAGATTGCCAAAAATATAACATTGTTGCTGTAACTTGGATATTACTTCGGAAGCAGAAGTAGTTTTACAGGGATACAACCACACAAATTTAGTGAATGCATCTATTGCACTTAAAATATGTTTATAATTTTTATTGGTGGTTTCCAGAGGGCCTAAATGATCAATATGGTAAGTTTGCAGAGGTGTCTCTTCTTTTGGTAAGGGATATAATTCGCCTTCTTGTTTTCCCCGTTTGCGATTGTACAAAAGACATGTTACACAGTTTGCTACAATTCTAGCAATTTTACTCGACATATTAGGGATCAAAAAGTGTTCTTTAATGAGTTCCTCACATCGTTTACGACCAAAATGATTTTTGTCATGAACGTGTTTAATGATATTGAGTTGAATGTCATCCGGCACAACTATCAGGTCGAGACCCTTGTGACATTTGTAGAGAACATCATTTTTAAGACAACAGTTGTCATATGGTTTCGTTTTCAGAATTTCTTTGATGGCCTGTATGTGTTCGTCAGTGTTCTGCGAATGTATAATTTTGGAATTAAAGATATCATGATGATTCAACATACATACTGGATTTCTACTTAAAGCATCAACGTGGCGCATACGTGTGCCTTTTCTGTGCTTGATTTCGTAGTTATAGTCAGCTAGCATTAAAACCCATCGAGCTATCTTGGTGCAGAGGTCTTTTTTGTTCACAGTAAGAGTAAATGCATTGCAATAAGTAACTATCTTGAAGGGAATGCCTAGCACGTAAACGCGAAATTTTTTTAAAGCTTCTATAACAGCTAAAACTTGAAATTCATAACTTGAAAATTTACGTTCAGCATCAGTGTTTTTTTTTGCTCATAAAAAAACGGGGTGAAATTGATTGTCAACTGTGGACTTTTGAAGGAGAACTGCACCGCACCCATCAATGGAAGCATCGCAATGAAGTTCTGTTTCACTTTTAGGATTATAAATGCTTAATACGGTATCAGACGAGAGGATATGTTTCAGCTGGCAAAATGCATTGCGTTGTTGGTCACCGAAGTGAAATTTAGTGTCTTTCCGAAGGAGGTTCGTTAAAGCCTTAGCTATTAGGGAGTAGTCTTTTATAAATTTGCGAAAATATGAAGTTAATCCGACAAAAGAATGTACATCCTCCACACTTTTTGGTTCTGGAAAATTTGAAACAGTTTTAGTTTTTAAAGGAGATGGGTGCAGTTGGCCATTTTTAATGTGATAGCCTAAAAAATCGATTTCTCGTTGTAGGAAGTGGCATTTCTTAAGATTCAATTCCAAACCATATTCAGATGCAGTTGTAAGGACGCATTTTAATTTACTTAGTCCCTCGGCTTCGCTTTCAGCGGGGATAATGAAGTCATTCATGTAAATAATAATTACTTTTTCATTAATGAGATCACGAAAAACGTTGTAAATATATCTTTGAAATACCAAGGGTGCATTGCAAAGTCCGAAATTCATCAAGAGGTATTCAAACTGACCGGTATGTGTCACAAAAGAAGTGTACTTTCTAGAATTCTCTTCGATCTCAACGTGAAAAATTGCATTTTTAAGATCGAGTGTAGTAAATACTTTCGCTGAGTGCAATTGATCAATAATATCATCAATAACTGGGAGAGGGAAACGCTGTTTATATGTTTTAGAATTTAATTTGCGATAGTCGACGCATAATCTGAATGAGCCGTCTTTCTTTTTTACAAGCACAATAGGCGAAGAATAATCACTATTACTCTTACGTATTATTCCTTTTTCAATCTACTCGGCAATTTGTTTTTCGACGAAATCTTTCTCTCTTGGTGCCAAGTGTCTACCATGAGAAGAGACTGGTGTTTCATCCTTCAAATGAATCGACAATTTAACGCCAGTGGATTTTATTTTTCGGGGAGAATAATTTTGAATAAGTTGCACAATCTGTTTACATATTGTTTCGTCAGAAATATGAGATAAATCAAGGTCACAGTCATCTATCGCTTGGGTAACATTGAGTAAAAAGTTATCAGACATATTTTCATTTTTCAGAAATTTTTGCATGGGGATATTATTTTCAGAAATTGTTAAAATACTTTGCTCTATTATATCGGTACCAATAATAAAGTCAAAAGATAGAGAATAATCTGGCACTACATAAACATTAGCTTTATAACTAGAATTATCAATTACAATATCTGTAGAAAAAAAGCAGCGGTCTGATTATAGTATTTCCTAATCCTGTTAATGTGATGGTTGAACGTTCGAGGTTCGAAACTGTGGGGAGTTTGCGATAAATGTTTTCTTTTAGCAAAGTTTGTTCGCTTCCTAGGCTGACCGTATTGGGCAGACTTATGTCCGAAATTCGAGCAATTAAAACAACGAGGGCCTTTATCTTTATGCCTACACTGGCTACTCTTGTGGTTTGCTTGACCACAGTTGAAACACAAAAGGTCAGTTTTGGGACGAAAAAATTTATCTTTGACTGGCATTTCCGGTTTTGCTTTACGGGATTTCGTATTTTCATAATCAGTTCGGATTTTATTGTAAATTTTGTGTTTCTATTTAAATTAGGAAATCGTTTCACATCCGTACAAAATTGATTTCCTAAAGACGGGATCTGGTATACCATTTATAATGTATTGCATTAAAGCGGAATCCTCAATGTTGCCGCGCGTACACAGTTGTTTCATGATGAGGAAGTATTCATCTAAAGTTTCGTTATCTTGTAATTTGCTCTTACTCAGCATATCATGCAGCTCAGCAGAATTATAGGATGAACCAAATTCCGATAAAAGAAGCTGTTTGAGTTTAGCCCAGGTATTTACGTGACTTTCGGTTTGAATCAACAATAGGGCTTTTCCTTTGAGGGATCGTTTAGCAAATATGAATTTGTGTAAATCGGACAAATTAAACATATTAGTAACATCATCAAAGCTATTGATCCATTTATCAATATTCTGGAAAGAACTGCCGTCAAAAGAAGGTATAACATTTTCAAAATCACTAAAGGTAATGGGAGTGCGGTATAGGTTTTCGAAAAAGTGAGGGTATGACACCAACGTCATATTCTCTGGTAGTGGGCTTGATGAAATGTTCGAATGATTTTGATTACCTGTCGTAAAAGGAATTTTAGGTGTTTCATCAATTTTAGTTTCGGGAGCAGAGTTCGTTGTAAATGTGTCTTTGAAATTATTAAGGACAGATAATGCACTTAAAATACGGTGAGAAATTTTTTCTGTAGTACCATTTATTTTTAAGAATAATAAATTAGCTATAGTAATGATCTGTAGCTGGTTGAAAGTATTGGTGATGTTTTTTAATTTAGTCGTGAATTCAGCGTCATCTATTCTAAAAGAAAATCCGGGAATGGCGTAAGTTCTTACGGTTTTCTCGAGATTTATCTTCATTAAATATAAGAGTGTGCAATAACTGAATTTTATCAGCTTTTGCAGCTTTTAGCTGAGTTTTTAATAGGGTTCGATATCTAGCAATAACATCGTATATATAAAAAGAATAAAAAAGACTTACTTGAATAAAAAATGACGATTCGTTACTGTAATTCAACAATATGATGAAGAGAGCACATATGAAACGATTTTTTTGCACGTTGTTATATAATCTTGTGAGCTATATATTCGTATATACAAGTAGGCGTGGTGATGCACGAACTTTCTGACACCACTTATGTGGGGAACATCTTAATTAAAACATCGTTCTTGTAGACATCCAATTTTATTCATAATAGACAAGGACAGAACAAAGATGAAAACATGACATGAAGTAAACTGGTGCACAGCCGGTATTCGTCGAAATGACAAACATAACTTAGCATCGTACTTTACATCTTATGGAAAACACACAAACTTGAACACTTCTGATTTTAGGAACGTCGGAAACTTAGTACGTCGTTAGCAGCGATTGCTACCTTTCTGTCATCCTCACTTACTTACCGTTTTTAATCTCGAAGCAGGTTCTCGTCGTTAGTGAGTGCGCTCGCTGCTCCGTCTTGTGGCAGCAGATCCGACCCCACATATATACATTAGCAACTATATACAAAACTGATCTGAAGATTTAAACATTTTCTAAGTGCTGCACCTTTTCTCTAAACTCTAACTTATCTGACTGCGCTTTCATAATCTTTAATGATTACTCAAATCCCCAATAGAAATTTTATGGACATATATTCGAAGCCAAACACTTCAAATAACTTACACATACATATGAGCAACTACATAGAAAACCGAGTTGAAAATTTAAACTGTTTCTAACTGCTGCGACATTTCTAAAAAATCCAACTTTGCTGACTTGATTTTCATAAACTTGACCGATTATTCTAAGCCTCACTGAAAATGAAATGTTGTGATCTACGCTACTTCGTCATTATTTCTTCACATACGTAGTTGAAACACCCTTTTTTTAGCGCACTTTGAAATCTTTAGCTCATCTTACTTAGACAAGGCTGCTATACCTAGCAGCTCTCGTTTTAAGCATCTGTACACAGGGATGAGGCATTTAGATTCATAATATAATGATTCATACGCAAATTAGTGCAAATATAAACTTAAAAAATTGTAAGAGTATTGTAAGAATTAAAAATTAAAAAAATCTTCGTCATTATTTCCAAATACATTACTAAAATAAATAAGTCTCTAACATGATGTATAAATCAGTGATAAAATTGATTGTTTATTAATTTAAACTTAAAAATAAAATTTTGCATTTATCATAATTATCATTTTTGTACTGACATTATTATTGGTTATTGAATTTTTCAGTGTGACATCTTTAAACATTTCTTGATATAGCCTAAAATCCAGCTCATTATTATGCATGGTTTATGAACAGCTCGATAACCTTTATAGATAATAAAAATTACTTTAGACATAATTTCTTCATTAATTATATTTTATTCAAAAAAAAAATCCCCTAATTTCTAATTTTTCTCCTTGTGAATAAAAAACAAGTATATATATAAACGTTTTAAAAAATATACAAAAAGGTAGACAATGACATTGTCTACACCTTTTGACAGTGTTATTGTCAAAAGACTAGTTTTAAATCTAGATAACCTACTTTACAATTTCAACTATGTATGATACATGTAATAAACATAACCTAGACATTTTATACACACACACACACATATAACATTTTCTTAAAATTCTTAAAGTAATATCAGCATGTTTTAAAGACACATATGTGAAAGATTTTTGATATTAATATTGGAAATGTTAGGATATATTTTAAAAGTGTTTTAAAAGTGTTTCTTCTTGAAAATATTCTATATTTGCTAAAACAGGTTACACAGTTTGACACAATTTGGAATTTTAAGATCACACTCACGTACATCGAAATTCCATACTGTTTTCAAGTGACGTGAACAAGACATGCTGAATAATGTTAGAGATTAAATGTTTACTGACACTTCTATATTATTTAATAGAAAGTTTACGGAGGGAAATATGGATTGTTTATTGACAATTAAAGATTTAATTTTTAAACATGAGATAATTTCCTACAGAAGATTTGCTGATTTTTTGAGAACACATGAATTTTGTGATAGTGTTTATATATTTATCTAGAATAAGAAAATAATGTAAATATGGATTACGAATTTTCTTCTATATTAAAAAAAAGTAATCTGGAACTGAGCCAAAAACGATTTAGAAATGGACCAATCAAATTCTGCGTAGATATTTCGGGTTATTCTCATCGCTTTTTTACTAGGGACTTTTTTGAGGAGCTATTGCTGTTTTTCTAGCCATCCTACGGATTCGAAAATCATACCACCAGACGCGAAATACAACAAGCTTTCAGAAATAAAAAAAAATTATCACTGTCGGACAATAAAAACTCAAAAAATTCTTAAAAAACGAGTAAAAAATCTTTTATTGAAAAAGTCATTTTTTTATATTGTTGCCAATTTCTAAATAAGCGCAAAGGAATATGTTTTATCTCAAATAAAAAATGTATTTGTGCGAGACTTAAAAACAATAACGAAAGTTTAAAATAATAATTAAATGATCACGTGTTGAAAGCAGGAAATAAAGAAAATTACGTCATAAAAATCGTGTTTACACATGAATATTAAAAATAAAAAAGATGAATTAAATGAAAAAGCATCATAACCAGTTAAATGAAAAAGCATTATAACCTGAATACAGAAGATAGTCACCGTTCGTGATATCACCATCATCATTTTTTTAAAACAGGATACATTACCAGATTTTAAGAGGCTGTGAAATCAGAACGGGGGTTGGTGAGCGTAGCGAGCAGGGGGCAGAGCCCCCTAGTTTTACTAACAACATATTTCATTAATTTTATCTTTTATTCATTTTCTGATTTATATATTTTTAGGTCGTCATCACAGTTAAAGTTTCATCCAGTAATTTCTTGCTTTTAATTTTTTTTCTTTTGTTCAATTATAAATTTATTTAAAATTTGTTTATTTTTCAAAAGACTTCTTTCAAAGACTTCTTCAAAAGACTTCTTACTTAGCCTGTTGGTATGATCACATTCATATAATTAATTATCATAGTTATCTTTACAACATGTTCTTTTATAAGTATTTTTCAAATAATCTTCTATGTGACTGGTAACCATTAATGCTTGATGTTTTAAATAAAGTTAATATGCTGTTTTTTTTTGTTATTATTATTATATTTTCTTTTAAGTTATTATACAGGGTGGTTAAAATTAAACCGACGGTACTCAAAGGCTCATATCTCCGGTTCTACTAATCGGATCCGAATGAAACTTCAAATATACAGGATGATTTTTTTTTTAAAGTTGTGAAAGTAAAACACTATAATAAAAGAACCACTGATCCAAATGACCTAAAATTTCACCAGTATGCTCCCAAAGCAATGGGCATTTTTTAGCATGGTTAAAAAAACTTAAAATCGCCCCGACAAATGGCACTGTAAGGTAGAAGAAACAAAGAATATCGTCTGTGGGAGGAAAACAATGGACGGTACTTTGAGAAACAATCTTCCCTAGACCCTCTGTCGTCATTGGACCTTTTCTTAAATTCTTAAGTGTCCTAAATCTCCTAAGAGCAGTTGCTGCGCTGTCATTATTCTGATAATACAGTTTCACTAACAACGCAAAAAAGGGGGATTTTTTTTTAAGTTGTGAAAGTAAAACTCTATAACAAAAGAACCACTGATCCAAATGACCTAAAATTTCACTATTTTAGCAACTACTCTTGAAGGAATGCTAATATTTCAATTTTGCCATGTCTCAGGGTAGAAAAAATAAATTAATAAAACTAGAACTATGGTGAATAGCTATTCATTATGCCTTCTAGTTAGCATTTATTCTATTTTGAACCAGTAATGAATTTTTATTAAAGTCTAGCTTGACCTATGAGGAGAATTATACACCCCATTTTGTCGTATTCATGGTAATAAACAGTTCATTGCTCTTTTCAGTGAAGACTTAGTATATATATTTTTTTAAAAAGGCACAACACTCCCATTGGTAGTTGAAAGTCGGTTTTAAATTGCTTATGGGATGGTATGCTACTTATTTCGTGCATATTCCAGAAAGAACAAAATATTACCGGAACATATGAAACCCATTGCAAAAATAACCACATCGTAATACAAAAGACGTTTTAGGAACACGAATTCCTAACAAAACAGTTTAAATGTCTTACAAAGGCAGATTAGCAAATAAAGACAAAATGAAGCTGAATATTTAAAAATCTCCTGACTGCAGCGACTTTTCTACAAACTTCAACATTGCTGACCGTACTTTCGGCACCTTGGCCGATTATTCGAGGACTTTCAGAAAAATTAAAAATTTTGGTTGAAGTCACACGCACATAACTTACACTCCTCTGTTGCACTTAGTAATCTTTATCTTCGCTTACTTGTACATCTTCACTATATTTAGCTGCGGTCACCTCAGACATCATTCATTACAGGGCACATCCATTTGGATTTGTACTACATAGACTGCTTGAAATGCAAATAAGAAAAAAATTAATATTGTAACAGCATTGTTAATATTCGAGATAAATAGTGAATCTTTCGTTTGTATTTCCGTATGCATTTTTAAAATACTAATAAATACGTTTTCTAATGTGTGAGTCAGGCCCATTTGAAATTAAACTTGTGTACCATGATAATAGTATAACTGCTACGAAATAAATTAAAGTTGATATGATGTAAGGAATTAAAGAAGGTACCTATTGATTATTATTGAGGACATTTTAAGGGTAAGTGCACCCATTTAGACAATTTTATATAATGAAAAGCTATATTATATTTTAATCATTTTTCTTGAGATGTTATGATTTTGTCTTATAAATTATTTTAAGTTAAAAATATTTTGCTACAGTTGTTTGGTTGGAATTGATAGGAAGATTTCTGCTTATTTTAGATTTAATTGTTTTGTTTATGTTAACAAAATTTAATCAGTTATTGTAAAGTTTCCCATCCAAATTATTTGTAGCAATATCTTGTTTATTAATTTGGTTAATTATTATTTATTATTTATTGTTATTGTTGACAAGTTGAACCTTTTATTTAAAAGTTTTCAAAGAAATGTTAAAAAATTTGAGTATTATGGAAATGCTGAAGTAAAATGTTTTAACAAATTTTATTACTGCTAATGCTGTGGGCATATTCCAAAAGTAGTAGTTATAACAATTTCAAAAACTAAATTGATCATGTATCATGATTTAACGGGAAAAAATAATGTAACTGGTTCACAACGGGGGCGGTAACACTCCCCAGTAGGTGCTGGAGCCCTCCAGGGTGCTGTAGAGAGTCTAGAGGCAAATAGGGGCACTAAGACAGTCAATTGGGGGTGGCTGTGGATTACCTACCTATTTTGGAAATTAATATAATGAAACGAGTTTACACCCCCCCCCCCCCGGAAATAAAATCCTATACAAACGAACATATAAAATCGAATTTATTTTACGAATATCAGAAAATTTCCGTGCAATACGAATAAACGTTAAAACTCGCAGAGGACAAAATTTTATTACAGCGGGCTAAAACATTGTAACCACAATTCTGTTTTGAATGTCAAATAATCGCTGCGGAGCACGAAAAATCGCATTAAAAATCGCTACAAATTCAAAAGTCGTGGAGGATAAAATTTGCCTTATTAGGCTGAACAAAAGGTTGAATTCCTTTTAAAAAAAACTTGTATTCCAAAATATGTCAGAGAGATGGCGATACATGCTTGAGTAGAGATTTTCAAACTATTTTGTTGTTTGAATCCGATCAAGAAATACGTTTATTCTGAGTGAAAGTGATTAAATTGATTATAGTTATTATTTCCATAAATCTGTTGAAAGGTTAATTTATTTAAATTAAACCATGGAAATTCTGTATTTCAAAATGTCTGATTCCAAGAAAAAATGTCTGAAGTATAGTACTGAGTATTTGAAATATGTATTGAGGCACTCTTCTATAAACCAATAATTACCTTTGTCTTTAATTAGCCAAAAAGTTTTTCAAATAAAGCGATGAAACTTTCTGGTTTCAAAGACCATTTGACTAAAATGCATGCTGATAAGAACAAGGATTTATCATATATTCAAAGGATGAAAAAGAAATATTTAAACAGCGAACTGTATCAAACCTTTTTAGTCGTCTTCTAAACAATAAAGTTACGGCCTACGAGCCTCATATAATATTTCTTTGTTAATAGCAAAATCAGAAAAACTACACACAATTGGCGAGGAATTACAGGGATCGTACGCTTTTACCACAATTTTTTAATATATTTTTTCTATTTATTTAAATAGCAGAAATTGCAGACGCCTTGTTCAATTGCATGATTTTTAGTACATTTTTGCATTTAAATAAGTCAAAAAATGTTATTGAAAATTGAGATAAAAGCGTACGAACACTGAATTAACCTTGATGATAGTCACAAATGTAATAAGCACTGTTATTCATCATAACACACGATCAGAAAAATTTCCCTAAGTATTTATTCTGTGCAAAGAAGAATAGATTAAATAACTAAAGACGTTGAATTATGATTATGCAATTACTTAAAGACTTAAAACTTTCCTATTCAACACGATGAATCAACTCTACCAAACAACAATTACTACATTTATACGTTTGATTCATAAAAGAATTAAAAATTGTCAAGAGTTATTATTTGCTAAACATTTAGAAACTGATACAAAGAGAGAATCGATGCTTAATACCATGAACAAGTTTTTTCAAGAGAAATAAATTACTATTCTTAATATTTTGTCAGCTGCAACTGATTGTACTTCAGCAATGACAGGACGTCATACGGTTTTCATAGCTCATTCGAAATATGCATTACCAAATGTATTCACTATAAATTGTGTTATTCATTGTTAGTATTTGGCTTAAAAATCTGAATGTATGCCTGTATACGTCACTTTATTACGTTATTAGAGCAGTGAATAAAATTAGAAGCATTTCATTGCATAACAGATTATTTGGCCAACATTTTAGTGAAAAAGATAAAGATTAAATCGCTTACTGCTGCACATAGAAGTTCGGTGGCTCTCAAAATGTATTTGTCTTAGTCGTTTTTTAAATTTATTTCACTCAGTACTAGACTTCCTTGAAAACAGAGAGAACGAAAAACTGCGCGAACACCTGATTACATCTAAAAATTATATCGCTTATTTCACAAACATTTTTAGAATATTTAATGAAGTCTATCTACAATTGCATGGTTAGGAATTTAATTTAATTAAAACAAAATACGTTATAGCTGTGTTTTTGGGAAAACTTCTGTAACAAAAAAAAATCCAGGTAGATTAACGTACTGCCAACACTTGGACATTCTTTATTCTGATTTTATGGAGAAATTTCAGGATAATTTAAACATGAATATACCGAGTTGGGTTTTAGATCCTTTCGCAAATGCAGATACAGTAGAATCATCAAACTTCAAAGAAGAACTCGCGAGTTACGAAGAAATATAATTAAAATTGAGAAATGGTTACCAAGAGTTCTGCTTTCAAAAATCAATAACAGAGATGGGAAAGAGTAAATGAAATTTTCAGCGCTTCTCCTTATTTGGCTGCAAGTGGATTCAGTGTAGTTGCTAATTTACTATCTAAAAAAGGCATCTAAATCCAATTGTCCTCCCAATACATTTGCAAATTACTGAACGTGGCAATTTGCGACTGATGTTAACGAAATTTTAACCACGCATTAATAAATTTTTGAAACTCCACCAGCCTCAACCATTACACACACACACACACACACACACACACACACACACACACACACACACACACACACACAGATGGAGAGGCATACAGACAAACAGAGAGCGAGAGAGAAAGAGAGTGAATGAGAATTAGCCAACTTCGTTCGTAAGTTTATTGGCCATTCGAAATTTGTCTGACCAGTTCGCGAAATGGCTAGAGGCAGTTGACTTATTCGCGAAATGGCTGTGCGTATGTGTTTTTATACATTCTGTATGTTGTTGGAACGGAAAGATTCGTGTATTTTCCAGATATCCAAAGTTCGCCACAGATTTTGAAACTCACTCATGAAAACAATCCAAATTCAATAATTTTTCGAAATATAGTTATTGTCCTCGTTTTAATAAAGTTTAGTTGAAATTAGTACAGCGATTTCATTTATTTATCGCGACTAAAAAAACTGCAAATTTAGCCGAAAATGAAAAGTGTTTTATTTTATCAATTTATCAAGTAATACCTATGTGATACCGTAGCTTTTATATTTTATACTACTGTATGTAGCAAACATTCAGAAATCGGTTAAAAAATCATAAATATATGATATAGTTTTTTTAATTAATTTAAAAGAAAATAGAGTTATTTTTCTCTAAGCGACAAAAGAGAAGGAAGGGGGAATCTAAAACGCCAGGAAAAGATAAATCGCATTTAGATAGCGTTGAATTCAGGGATGGCCTGGAGGATGTGGGACATCGCACTCCCAGAGAAAACATATCGGAATTCAACACTGATTATAGTTAAGTTTATTATCCTAGGCCCGAACATCGCCAGGCGGGTCACCTAGAATCTTCAAACATATTTCTTCAATTTATCTTCTTCTTATTTAATTATTAATCATTTGCTTAACAATTTAAAATTACAAAATATGAATATTATAAGTTTTTAGATACATTACAAACTGAATATTTATTCTGTTTCACAAATTTACATATTTAGAAAAACACATTTTTAGAAAAATCTCAATTTTGCAATATCTTCAAACTTTAATATCTTTGTAATCAAAATACACTATATTGCCAAAAGTGATCGGTCACTTGCAATTTTAGACGTTTTGTTAACTATCTAGAAAAATACATGAGGAATTAACCTGAAACTGCAGGTGTGTAAACAGTATAGTACAGCTTATATATTTCCGTGAATATTTTTTCCCGAAACCCCATAGGGGACTGTCAACAAATTGAAAAAGAACGAATATCTTTTGGATTACCCTGTAAAAACTAATGTAGCAAAATTGTTCTAATTCGAGATTATTAATAAGTGGTTTATTGTAATATACTGTGTTAATTTTTATGAGATAGCATGAATATTCGAAGAGAAATTAAGGTTTTTATAAAAACTGACTCAAAATTCGCCAAGTTTTTTGCTTATAATTTGCAGAGTTCTTAATATAAAAGAAAGTTATTTTGAGAAAATATGTCAAATAACATTGTACATAATACGCTGCAATCGGAATTAAAAAATTATAAAAATTGGATGAAAAATGAGCAGGTTTACTAAAAAATGTTTCATTGCGCATGCGCGAATGCAATGTGAAATATATTATGCATAATGTATTAGCTAAGTATATAGAGCAACTTTTGTGAAAGTCTCAAAATCATAGCTTGAAAATTCTGAAAATTCTCGTCGATAGAATAAGCTCGAAATCCGTTGTTCACAGAAAGAAGCAAAAAGATGAGGGGTTGTATCCAAATATAGGAGTACGTGAAATATTGTGTACGCTATCTTGGCACTAATCAACAGATATTTGATACAACCCCTCATATTTTTGCTTCTTTTTGGGAACAACGGATTTCGAGCTTATTCTATCGACGATAATTTTCAAGCTATTATTTTGAGACTTTCACAAAAGTTGCTCTATATACTTAGCTAATACATTATGCATATTATATTTTGATTGCATTCGCGCATGCGCAGTGAAACATTTTTTAGTAAACCTGCTCATTTTTCATCCATTTTTTATTATTTTTTATTCTGATTGCAGAGTATTATGTACAATGTTGTTTGACGTATTTCGCAAAATAACTTTTTTTTTTATATTAAGAACTCTCAAATTATAAGCAAAACACTTGGTGAAATTTTGGTCGGTTTTTATAAAAACCTTAATTTCTCTTCGAGTATACATGCTATCTTCATAAAAATTAACACAGTACATTACAATAAACCACTTTTTATTAATGTCGAGTTTGAACATTTTTGCTACATTAGGTTTTACAGGGTAATCCAAAATATATTCGTTTTTTTTAATTTGTTGAAAGTCCCCTATGGGGTTTTCGAAAAAAATATTCACGAAAATATATAAGCTTTACTATTCTGTTTACACACCTGCAGTTCCAGGTTAATTCCTTATGTATTTTTCTAGATAGTTAACAAAACGTCTAAAATCGCAAGTGACCAATCACCTTTGGCAATATGGAGTATAGTTATCGTCCTCGTTTTAATAAAATTTAGTTGAAAATAGTACAGCGATTTTATTTATTTATCGCGAATAAAAAAAGTGCAAATTTAGCCGAAAATGAGAACTGTTTTATAAATTTATCAAGCAATACCTGTGTGATACCGTAGCTTTTATATTTTATACAACTGTATGTAGCAGACATTCAGAAATCGGTTAAAAAATTAAAAATATGATATAATTTTTTTAATTAATTTAAAAGAAAATAGGGTTCTTTTTCTCTAAGCGACAAAAGAGAAGGAAGGGGGAATCTTAAAAGCCATGAAAAGATAAATCGCATTTAGATAGCGTTGAATTCAGGGATTGCCTGGAGGATATGGGACATCGCACTCCCAGAGAAAACCTATCTGAATTCAACACTAATTATAGTTAAGTTTATTATCCTAGGCCCGAACATCGCCAGGCGGGTCACCTAGAAGCTTAAAATATATATTTTTTAATTTATCTGCTTCTTATTTAATTATTAATCATTTGTTTCACAATTTAAAATTACAATGTATGAATATTATATGTTTTTAGATACATTACAAACATAATATTTATTCTGTTTCACAAATTTACATATTTAGAAAAACATATTTTTAGAGTAATCTCAATTTTGTAATATTTTATTTCCAATTATATGGATATAATATTACATATTAATGTATTTTTTTGTAGAATGAATAATAAAAGTATACCAAATTTCAACCACAAAATTATGTTTTTATGTTGTTTCCCAACAGAATAATCTGTCAAAAAATGATAAATTACTAATGCTGAAGCTGAAAATTTTTCTTTTCCTTTTTATTGAATGTGGCATCGTACTTATGACTGATGACATTTATTATTTATAATGATTTATTATAGGGATAGCATTTCCATAAACATAAAATATTTTCTACTTTTTTTAAAAAGAAATGATAACATTTTAGATATTAGAGAATAATTATCAAGGGAAAAAATCATAAGATTTTTAATAATAAATTAATTATTTCAATAAAATTCAGGTGTTTTGTTTTTAATTAGCTTTCTTATGCACGCAATAGTAGTTAACTTTAAATTAAAATATTTTAATAATGTTGAATTGAATTTATTTTTCTTTAGCTTATTAAAGTTTATCAATTACTTATTATAAAACAAAAAGGAAACATCATCAAAATTTATATCATTTTTATCATTATAAAGCCAGGGCACTTTATTTTATCTTTCTCTTGTTTTAGGATATTCTGATTAATTCCCATATGTGAAGAATGGAGTACAAATTCTTACACAGGCTGGAGATAACATCTGTTGAGAATTTTTTCTTCTATAATTTCTTCGAATTTCTGAATATTTTAATATTTTTTTATTATTTTGACTTAGCATATTTTATTTCTTATATAGAATTTAATAACGGATAATCCGAAAGAAAAATTCGTGCAGTGTAGTGTTAACATTAACAACTTAGCAAAAAGATAAAATTTTGTCACAAAAATGTTTTTAACATAACTCTACTAATATAACGAAGTCAGAAATATCTTACCCACAGTGAAACAAAATCCTTATATTTTCTTCATTTTCAGCTTAACAATATTTCATTTAGGGACTCTCATATTTGACATTAAATTTGAAATCATTGGTACATTTTATAATTGATTTTAGTATTTCATTAACAACAGATGGAAAATAAGATAAACTTTAAGATCTTTCTATGAAAAACACAACTCATAAGAAACATTTCAGGGTTCCGATCTTAATTTTAAGTAGTTAATTTTCTATCCCCTGTTAATCCTCTCCCCAATGTTCTGTTAGCGGCCTGTTTGGAACTGATTATCCCCAATTGATCTCCATGTATAATCAGTTTTAAAAATTTTAAATGTATATGTCACAATATATACTTATATACAGTGTATAAGGACTGCACGGCAGACATAAAAGGTCATATCACATACTTCCTTCTGTGATGCCCATTTGGAAATTTATTAATTTTTATAATGTTAGAAATACCATGTTTAGATATTTGAAATATTTTTTATGTTAAATGTGTCAAGACAGTCAGTTTTTCATGCCGCCTTAATCATTTCGTGACGTGTCGTATACGTGTCGATTTGGATGCACGAAATCACTAAATTTGAATACCAATAACCTTAAAATAGAAATCCTTGCCTTATCTAATCGCATATTTTCAGATATCCCATAATGCGAAGAATTCTATTCAGAAACAAAATTGGTGCCTAAAAATTAAAATAATTGTAAATGACGCTCGTCGTGAAAGGGTTAAGTAGGTTCATTTGTGAAATCTTCTCTGTGTGACATATTTCAGTGCGAATAGAAATATAGGACTCATTCAATATCTAAAACTTGAAAACGTTGTGCACAAATCCTAAAATTAAGAAATCCCCCCAAAAAATTACAAAATCTTTTAAATATGAAAAAAGAGATATCTAAATATCACTAAAATTTTTGCATTCAATTATTCAGGCTATTGTAGTTGTTATGTATGGGACTTTATCAAACTTAAAAAGAAACGTTTTATTTATTTATTTATTTATTTTTTTAAATATGTATGAATTAGTTTTATTTTTATTCTACAACATTACTTTTCTAAAATAACAAAAACAAACTGAAATAAATTAAAAAAAATCTGGAATTGTCTCACTAATCCACTGACATCATCTGCTGGTTTGCCTGTGAGAAATGTATCTAGACGTCTTAAACACCAATATCATAAAATTATGCACTTAGCAATTTGGTCAGACTACCAAACTTTCATTTTTACTCAACGGGAACTAAATGTTTTTTGTTTAGACCTCCTACAATGCATTATTAACAAATATTTTGTACCAGACCATGCTTAGAATGTACAAACACGGTTGTCTTCTATACTTTTCACTATAAAACAAAGAGTGTATTTTTAATACCAGTCAAATACAATTTAAAAATAATGTTATGAATATGCCAGTTACTCAAAATTTTATTTAACAATTTCCTTCTATGTTAAACAGCATAAACGTCTGTTATTGACAATGTCTCTCACAATATCTTTATTGCCTCGTAAAACGGGAAGACGTTTTTGAAAGGGGGTTCGATGCGGCGCTTATGCTCATTATACCTTAATCAAATCAAAATGTTGTTTACAGTACTTTAATACTTTAAGATAAGAAAAGTTCTTCTTGTCTTTTCTTACGTTGCGAGCTCCTTTCGTTTAACCCATTTGCTTACTTTCAGATTCAGAAATTTGCACATTGGCTTAATCTTTTTTTCATTGTAACGTGTACATCATGGAACTGTTTGACTTAATTGTTTGGTTAGGAAATGAAGTGTTAAACAGGCATACGATGTTTAAGATTAGTATATTAGAACGTTTAACTGACATTTACGTTACAAGTTACATTAAATAATTAGATATATTATCTAGCATTACTTTGCGTTATTGCATATTTTTATGGAGTATTACTTGGAATTAAAATGGAACGTTCATTTTGCTCCTCCTTTCGTGGTTACATTTTGAGGATTTCTTATCTGATTTTAAAGTTCTATAATTATCATTCTCTGATTACATTTTTCTCTGTACTGTGTTTTGGAGTTTCCAGTTCCTCTGGATTTGTCTGACATCAGTTTCAATATTCAATTACACATAATATTAAACAGAAAAGAAATTATAATATGGGTTTCTTTTTATTTCACAAACAGTCATTAAGCACCAAATGTTATTTGATTATTGCATATTGTAAGAGAAACTCTACTAATCATACTTTAATCATTTATGCGTTTACTTCGAGCGAGAGGATTTTTTCTGCTGCGATGAAAGTTCCGTTTACTAGACATATGCTTCTTCGGTTTTTTATTCATTGAATGTAATTTTTTCGGAAATCCTGTGAATAAAGTTAATAATTCTGACATTTTTTATACTACATTTAAATATATCAACCTCATAATTGCTGGATAAGCAGAATGTAATCATAATGTAAATAAAAAGTGTACAAGTTTTGTGAAAATAAGTAATATTAAAAAAAGAACCAGTCAGATATCTTTTTTTTTATTCAAACTTAAATTATGCTATTTTAATTTTAAAAGAATGCCAGAATATATTTAAACATTAATTGTTGAAAATGTACTGTATCTCAGAACAATCTAGTGTAAAATTCTCGTATTATAGCAATTGCAATAAAATATCTTTATTTTGACCCTAATTATGTACTAAGCAATGTTTTTAATAGTTCAATAGCCCTCATAATGTAAGATACATAACCACTAAAATTTCTTACGATCAAATATTGTGTGATTATTCTTCTCTTACATATATATCTCTTTCATTATTATTTTCTTACATAGATTTTTTTTCACATAATATAAAACTGTAGTTTCAGTAAAGCATCTTTAAATATGTGTAAAATGTTTCTTATATTCATTAACGATTTTAAAGTGTTGTTTATACAAAGTAATTTCCCTCATAATTTTTATATCTTCTTAAAAAGGTTAAGGCGTCAATACACAGTACACAGCTTATAAAAAAGCCCGATATCGAAATCCTATATCAATTTCAACACATTTACATCATGCTGAACTTTCTAATACTGCAACAGTTTCGTGTTACAAGATAATTGCTGAATAAAAGCTTGCGAAATAATTTTTTATTGCATATTGATTCTTATAACGTATAAAAGATTATTATATAATTGAAGACAATACCTCTAACTCTCAAGGACTTTTTATATGGAAGTATGTGATTTTTTTTCATGAAACTTATAACTAAAATTTACTGACTGAAAAACTAAATGATAATGATTTCCATGTTAGTTATGAAGCAAAACATAATCAAAATAAAAAAACCTTGGCTGAACAACAAATTCTGGTATATTTCCTATGTCTCTGTTTTATGTAAGTGTTGTATTGATTAACAAGCTTCTGCTATTGAAATGAATATGTTTTTCAATAGTTTAATACATATTGATTGTATTCGTAATTTTTTGTGAAATATATTTTACATTTTTTACGTCACTTTTCTACCTCATTTTGGGTATGATTTATATATTATAATGTTGTTGGATAAAAACAAATTACTATAAATTGTTGAATAAAATACACTGTATTATTTCGGAATTATTCCGTCCTGTTCAGTTTTATTTTTTTACATTCCACTTTAGTACTTTCATTTTTTGGAGCATTATTTTCTCTTTTTATAGGGAAGAATAGCCGAATTTGAACCCCTTCAGTTATTTTCCGGTATAACTCACTTAATTTTGGAAAATATCACTACACGTGGTCATTACATTCATCTACTAACTAAAAAAAATAGAACAATTTATTTTTTTTAAATCGTAAATTTTATTTTAATTTGAAAAAATTGTCAAAAGTGGCCGAAATTCAGCGACTGGTCGCCTAAGTTGGACCCCCAGTCTCCTAAATTGCCAAACAATATTAGGCTATTTTAATGAGTAGGGAATGTAACTAAATTTATTAAAAGAAAAGTTCCTGATTCATGAAATAATCAAACAAAACAACAGCAATGAAATATAAGAAAATCAAATGTCTGAAAGTAAAGATTACTTGTTTTAAATCAAAATGTATTCAAATTATAAATCAAAGTTATAAGTAATTAAGAATATAGAAATTATAGAACTAATTGCCAGTTACTTGAATATCAGGTAAGAAGTAATACAAGATTTACACATGAATTTATTTTGTTAATTGTTTATTCCAGCGTACACAACGTGGAACATATTTGGCAGTCTGAACTTTGAATTAATACTATTTCATTTTTCTTACAAATTAGGCAAAATAAATCATCACTGTCTTGATTTTTCTTTTTATATTATAAATCTTTAGACATTTTTTTGGAAACAGAAGTTTTCTTTACCTTATTTCTGTAGTCTTATCCTTCCATCATTTTATTTTCAAATTGAATTACGTCTATTTTTGAAAACTTTATGTTCCGATTGCTTTAGTGCTTTGAGAATTTCCTTTTTGTCGTTTTTTTTTTAAATTTATTTCAATATTTACTTTATATGACAAAGATGTTAACACAGCTGTTGTTTGGCTATCTGTGTAATTGGACTTAACCGATTTTGGCAAGGGAGACAACATTTCTAAAGATTTTTTGTTTTTTGTAGCTTCAATCTCTTCACAACTTGCTCTTTTCTTTTCTTTTCGTTTCCTGTATCTTTGACAACATTTGCTGTCACTGATGTTTTTCTTCCAGACTGTGTCGTTTTCATCATCTTTTTTCTCCCTCTCTGATTTTTAGTTCGTGATTAATGACAGACTACGAAATCTCAGTAGCAGAAGAATCAATGGATCTATCTGCAGTGCCTATCTCCTGGTCAGTAATAAATTCAAAAGCAGCTTCTATTCTTTTAAAAACATGCATGTTATGAAGCCAAATTTCACTTCCTTTAAAAATTTGGATGGCAGTTTCAACGGTTGATGCTATGTTGTAAGCGATAGTTAGAAGCTGGGAGACCTGCAAAGTTGTTAAATACAAACCTTTATGAGTTCAAAGTCTGCCTCTACATAATAGGCATTTAAGGCTTTAAAGAAGGCAACAGCTTTCGAAATTCATCAATTACTTTTCAAATTTATGATCGTACATCTGGTCCAATTTAAGTAACACAAATTGGCCCAATTAAAGGCAACTGCGCCATTTTTTAAAACAGAGAATCTCTCGCCTAAAAACAAAAAGGAAATCAAACAAATCCACGTGAAAAACATGCGAAGTAAACACATAAATTTAGTTGTTATGTTTATGAAAACATAACAACTTACCTTAGTTTTAAATGATATTTTCTTACACGCATTTAACATTTTCTTGAATTCGTAAGTTATGAATATATTTGAGTTTCACGTTAGAATCTTCTTATTTAAGTACATAAATGGCGTAATGCATAAAAAATATTCTGAAAATTGTTTAAGAGTTTTGTATTTATGCTATAGTTTAACAAATAAAACAATATATCGTTTCAAGCAACCTGCTTTACATTAAGGCCATGCATGATCCAAAACCACTCATGATTTTAACAATAACTTGTTAATGATTGAGAGTACGTATGTGTTATTACAAATGAATATAGATAAATTGATATACAACAGATTACAGTGAAAGTAAATGGAGAAAGTGTGTTTATTTATGTACATATTTTATTGAATCTATTTAGAAAAATCATGAGAATATTAAATATTAAATTATGCGCTGTACCGAAAAAAAAATATTCCAATGCCTGGTTACTTTTCTAATTCAATAAAACATGCGAGTATATATTTTGAAAATCAGTTTAAAAATAGAACACAAATTTATGTTCGATACTCTCAAATTTTCAGATGTTAGTAACATCGACAAGTGATTACGAATTACAATTGACATCGACATATATAAAGCTCATAATGGAAAAATCACAAAAAAAGCTAAAATAATATCTCTTTCAGAAAAATCATAGCTTTTATCTAATAAAATCGATGATATTACCATTTTTCATGGAATCTGCTTTATATTTTAAATATTCATATCATGAAAAATACTCCAAATGAAACATTATCATGAAATAGATATATAAGGAATACATTTTACAACTCAATTCCTATGCAAGAATAAATCACGTCTTATGTTCTCAAAGCTTCAGAAAGGATTACAAACGTAGTTTTATAATTCCGCTTTAAGATTCAAGAATGTAAGTGTAAGAAAGTGACTGATGTTGTATCGAATACTTACATTTTAAACAGTAAGCTTTTCCATTCACCGGTATTAAATTTATTTTACTGTGACATGGTAAATTCTTCCATTTATAGGATTTTTATTTTAACGCATATTTCATGCTCAAATATAAAAACTAAAAATATACTATATATTTAAAGAAATATAAATGGAGAATTATGAGCTTCTGTAATATATATGATTGCGTGAACGCTTATACACTTGTTAATAACACTGCAATGTAAAAAGCATTTTCCATCGCTTAGTTCATATTTTCTTGAATTAAAACATTAGAGAAATAGTTAAAGTTAACAATTGAGAAAAAGGAAATGGGTTTAACCGAACACTTTTAAAATGAACGCCATTTATTTCTCCTGAATTAGCAAATTATTATTTATCTGCCTCTGTTTTACTCAACAGATATGCTTCGTGTATGCTTGAACAAGTTAAAATAACAAGGCTCTGCAGAAAATATGGCTTGAACCGGCGAGATCAAACGATTTAATATGACATCGTTCCGGAAAAAAAAGTTTATAAAATAACTTAAGAATATAGATACGAAGTATGAATCACTTTTTTCGGCTCTATAACACTTTGAGGGAGAAAACCCATATACCGGAATATATGAAAACCTTACAGATGAAACATTTTACATTGATGACTCTCAAAATATAGGCATATAAGTTACGGAATTTTATTCTGAATTTGGCCCAGTGAGAGAAGAGGGGGAAGAAAGTTATATCTCATAATGCATATATGCCTTACAAAGAAACTTTTGCGGATTGGAGAATTTCACCTTTTAATAGGAACGTAGTCCGGAATATAATTTTTAAGTCTGCCAATTGCCCCTCCAAGGGGAAACTATATCGCATACTTTTTAAAAGACTTATGCACAGTTATAGACTTATACAACTTGTCACAGACTTTTAAATTATGTCCCCTGCCCATTTTGGACCTCTAATAAAATGAAGAATGAATCTTATGATCTGCTTAAGCTTATAAAAAGATAAAATTTTGCTGATTTGGGTATTTTATAACATAGGGGATTATTACGAAATGTATTTTTATTAGTGTCCTGACCCACCATGGGAGAAAATCGTATCCCAGTATCTATAACAAGGCCTTACAGATGTAATTTTACCATAATAGTAGCTTTCAAAATATAGGCGTGATGTAAAATGATTTTTCATATAGGTCTAGTGATTCCCCAGACAAAGGTTCAGCATATATACATTTATTTAAATTTGCATCTCTGCTCTCCTCAGGGATAGTGCAAAGCTGGTGCAAGTTTCCCGGATGGTGAGATTACAAATATCAACAGGAGGTACTGAGAATTTTCATTTTCATCTCTTGTCCCTGGAAGGCAAATATGGAGATCATAATCTATCTAGGCTTTACAGATAATATTTTGTTGGATGCTAAATTTCAGAATATAGGTGGTCAATAGGAGGTTTTACTTTAAATCTGTCCCCTGATTATACGAGGGCACGGAGGCAAAACCATATCTCAGGGTCCTTTAATCTCTTACCGATTCCCCGCCCTCCTTCCCTTTCCAATTCAATTCTTAAATTTTGTATACATTTTAAAAAACGAGTAGCAATTTTAACGACCAGTTTAACGCAAAAAAACGAATTATTAAAATAAATAATTATCTAGTTCATTTGAAAAAGTTTGGTATATTGGTGCAAAATAGGAATTATGCAATGTGAACTCTTGCAGAAAAAACATACTTTGTCATTCCTAATGAAAATAAATTTTTTTTTTCATTTCACAATTTAACTTATTTTTCAACCCAAGTACTTGAATTCTATAATATATCAAGAATTTTTTGAATATTGATTAATAAAATTCTATATTTTCAATTTGGAATAATTTTAGGAATTAAAAAGTTTTTTTGAAATCGGCTTTACATAGATGAATATGTAATTTGAAAAAAAAAACATCAATCCTGGCTAGATTTCTAATTTAATAAAATATCTTAGTATATTTATTGCTTTTTAAAGCAGTTTAACAGAAGAAGAAACTTGCGTCCAATACTCTTAAATTTCGAGATATAATTAACATCGAAACATGATAGTGAGTTTTCAAGAACCAACCAAATAGTTATTCATACTTCAAGTTTGCTGCTTTAAAACACACGGATATCCGACAGCTTGATAAGTGGTTAAAGCACTTGATAAAGCTGAAGAGGTATCAGATTCAAATGATGGCATGCGTGTTCGTAGAGTGTGGATTTCTTTTAGACAGAGGACATGGTGTGATTAACCTTTACTTACAAAGGTTATTACAAATGTGACAATTCATTGTACTTCAGCCGCATTATTTTCAATGTTTTATCAGTTTATTTTTCAACATTTTACCAATTATTTGTGCAATATTTTACACGTTGACATTTGAACTTTATATTTGACACAAGTTTATGGTTCAACATAAAACAAAATTATGCTTTTATGTATGTTTTTATGCTTTTAGATTTTTCATCTTCCCGTAGTTGCCCTACTATAGCATCGAAAATTGGTTTAACATAGTTTGAATTTTTAAACATGCAAAACAATTTTGTTTATTATATTTAGTGATATCTACGCTTTATTGGAAATTACCAGGTAAATTCTATAAAGACTATTGCAGCCATTTGTAGTTCATATCACATAAATTGTATTCTATACATTTTATTCAGTACGGTATTGTAACTAAGTTTAACAATTCATTATGTTTTATTTTTTAATTCATTGAAAATAAAGAATTTAATCGCATTTTATGTAATGACTTTTGGATTTCTCTCTTCATTTATACACTCATACAGATAGCTATAAACAAGACGGTCATAAAACTTTGATAATTAATTAGTGTCTAGCGAAGTACTATTTAACCCTTTTAGTGCGGGAGTCGACTACTGTCGACATCTAGGAATTGGGTGCTGTAGACTACATTAAGTGTCGACAAAAGTCGCCTAGGCGATCACGGCGTGCATTGCGCTCACTCTAGTGCGTCATGGGTTTAGCAGTGATGACGTATTGCGCCTGCGTAGTGCAGTAATTTGGCTAAAACCAAAAACAGTAGCCTGCATTTCGTATAACCATAAGATATGACTTTTAATTTTGGAAAATTCTGCCCGGTAATCAGATAAATAAATCGCTTTTTTGGTCAAAATATTCCGCACAGGGCATTACCCCCCCCCCCCCCAAAAAAAAAAAAAAAAAAAATCCTTACTGAAAGGGTTAATGAAGTCTGATATATCAAGAATGGAGATATTCAGTGTTTTACGATAGAAAATGATATGAAGAACGACAATCTAACTCTCATAGTTACAATAATAAAGAATTAAAATTTTCAAATTGCAACATCTTTTTTTAATAATAAAATGCTAGTTACTGTGAAAAATCATAAATAGCATTGAAATGATACTTGCAGCTTAAAAAAACAGTGTCTTAAAACGAATGCAAAAAATACGATTAAAAAAATACGCACCAATGCGATTTCTTACAACAAATTCAAATGTTTACTTTCGAATGCGGGAATTATGGATACATTGCGTCAGACCTTTAAAATTAAACAGAACCTCGATTTAGCGATGTTTTTCTTATCACATAACATTTAGCACATTCGGCGTATATACCTTGTATTTTAGGTATACTAAGAGACAAAATCAGATTGGGTGTGATATGTTGAAGTATGCAGATTGGCGACGATAGCAATGACGGAAATGCGAAATGACTTCCGATGACAACGTCACCAATATGTTCTTGCAGTACACATAAAGCATTCACCACCATGCTTCATTGTCTTCGTACGTCGTCTATGTTTTAGTACAGGCATTGTTTCGGTGGCGGTTTTGGTTTTTCACAGTGACAATAATTTTGCAATAATCAGAAGTGCATTTTCATTTGAATTCTTCAAAGTTTTGTCACAGTAACCGTAACAACGAGAGCTGGAGTCATGTATTAACCACTATCGTGAGTACATACGTTTAAATACTGACATCTAAAATTGCATCTGGATTTCATATTTACGCTTTACAAGTGTTCAAATAATGCTTTGCAAGGACCATCTGGTATATACATATACATAATATTTAGACAAATTACTCATAACAATTATTTATTAGAAGTCTGTTCTAGAGAAATAACGCAATTCATAAACATCTAAAGCAAAGTGAAATGTGGAAAAAATTTAAATTAGTTGAAGAGTGTAAATGTAAATTAAATATTTATTTTTCAGTTCTTAGTGAATATTCGTATACATGTATACTTCGACTGCGATTAAACAAAACTTTGTTAAGTACATACATTTAGTTTGT
Organism: Maratus michaelseni; assembly: GCA_963931845.1. Taxonomy (NCBI): domain Eukaryota; kingdom Metazoa; phylum Arthropoda; class Arachnida; order Araneae; family Salticidae; genus Maratus; species Maratus michaelseni. The sequence continues at coordinate 160,399,757 of OZ007588.1, forward strand.
ACATACAAAGAAAAATATTAAATTTGAATTGAAGAGTAAATAATGACTATTAAGACATTATAAAAAAAATTTTATTATTTCTATGAAAAATTATGAAATCATAATAAACCGGTCTAAATTTTTAGCGTACATATTTTTTCAAAATTTCTTTAATCCCAAGTAATTTAAATTTATTTATGTTTTGATTATATGCTGTCATTTGATAAATATAAGATGCATTAAAACATAAAATTCAAATTAAGTTTTTCATGTAGGAAGTGAGTAAACCTTTAAGTCAAGAAATTTTTTCTCATTTAAATTTTAATTCTTTGTAGCTATTAGTTATACATTGACCACAATGTCGCTGAAAACCTATTTTAAAAATCTACCAACCCCACTGAAGCATGGGAGGCACCCGCACGATCATGCGTGTTAGGCGTTTTCTCATTTAAAGCTAATTAAAAAAAATAATGCTCTAAATAACTCAAGTTGAAGCCAATATGTAAATTAACAATTTATTACAATTTTGTTGAATAACGCGGAGGGGAAGGACGTTATTGTGTTGTGCTCCTACAAATGTCTGGCTAAAGCCCCTCCAAAGGTCAGCGGGCCGGGCGCCCTTGATGGAAATGGATACATGAATGTCTCAGCTACAAAAATAGGTAAACAGCATGTTTCTACGTTAATTATTAATTGTTTTATGTACATATTACTTAATTTGCTCTAGCCTAGCCTGCTGTTTGTCAACCAGTGACTGCTTCCATCTTAATTTTTTTTGTCTTTTTGTGTTTTAATTGTAATTTGCTTAAACAATGTAATAAAAAGTTACCTCTTAATATTAGCAAGCTCATAGAAAAAGCCTTGTTGCGTTAACTTAAAAATTTTAATTGTTATTAAGCTTTTTATTAGACTTCTGTTGCTAACCAAGCCACATAGTTCAGCATGTCTTGTTCTAAATTTTGGCCTCTGAGAGTATGTATTAGGATATATATTCTTGGAGGACACGGGTTTCATTTCTGGGGGGCTGGCTGTTTGGCATCACGGGCATTGTTACAGTGTGGCTTGGTTATGGGACCTCGCTCTCATTTGCTTTTGGGGAACAAGGGTGACAGCTGTTTGCTGGCCGGGGTGTGGCCTCTTCAGACGCTCGCCCCCCCCCTAATTAACTTTCTTTCTGCTATTTTGTAACGAGGGGAGTTAGAATTCTTTGAATATTTCTGTTTTTTTTTTTTTCAATTTTTAGTTTTTATCATGTAGGTTGTGCTTAAATTTGACGTTTTTTTCCTGCGCCTTAATATGCTTTTTATCATTTATTTAAATGAGATAGAATATCTTTCAACTGTACCATTCCTATGATGCAAACTTTTTTCCAACTTTAATAATTTTAATTGTAATACTTAGCAGTTTTCAACGCAATAACGTTTTTTTTTTTAATTCCTTTTATTTTCTTTTTTAAACCTTGTTCTTTTTATGTTTTTTTTTTCTTTACTGTTTTATTTTTAATTTAACATTTTCTTTAACATCCCGGGTAGTGCGGAGTTATCGGCTGATATTTTGTTAGTCGCTGAATGTCGTACGTGTATTATAGCTATAGTTATAAAGTAAATTTCAAATTATTGGGGTTGTTAAAACTTTCTTTTTAGTTTTGTGCAAGGGGGGGGGGGACACATTTTTATTAACACAGCAAGCTCTAATATGTCTTATTTCCTTTAAATTCCTAAGTTTTAAATTTCTTACCTATTTTAATTTTTTTTCTTACAAAATTTCCAACTTACTCAGTAATAAAAGTGTTATTTTAAATAAATCTTTTCAAAGTACGTAAAATTAATATTTAAAATAAATAAATATGTCGTTTGTTTTTGAATATTACTAGATAATTTAATGATAGTTTTGTCTTTGTCACACATCTTTTACTCCAGTAACAGAGATATCTACTCACACCAGCTTTAGTTAATAGCTTTTTATAACATGTCTTTAAAAAACATCTAATATCTAATGTATTATTAATACATAAAAAAAAAGAAAACTTATGTTTTTTTAATACACTTATACATAATTTTATTCATTATATTATAAATGTATGGCCATGAAAAGACGCCCTTTTTTTTTAAGAGAATCTCACTTTATCACTATGCCATCCAGTATACATTTGCAAACGTTTTTTCGAACAGCTAACAATTTTATTTTTCATTTCAATTTAATTATACTTCTATCTCTCGTAATTCTTAATTTCTAACTTTCCTTAGCCCCACCTCTCTCCACGATCATCAACTGGACATGAAGCGCAATCTTATCGCCTTCCCCAAGCCCTGTTCTTTCCCTATGGCTATTCTAGCCCATATCCTAAAATCAGCTAGACACTTTTTAAACGTTTGGCGCCATCTCTCGTAGGTTACTCGCATTACTTTAAATCCTTTTTCGAGATCATCGACATGACTCGCATTTCTTTTACACTCTTTCTACTTACTATTTTCTATTAACATTATAAACTTTCTCCAGTACATTACACTATATTTTAACGCATTTTTTGTATATTATTGTATTTTAAACTCAGGATGTTTTTCAGGATTGTTAGTAATTATTTCGCTCAATATCAAATGTTAATTTTCAGCAATGGCAGAAATTTTCTTTCACTTAATGTCAAAAGGTGATGTTCAGTGATGTTGGTATTTATTGGCCAACATTCACAGCTGTCAATTTTTTTTTCATATATTCACATTTTATTTATTTATTTATTTATTTATTTATTTATTTTTTTTTTTTGGGGGGGGGGGGGTTGTTCTTGTTGTTGGCCATTTACTTTGTGCTGCTTAAATTCTTACAGGATTTTTTTTTTTTTTCATTTGCCATTTGCCGCTGCCACCGTCGGACTCATAAGGTGCCGGTGCAAGGCGGTTTTCCAACTTATCACTCTTAAACGCTTCTAACTTTTAATATATTCATACATTTTCACTAAAATTGATTTTCGAAGCCTCCAAACATAATACTCTCCTCCCCACCACAAAGCATCACACCCGCCACTTTTTAGTTTTTTTGTGTTTGACACTCATTTCCACATAACTGTACTTCTACGCATACAATATTTACAAACTGTTCTCTTAATTAAAGAAATGTTTCTCTCTACCCCCCCCTCCCCCCTACTTTCTACTATTTTCTTTGTCAAGCTTTCCTAAAAATATGTTTTTTTCACCATTTGTTTATTTTCTTTATTCTCACGTCAATATCGCTATTTTATTTTTTTTCCATGCTGTAATATACTGTTTTATTGCCCTCTTATATAAACTAAAGAGCATCTATGTTTTCTAGTGCGTTTAATATTTTTTTCATTTTTCACACAATCCTGAAATTTTCTTAGTTTTTTTTTTGGGCCCGTTTTTCATCAGTCCAGGCCGCTATTTCACTTTCTTCTTCAAATTAGAATACCTAGCTGCGGACTTTCACATTTTTGGACCATGTAACCAATTCAAACACCTAACTGTTACCAAACTGTTATTTTTTCAATAATTTCCCATCTATCTCTACGTGCAAATTCTCACATTATATAACAGTTTATTTTCAGCATTTTGGGGGCTTTTTAGTTGCACTTAGTGCTAAGTTTGTTGTTTTTTTCACCTTACAAAAAATACTCAGTAAAACTCATCAAAATTTGTCAATTTACTTCCCAACACATATTATTTACACTCCAATAAATATTTCTTTCATACTTTCTTTTTTCTTCTCCCGAGTACGGCGTATTGCCTTCCACCGGACCACTGGGATCATTTGCCGGCGCCGGACCAAGGTGCTGGGGTAAGGCTGAACCCCATTTCTCTTCACTAGTTGCTTCTAACTTGTAAATAATTCATACATATTTCATCATAATTAGCTTTAGTAACCCCCAAGTTTTTAGCCCCCCCCCCTCCCAAAATTCAACACACCTGCAGCAGTTTTAGTTTTAGCGATTCATTTTTTTTTTCTTTTCTTTTTTTTTTTTTCCTTTTGTGAGTGTGTGTTTGTCGCAAAACACACTTTTTTATACATAACTAATCTTCCTCACATTCAATAACTATAATAATTCTTTTCGTAAATTAACACATTTTGCTCTTCATACCCCCCACTTTTTATTAAGTTTCTTTGTCTAGTTTTCCTAAATATATGCATTTTTCATCATTTGTTTACACTCTTTTTTCTCAGGTAAATATGGCTAGGTCTCGCAATTTATTCCTTTTTCATACTGTTATATACCGTTTTTTGTCCTCTCATATAAACTTAAGTGAATTTATGTTCTCTAGCGCTTCTAATAAATTCTATCATTTTTTACACAATCCTGAAATTCTCTTTTTTTTTTGGGGGGGGGGGGGGGCCGTTTTTCATCAGATTCCATTTCCCTCTTTCACTTTCTTCTTCAAATTAGAATACCTATCTGCGGACTTTAACATTTTCGGACCATATAACCAATTCTAACATCTAACTGTAACCAAACTTATTTTTACATTTATTTCCCATTTACAGTTTTTTTTTTTTTTTTTTGCCCACATATTTATAAGCTTTAGTGTGTTTTTTTTTCCCTTTGTTGTATTAAAGTCTTTTTTTTTTCGTTTTATTTTTATTTATTTTTCTTCATTTTTCTTACACTCCTGAGTAGAATAATAATGTTTTTATTTACTTTTTAATTTACTCTTGCATCAAAGTACGTTCTTAGACTTTCTCAGACTCCCCTGTGTTCGCAAAATGCCACAAGACTTTTCTCTCTTGCTTTTTGCACAGCATTTCCCCTTTACCACTCGTCGGTCGGGGTGGCGCGCTGCGGCTGGCCTTGGCTGGCGCCTGAGTCTCCCGTCTCTCCCTCCAATAGCAATCATCATCAACAACAATCCTCCTCATCTATCGCAACAAGTTCTGCTCTACCCATATTTAAACATGTACTATTAATAAGTTACATAGCAAGGAATAGCAATTTGTCTTTCATCACCTTAGCGAGCCCCAATCGTTTCATTTTCTCTTCCCTTTCTCACCCAACAATTCCTTAAGTCTAAGCTTTTTGATACTGGTCAATCATTATTCTTTACCCTAAAGTCGAACCTAATAATTCCAGTCTAATTTTCAGCGCAGTCACGAGTTTTTGACACACGGCAAGCTTTTGTTCCTACACTTTTCCATTTTGAAACATGCTGCGAGACCTGTAGAGCCATTCATGGGTTTATTCAGTCAAGTGGCGTGAGTGCCCAATGACCTAGTTTTTGACTTAGTATAATTTTCTTTTGTTTATCGTTTCGTAGTAGAAGCTTCTCATCCTGTTCCTTCCCTTGCTAACATGTCGCCAGGCAACGGAAGATTTCCTTCTGACAAAAACTCTAGCTCTCAGTCAGCAGCTCGAAAGAGCAGGTCATCAACTAGAAATACCAGAGCAAAGCTGTCTAGAAGCGTCAGCCACAGCTCAGCAGCATCCACAATACATGAAAACACTGATGCAGAAACAGAAACATATACGATGGCAGAACTTATTACGATGGGAAAGAGCTACGTAACAAGAGCTGAAAACAGCATTGCTACAAAAAAACTCCCCACAGAAAAAACACTAAAAAATCTGAGATATGTATTTGAGTTCCTTCAAAATACAGAAGAGGCACTGCAGTCCAGGATACGCCAACTAGAAATAAATGAAGCAAGCCTCCAGAGAAGTTGCCAGCACCTCCAAGAAAGCCTAGATCACGCACGCCAAACGAATGAGAAGATAATTGAAAGGATCCCAGACACCGTCACACTTATAGAAGCAGTCAGATCAACACTAAAACAAAATCAAGCAGACCAAGCAACGGCAATAGAAAGCACCACCATTTCACCAACAGAAACAGCAACACCTCAAGTCCCACAAACATACAGTCAAACAGCCGCACAACCAGCCAAAAAGTTTGTTCTGGAAAGCTCTAAAAGCAAAACCCTCATCATTAAAGGTACATCAATAACACCGGGAAAAGAAATCGAAATAATGCTATCTAAAGAGGCAATTGCAACGCCAATACACGTGGATAAGGTGGCCCCCAGGAGAAATCACGTAGAAGTTACCTGCAAAACAGAAGAGGACCTAAAGCGCCTACAAGCAGAGCTGCAGCACAATCAAGTTCTCAACAAAAAACTTAATTTTCTGCAGAAGGCAGTTCCAAAGCATAAAATGATTCTCCTCCTGGGTGTCCCAGAGGCGCTGACGAAGGAGGCCCTCACTAATATTCTTGGCAAAACATACCATATAACTGAAGAAGACATCATCGTCCTCAAGGAGTTACCTAATAGACACAACGAGGCGACAAAAGATTTGATTCTTCTGCTGCCTAAGTCACTTGGCATAGAGCTCATAAATGATGGAGGCATCGTCATCGGACTAAAGACCTGTCGCCTCCGACCACATACTACCATCCTGCGCTGTCGCCGCTGTCAAGGCCTTACCCACCACGAACGGAACTGCAAGGCGGCCACGTCTGTGTGTGCATGCTGTGGCGAAGCACACCATGAAGAATCATGTGCAGCAGCTCCACGATGCATCAACTGCACCAAACATAACACACAATACAACACACATTTTCCAACAAGCCACAAAGCATCAGATTCTGGTTGCAGTGCCTACCGCTCAAAATATAGTTCAGAACGGGAAAGACTTAACCTGCTTTTCCAAATTGGTAACAGTTCGCAAGTTCACCTAACACCAGAAGAACCAAACAGACATCAACAATTCAACACACAGCACCCAACCATACAAGAGGCAACACCAGCAAATAGCCCCTATCATCACGATGAATGGTATGGTAATCGCTCATATAGAAATGAATACCACCCACTCTATCAAGGAGGCCACAACGGGCATCACCATGACTGGCAAGGTAGGCCCTTCTATTGAATCTAACATAATTTTTGTTACTAACTTAACCAAGAACCCTTTATTTAAGTACCTTTTCAGAAAACCAATATGTCTCTTCTAGCACCTTCGGACCCCCCACCATTTGGCCACATCAAAATCATTCAGGTTAATTTAAATCACTGCAAGGCAGCTAATGTCAGCCTAAAAAATTACATGATATCAGAAAATATAGACATTGCATTGCTGCAGGATGCCTACTGTGGCAATGATGGAGCGCTGCTGTCAATTTTTCCGAAAAATTGGGCGAAGTTCGCGTCCAAAGATAACAGCGCTCATCTGGTCGTCCAGAATACGGATCTGGCATACTCACACCTATTCACAGGATACAACTGTGTTTTCATCACTATAATGGCGAAGGAAGGAAAATTAATTATAGGCTCTACCTACGCAGCACCGCGTTTCAATTTTGATGAAACCCTTATGGAGTGGCAACACTTAATAACTCATAAGCAGTACTTCATTTGCGGAGGTGACTTCAACGCAAACTCCACTGTTTGGGGTTGCCCACAGGAAACTATCCGCGGAGACAGTCTCATCGAGCATCTCGCAGTCCATAATTTAACCATTGTTAACATTGATAACAGAACACACACATTTGTCAGAATGAACAACACAGGTATTATAACACACAAAGGATTCCCAGATCATAAGCAGGCGAATCCGAAGGCGGCACAAAAAATCAGGGACTGGCGAGTAATGGACATCCACAATGCCTCGGACAATAAATACATACGTTTCGGCTTTGACATTACACCACTGACTACAACTAAACGACGTTTCAACACAACCCGAAGAAATTTTAAAAAGTTTACACAAATCATTAAAACACACAGACCACTCCTTGCACAACACCTAAGGGATGCAACAAACATCACCGACATTAACTCCTTCACAAAAAAACTTATTGCTTCCATGCAAGAGTCGGCACGAGCATCCTTTAGACTAAAAAATACTCGGAGGACTCCAGTCTTCTCGTTCTGGACCACCGAAATTAAGACACAACGAAACAAACTCACAGCGCTAAGGAGAAAGATTAAACATCTACGAGAAACACACGGAAACACACCTTATTTTGAAAACCTTGGCGCTCAGTACAAAATACTCTCATCAAAATTCAAGAAAAGTGTTCAGGATGCCAGAGTCAAAGCCGGGCGGAATTTCTGCAGCAATCAATCAGAACCTTTTGGCACGGCACAAAAATTTTTTACAGGAAATTTCTTCACACCAGATGAAATTAAACTTGAGCTTCCACCCTCCATTTCATCCAGGCAAGCGAATATGGAGCACCTAACTGCAGCACTTTTCGGACCATCCTCGTATCCCAACAGGGACAATTCAGACCTCAATTTTTCGACACCTAATGATAAACCCTTTTCTAAAGCTGAAGTAGCATCTGCTCTACATAAATTTAATGATAAAAAAGCCCCTGGCCCAGACTGCGTGGACTTCAAAATTTTAAAATTAACTTTCAAAATCATCCCAAAGTTGTTCACCAGATGGGCCAATCTGTGTCTCAATCACAATTACTTCCCTCAAACACTGAAGCAAGGTGAGGCCGTCTACTTCCTGAAAAAAGGAAAGAATGCCTCAGAACCCACTTCCTATAGACCTATTTGTCTCCTACCTACTCTGGGGAAGCTGCTAGAAAAACTACTAGTCACACGACTGGTGCACTTCATGGAGACGAATGGCATCTTGCATCATAGGCAATATGGGTTCAGAGAGGGTCGGTCATGTGACAAGGCCCTTTATGACATTCTTACCACTTGCAATGAAACCATCAGCAAAGGAGACTACAACTCACTTGTTTCACTAGATATTCAAGGTGCTTTCGATAATGTAGAATGGAGGGACATTATCCAGCAACTAATTGAAATTCGCTGCCCGGCTAATATAGCTGGAACCATCGCATCCTACTTAAGCCTTCGTAGCATAATGATCAATTGGGGTTCAGGCACTTCGGTACATCAGCTCGAAAAGGGCTGCTCCCAAGGCTCCTGCCTTGGCCCAATACTTTGGTTACTCATAGCTAACATAATTCTAAAAGAGCTAGAATCTAGAGGCTTCATTCTCTTTGCATTCGCTGATGACTTCAGCTTTATTTTCTCGGGCAGGCGGCGCATGGACTTGGAGGCAATGGCGGCTCAAGCCCTCCCCGTATTCTGCCAACTGCTTACAAACCTCAACCTCCAGCTATCAAGCCAAAAATCACAAGCAGTCACATTTTCCAAACCACGCAAACTTGAACGTAAACCAATCATAAGAGTGAACGGGGTTAGTGTCGAGCATGTCTCACAACTCAAACTTCTTGGCCTCACCATAGATGAACACCAAAGCTGGACGGAACATATCAACACCCTCAGGATTAAAGTAGGAAAATTACACTTAAACGCACGTAAACTAACGTCAAAATCCTGGGGAATAAAGCCAACAATGTTAAAAATCTGGTACCACACAATAGTGGAGCGGATAATTTTCTACTGTGTGGGCGTCTGGGGAGGTAACCTCACGCAAGCCGTGAAGGACAAATTGACCTCGATGCAACGGCTCTTTTTGCTGCAAATTGCTCGAGGATACAGGACAATCTCAACGGACGCACTCACAGTAATAACAGGTATTCCTCCCATAACAATAACACTCCAATATGAATACCAGAAAAACAGGATCACACACCTAGAACATGAACCAACGTGTGCAGCACTTTTTCCACAAATACAACTACAGAGGAAGGTTCCCAGTTGGAGAATACATCCCGCAGAAGAGACATCTCACTTACAGATAAACACAACCAGGCACGGTTTTGAACACAGCTACTCTCCCCGCTGTCCGACCATTTTCACTGACGGGTCACGCACGGAGACTGGCGTGGCAGCAGCATTCTGTGCCATGAAAGGCGAGGTCGTGACCCATAAGTGGGCCTGCAGAATCGGTGATAACAACACTGTCTTCCAGGCTGAGCTGTTCGCGATTCTGCGGGCATTGGAATGGATTGTCTCTAACCCAACAGTACAATTTTACAGGCTATATTCAGACAGCCTCTCCAGCCTACAAGCAATCTTTACTCACCGCACAAAACATCCCATTGTACTCCAAATAAAACTATTTTTAAAAGACCTTGCACGGCGAGTAGCCCTGGGCCATGTGAAGGCACACATTGGCATTGCTGGCAATGAATTAGCTGATAAATTGGCAAAAGAAGCTACGCGAAGCACAAATATTGATATTTCCCTCCCTGTTCCCCCATCCTACATTAGAGGGTTTTTAAAGTCTAAAATCATTCCTCAGTGGCAGGACCACTGGGATTACTCGGATAAAGGTCGACATACCCACAAATTGCTCCCTTTTGTCTCCCTAAACCTGCTTAACCTCGCCCCCCACACCTCAGCGTTCCTCACAGGACATGGTCCATTCCCTACTTACCTCAAATATTATAAACGTGCAGCCTCCAATGTGTGTCCATGTGGCCAGCGGGGCTTGCCTTCTCATTACTATTTTGACTGCCCACTGACCGTTGCCTGGCATCTCAGATCTCCCGAAATTCCCCCACCCTCTTGGCTAACCAATATTCTAACAAGACCAATCTTACTAAAAAAATTAAAAAATATTTTTAATTTCTTAATGGATTTATCGAACTTAACAAACTAAGTAACCTACTCTAGCTTTTATCAATTTTTAACTAAACATATTAAATTTTTCACCACCAATCAGTACTGTAATTGATCTTCGTACCCTCCTTCTCCTGACTTTTCCTTATTTTGGCTGTACCTTGTCAGTGTTTGAGCACCTTGCTGTGCTCCCTTCGCAGTCTTTAGAAGCGGTCTCATCTCTCCAACGCAACAACTTGTGGCGCCATCTGTCGCGTGGGAACTGAGCTTCTCAGATTCCGGCGCATCATTATTATCCAAGGACCGCCTTGGCCGCGAACTGTGTGTCATGACGCAGGAGCGTTAAGGACTGTTCACCTACAAGTTCTTCATCACTGCACCTGCCGCTGTCTGTCGCGAGGGAGTGCAGGCTCCAGCGGTTCAGGCTTTTTTCAGTTTCTTTTTATTTTTTTATTTTTTTAGCTTTCTTGCCTGCCCCTTGTCGCGCTTAGGCTTGTTCTGGCAGTGCCGGCCTTTGGCCTAGTTTGTATTTTCTTTTTTTTCTTTTTGTTGTTGTTTGGGCCGTTTGCGCGTGCGCTGGCGGTCTCGGCGTCGTGCCTTCCCTTCCGCCGGTGGCTGGAATCACCCAAAACGAATCCCCGCGTGCCGGGGAACATCCCGGGGGAGGTGCTAACGCTCTACGGCCTGGCTTTGCTGGGCCGAGTGGCCCCCCTTAGGCATTCAATTTTGTTGAATATCTATTTACAGTGAAAATCTTTGCAACATGTCTTAGTCTTCAATAGGCATAAATATGCATTGTAATTTTATTAAAAACAATAATAAGAAATATATGAATTAGAATAATACCTCCAATTTAGTAAAATCCAAAGGTCCAGGATGAGGTACAATCTTAAATTTTATATTTTGCCATTAATATGCTTCCTTTTTTTTAATTTTTCAAAACTTTTTAAAAATCTTAGGAATGGGTTCGAGAAATTTTGATGACGAGAAGTGTGATCTAAATTGAAACCGGTCTTTTCAGCCGAAACGTATATAGAGTTAAAACAGTTTCTACATCATGTTAATCTAACTTGATTCTCCTTACAATAAATGTGGTACGTATGTCTTGTAGGTCTAAAAAGATGGCCATTCATCTTCATTTGACAGGTCACTAAGTTCAGAATCAGAGGCTGCTAACATTTCAAAAATTTCTTCTTCTGTTAGAATTTTACATCTTTTCCCTCTCACCATCGTACATATTTGAAAATGTTAGATTAATATACATTTTTTGCGAAAAAATAGCTTAATATACAATTAAAAATGATGAAACGTGTTTTGAAATTTTAATATTTAAATATATGATGGTTAAAAACAAATTTCAAAATCAGGGAATGTCTCCTTTCTCCCCCTACCGACGCCCATATAAATATATATGACATTAGATATGTGTTCACGTTTTTCTAAATACTCTTGTGTATAGTCAACAATGTTAAAACACAAAACAAAATTTACTTGGAGAAAAAACACATCTTTACGGCATCGAACTTAATAAACGTTAACACCGAAGTAGTACAATATTTCCGGTAAAGCAATATCACTTCCTAAGAGCAAAAAATCGTATATAATTTATATTGTTTCTTATATTCTAACTTATTTAAACATTAAATTTACAACTTATATCTAAGCAATTAAAATAACTTTATAATTGCGCAATTACAAAATCAATTTAATTAAAAAATACAGTATCAGTTTTCTCAGCGATCGTATTGCATATCTGATAACATTGGAATGTCGGTATCCATGTGCAATACCAATCTTAGATTGAGGGAAAATGTTTCAAATTTACATGTTCATATTCTAAGGGCATAGGGGAGACCGGTACACACTTGACCTAAGGGCACAATGTTCTCCCTAATATTTTATTTAATTTTTTTAAGCTTCTCTTCTATCCTAATAGACAACAGCACTGCATTGATTATTTATAGCCTTCAGAAAATATGTTTAGCTCAGATTGAACTATTTTATCCTGATAGGTTGTTTTGAGCTTCTAAAAGTAAAATTTTTCATCATCATATTTTTATTTTTTATAATAATTAAAGGCTGTAGATAAATAAGATAAAACAGCTTTTTTGCAAAGCTAAGATACTTGTTTTTATTTAACTTTAAAGTTAATATGTTTAAAAGAAAGCTATACACAATATTAATATGATTATTTATTGAACTTCAACATGGGGTACAGTGGACCACCCACTCCTGGGGCACAGTGGTCCACAATCTCTGCTCCTGTAATTCAGAATGTTCAAAATATTTAATAATTGCTTATTTTCTATAAAAATAATATTATTTTAAAGTAGATTTAACTGTAAAATAAAGTAAACAAAGAGAAATAACAATTTATTTAACATAGTAATAAATATTTTGTTTTGTATTTACTGCCTTTGATAAATATAACTGTAGTCTAATTGGTGATGATTCTATTCAAGTAAGATTCATGAGACGCAAATTGAATGGAAATCAGTTTATTTTTCCCGAAACTGTAGATGAATCTGTTGTTGATGTTAATGATTTCCTAATGTTTCTCCCAGGCCCAAAAGTATTTCAGGAAAATTCCAGGCTCAATCTTACTCATAAGTATTTTGGAATTTCATTTGGAAATTTTAATGTGCGCTGATTTTTTTGTACTTAAGTAATAACTTCAACTAAATTGCAATTTTTCCTGTATTAATCTGTTATTATTTTCAAAATATAATTATTTTTTTGTTTTTGTTTGCAATTTATATTACTATGTTATTTTGCGGGTAAAGGGGAAACAAAACAGAATTAGATTAATGAAAAATAGATTTATATTGTACTTCAGATAATACCTAATAGCGGTAGACTGTTCCTTGGTGGGTTAACCAGTATGCCCCACTTCTGGGGCACAGTGGTCCACTTTATTGGTGCATATATATTTTTTTGAAAAATGTATTGAAAACTATGTTCTGAGAAAATTATGATGAATGTATAAGGGTTTAAGGAATGTGCAAAAATATTTTCATGCAGTTCGATTTGTCCGTTAAAGAGAAAAAAAAATTAACTGAAAAAGTTGTCCACTGTGTACCAGTCTCCCCTATATCATTAAGTACGGTTTCTAAAATTACTTAAGAAAATAACAAGAAAAATAATTATTTCACATCAGATTTATTTTCTACCAGACATTTAGAAAAAATGAATTGTGACTTTACTTTATACATACACAATATGTCAATTTGAGTTCCGTTCTCTATTTTACCTTAATGAAAAATGATAATTTATACAAATGTTATAACATATAAGAAAATCAGTATCTTTCAGCAAGATGATTTTGTTTTAGAAAAAAATATATTATGAATAGTTGCTAAAGGTCTTTAAACATTTAAAAGCGTTCTGCTGTAATTAATTTAGAGTAGCATAAAATACCAAAAATTTATTCGAGCATTAAATATTTGACGAAATGACACACTAAAACTAATGGTGAACGAAAAAATACTGTAACGCTTGGACTGTTGTTTCTTTGATTCAGTTAACACCACTTAACTCTCTTATACCTGTATCGCAATTAGATTTATTTTTAGACATAATACAAATGTTCCCCTTAAAGATGTAATTTGAGACTATTGATATCAGTCAAACTTTAATGCTTTGCAAAAAATATCTAACACACATTAAGAAATTAGTTTAACAGTTTTTACAGATATATTACTGCCTAATGATCAGAAAAATAGAAAAACAATCTTTAATTATTTTAAATAAGAATAGAATAAAATTTAAATTTCAACTTTCAACTACACATTAAAAAATATTTTATAACACATATACAATGTTTCTCAATTAGAATTCCGTTCTCTATTTTACTTAATAAAAAATATGTCTAAAGAAACTTAATTTAATATTGGAATCAATCCGGACGTATTTTAATATCCATCATTTAATTAATTTATCCTATTAATCTTATTATGTTATGAAAAATCAGAAAAAATTATAATTACACTTTTAATAACTATACCAATTCATCATCAGCTAGTATCACGTACAGATGAGTGAACAACTCTTTACATGATAATGTCTCATGATGAATTGGTTCATTTATAAAAAAGTATAATTATAATACATACAATAATCAAGCAATGTATTTTATTTATTAACTATCTAAAACGGAACAAAATACTGTTTTATTGGTTATCAAATCGTGATAAAATAAAATAATCGAAAAAACCCTCATATTACTCGTTTTCATCGCACATGACATCCATAGAGCAAGCAAGATACATTGATTTAGAGACAGGCATACACTGTTAAACATTTGCAGCAAACTGTCCAGTCATTCGACCGTTTTTATAGAAAACGGTTACATAACCGTAATTTAACTATATTCTGACCATAATATGGTCAGAATAGCGTTAAATTACGATTATGTAACCATTTTCAATAAAAACGGTCGAATGACTGGACAGTCTGCTGCAAATTTTTAACAGTGTATGGTAAAAAATAATTGTTTTGTTTATATGTAAATACAGTGAATTATGAATACATTTTAAAACTTGAGAACATTTATTATATGTCAGAACAGATGGAATAAAATCTGGGGAAAATTTGGACAAATTTTAAAAGAATAAGGAAAGTCAAAAGGAAAATTAAAAGGAAAGTGGATTAAATGAATAAAAATTCGTATCGCATATTTCCAAGCAAAATTGTTCGTTTCAGGTACAAAAATTGGCAAATAATTGTGAACTGGATTACTAAAAGTATTATTATTATTATTATTATTATTATTATTATTATTATTATTTGTTGACGTTCTTTTTTTAATCCATTTCCAGCCAAAGGTGCGTAAACGCACCATTTCAATAAATATATTTTTATTAACACTGTGACTTATATTTTTCACTAATTTTATTTTTCTGCTATTTTTAAGGGTTCTGGAGACATCCATAAAATATTGGTAACTCAATTGAAGTAATCCCTTTCTGTTGAGAAATTTTCAAAATACGCTGTTTTTTTACGTGAAACGGTTATTGACAAATTCGACTTTTTGAAAATGTATAATTATTCCACTTTAGATTAATCATATCTTTTTATAATGAAGTAAAGTTCCAAGTTCTGTAAATAAAATAAAAATAAAACAAATGCCATAAGAAAACTTAAATTTTTTTATTTAAATTTAATGGTAAATTATTAATGGTAAATTAATAATGGTAACGTCAAATTAAATAAAATAGTATTTTTCATGCACGAAACTTTTTTGGTGCCTTAATGAATGTAATTTAAGCAAATTTCAATGCAAATAATACCACATTTTATAAAATTTCTATGCTTGGCCTAAAATGGGTTAACTGAAAGTTTTATCTTCATTTAACATACTGGTGTAAGGAAACTACAGATCATAACGAGGTATTAGCATATGCATTCCAGATATAAGACCCAAGGTCAGCAGTTATTAAGACACATTTTGTAGCTTACAACTTTCCACAATAAACTTGCACAAATATGAGTGGGACACGATAGATATTTTTTTTCTTTTAGATGAACTCATTTTTTACGTACGTTCGCAATTATATAAATACGTAGCACCTATAGTCGTCGTCTGGTCCGTCTGTCCGCGTATAACAGCGCAACAACTAACCAACAGAATGGTTTGAAATTTAATATATATAATCGTTGCAGAATTTTATCAAGTCATTTTAAATTTTATGAATATCGAATCAAAATTAAAAAAGTTATTAACAGTAGTATTACTGAATTTAAAACCGAATTTGTATAATATATTGTTTAATTATAGCAATCATGTAATCTACCGGCAGTTTTTTGGATAGAAGTTTCCTGAGAAATAGAAATTAAATAGAAAAAGAGTGTAAATGGGGAATTCAAGTTCTAAAATTTTCAAAGCTACGTTTAAGTTTGCCATTGCAATTTTCATTAAATGTCCACATATAAAAACATTTTGCCAACTTAAAATGCATTTATTTCATTATGGAAATTAATCTTATCACAATAACATACGACATAATTCATTTTACCGAAATAATGATCACCAAGATCTGAATATTTATATAACCATTTATAGTACGAACGCACCTCATTTGTCACGTTTGACTAACAATTTCCGACTTGTTTTTCGAAATAACGATAGTTAATATTTCAGTTGGTGCACCTTAAACTCTAAAAATGTTATTCAAGGCAGAATTATTAAATGACTATTTCATGAAACGAAAATAGATGTGAAATTCATACAGTTTTATTCGCATATTAACGTTAAAAGTATTTCAGTAATATACAGTGTGGTTATAATATAAGTATCTCTATTTGGAGCTGTCTGTAGCTTGAAGAAATAACCCAAAGGAAACCAAAATCGGTACACTTACTGTTCGAGAAGGGGAAGAAGAGTAATCCAATAAAAAAAAATAATTGCAATAATCGCCACCAGATGAAGTTACGGGGCCTGTCTGTGCAAACGCCGTTATAATCATCAGCAAAAACAAGAAGCTGTCATTTCTGCAAGTAAAGTTGTACCAGATGCCTCACAGTTTGCTACATCGCGCTTTAATTTTAAAACTATTCTACGTTAACAGCTCAAACAGTGCAGCTGCTTTACGTGAATTTAGGCGTGTGAAAGTAATGCGTAAAGGAAAAGATCCTTTGACACAGTGAGCAGTGAGAAGAATAGTAAAAAAATTCGAGGAGACTGGATCGTTTACAGCAAAATGTGGAAGGGGAGGTGGATCAGTACCTCTCCGCATACAAGAATAAATTGCCAATGAAATTGTGAAGTCACCAATGACTTCGGAAGCCGGTCCAAGTGCGCGTGGTGTTTCTCAAAAGTTGGATATTCCATATGATACTGTTCGAAAAGTCCTGAGAAATGTAATCCAATTTTATCCGTATGAAATTAGTTGTCATTAGTAATTGTTACCAGGTGACGCGCAGCAGAGACTGGCTTTTGCTCTAACGTTTTTAGCACGAATGGAGGTGGATGATGTCTTCGTATGGAATATTTTATGGGAATATGAAGCCCATTTTCAAATTATTGGGCAGTCAGTGCGCAGAACTGCGGAATATGGGCTTCAGAGGCACAAAATATTATTCACGAAATACCCCTCCACTCTCCAAAAATTACTCTGTGGTGTGACTTCACTGCTAGTTTCATTCTTAGTCCTTATTATTTTGAGGAGTTTCGGCCAACAGGCCCTATGACGTGTTCGGTTACTGCATAAAGATACCTGCGCATGTTGCAAATTTTCGTAGTTGCTCAACTGCAGCAAAGACAGTACCTCTCTAAAAAAATGTTATTTTAGTGCAAAATGGACCCCGCCCCATATTGGTCCAGCAGTACAACATTTCACAGATGATAGAGTAATATGCCAGTATTATAGTATGGCGTGAACGTGCGAAACATCACTCCTGATGCGTTACATTTCGTAGTTGAGTACGTCGTGCACCGCCTGATTATGTCCTCCATCACAATGCAATGTGGAACCTGGACTTTGTCTGAACCGCCATGCGAAAACGTAGCCACATTCACTGTGACATTTTCCAATAAATTAGGTATGACATCTGGTTTTACGCCTTAATTCGTTGTTCTTGTATTAAACATTACATTTCGCACTCAAAAGCGCCATCTGTCGGCGATTATTGTAACTATTTTTTATTGTTCCATTCTTTTTCCCCTCTTCTCGAATAGTAGGTGTACCGATTTTAATTTCATTTGGCTTATTCCTTCAAGCTACAAACTACTCCAAATACAGATACTTATATTATAGCCACCTGGTACAATAAAAGAATTGGCTTAATGCTCGCTCTATTTAATTTAGAACTTTTCGCATTTTTATAAATATTAAAAATTATTGCTGAAAAGTTTCAATGCTAAATTATAATTTAATTTATATTTCTTAGCTCTATTCTTTCTATATTTCGCGTATAAATTTTAACGATACTTCAAATTGCTCAATTTTCAGAGGTATGAAAGACTTATTTTAAAATAAATGGAATAGATTTTCAAAAGTAATACATAGGGGAAAGAAGTGAATGCGCGTTTCGAATTTAAATACACTTCAAGACCATGGAATATGAATTATATTGAAATATCGCTTTAACTGTTTTATATGCGCATAATAATTACTGATAATGATATATGTTCCGTATTCATAACACAGACAGGTCAAAACTATTTTAATATTAGTAGAGTAATGTTAATTTTATCCGGATATCAGAAAATTTAATTTTAGAATTAGTTTAATGTTGGTACATAATTATAGATACGTTTGAAAGTAATATTTTTTGAATGGTTAATATATTTTAAAGTTCTATTCAATAAAATTAAAGTGTATTTATATCCTGTTTTATTAAACATTCATACTTAAATAAACTTTATAAATATTCCTAAATAAAGGACTTCACATTAAATGATTTTAAATATATATTCGTGGAACATTTATCTATGTTGAAACAAATTTATGGCAACAGATACAATAGCTTTTTAGATGAAATATATTATCATTTAGGGATTAATTAAAATCATATTTGTTATAAACAATTGTTTGACCTAAATAATGTGTTTTTTAAAGACATTTTAGAAATATGATTAATTACTCTACTGGCAGCAGTGATGTTGAATTAAAGGAACTAAACTGAACTTAAAAATTCATCTCAAGAGAATATTGTAACCTGAACTCATAAGCCTAGTCGCCATGCGTAAATAAATATTTATTTTGGAAGTGTTAATGTTAGACTTTAGTTGTATAGTGTTATTTAAAATGTTATTGTAAGTATTTAAATTCAAATCAAATTAAGAACTTAACTGACAAGTACCGTTGAAAATAAGCAAAATTGTCCAATTTGATGATTTTGAGGGAGACACTAAAACTCTTAACAGCGCAATTTTTATCTCTACATAAAAGAACTCTGTTGAAATATGCTTGTCCGATCTGGCAATTTATTTAAATGTAAAAGAAAATTTGATAATTTGTAAAGACTTCACACTAAGTGCAATAAAAACGTTACAGATAATTATAAAATTGTTATCTGAGGATCAATGTTTTGTGTTATCTTTATCACCTTGTGTCAAAACTGTACTCATCTTTCATAGAAAAGCATTTGTTATTTTATTCTATGGAGTGTGAACAACACTTAACTAATATTAATATACAATCTTTTATTTTTCGAAAATATCCGACGGGCAAAATATGAAAATAATTTATAGTGAAATTTACTATGCGATCCTATAATGATTGGATGGTATACATCATATATACGATGTTTTTGTTTCTTTTTTTTGCAAGTAACAGAATGTGGAGATAAACATAATTTCACGTTTTGTACTAAGTCATATTATATTCCTTATAATATACAGAAAAAGCCCATAATATTTATTTACGTACATATGTATAAACATACTTTATACTGATTCTCATGTAGTTTACTACTATAATTTTATTACAAAACAGGGTACGTTTTCGTAAAACAAATAACAGATATTCTAACTCTTTCTTTATAATGTTGCATAAGTAGGGAAAGTGAAAGTGAGTTATCAAAGGAATATGTATTTTAAAACTATTTATTTATAATAACTATTTATTAAAAATAGAACAAAAATATCTAAATATTTTTGCAGTTCTGATGCAAGGTAGAACTGAAAAATTTAAATTTCATAGATGCTCATGAAATTACTTTTCCTATACGTACAACTTTTATGGGCTTACCTGTATAAAATCACACCACTTTTAACCCTTTAACGGGCGGTGTCCACAAAAAAGAACACCTAATTTTAATTCCAAAACAGACAAACGGCACCAAGAATATTTAATTAAAATTTTCCTTTTATTAAGTATCGGAAAATAAGCCAGTTTTTATTTTCAATTGAATTCGTTTTTAATTCTGGTGTCAGTCCAATATTTCAGCAATTTACTAACAGATTTACTCGGCGCCGGAAAGGGTTAAAATACATCGTATTTACTTTAATTTGTAAGTAGTCTAGGAAATAATTCTCCAAATTTATATTTAAAAAAATTCAAAAAGTCAACATTTTAAACGAACTTAATGTATATAAACTAATCATTTCATAATACGATAATTTTGTGAATGTCTGTAATTATCATATATTAATGTATTTTCCTTGCTTTTATTCTTATTCTTTGAATTCATCCTTCATTTATTCTAATTCTTAAATTTCGTTCTAGAAATAACAAAATTTGACGACATCCATTTTAAACGCATCTTTATTTAACACATATTTAATATTTCTAAGCTTCCCTAATATAGATCAAAATTGCATTTATTTGTCAGTTGCATCATCTAAATATTTTGCCATCAACATGTAATCAATGTACAAAAGAAATATTTTATCACGAAATAATTTTAATTTTAATCTAATTCCAGTTTCGAGCGGCCGAAGTAATAAAAATAATTTATTGATCTGTTTTCCACTTAATTTCTGAAAATATATCATTTTTAGGGTTTCGTTCATCTCACGAAACCCTATTGCTCCCGCTTCGTTGTCTGTCTGTCACAGAACCATTCTCGAAAACTGTGTAACTCACAGAGTTGAAACTTTGTGTATAAATCAGAATATGAGCTGCAAAGAGCTGAAAATATTAAATTTTGAAAAATTCGTATTATTTTAATAAATATAGATAAAAAACCAAAATTCTAACAGCCTTTTCTTATTAAATTTCAACATTTTTCCTTATAGCAGATGCCAAAAATTTAAAATCCATGATGAAATTCCATATACAATAATTAATTTTCTATCAGACGATTTCCACGTGAAAAATAAAAATGAAATAAAAAAGTTTCACCAATTGAAAAAAAAGATTAATATGAAATAAAAATGATTGACGTCATAGTGGTAATAAAACAGAAAGATTTCTTAATAATACAAGGAGTATGAGTATGTGTGCATGTACACAAAGCAGATTAATTACACGTCATTAGAGAATTAAAAAGAAAATCTGACGTCATATCGCAAGTTTAACGGATTTTTCAAATGTTTCAGTATAATACAAAGCGAGTATGAATATGAATAATTGTCTGAGTGCAACGAAGCCTCATACACAACGCCATATTACTTTGCCACATATATAGCTACTATGGATATTAAAACCTTTCGTCAAGCATAACTCAAAAAATATTTAACGGATTTCGTTCAAATTTTTACAGCAGGTACCTATAAAGGTGACAACGTCGTCTATTTATTACCAAGAATAAGTGTCAAACCGTTTGGAAGTTATATTAAAAAAATAGATAAAAAAGCACAATTAAAGTACATACGTCACTAAATTTTGTGCGTACGTCATTTTCACCGGCGGGAGATTTTCGTAGACTATCGGAATTGAAAAGTTCATGGAATACATGGAGCAAAAAAATATGCAAGCACTAATATTCAGCACAATAAAATATATTTCAATTTAATAAAAATGGAAAGTTAATCTGGAATTTTTTCTGTTTGAAAAGTATTAGAGATTAGTAAGAGTAGTATTAGTATTAGAGATTTGGCGTAAATCACACCATTAGCAGCTTTTTTATTTCGCGTGTGTATGTTAGGAACAATTCTTTGATGTTTAAATAAAAGGTTTCGATTTGTGGCATTATTTCTTATTTTCTTTTCCTTTTTAGTATTTTAAATGGAATTAGTGAAAGGCGTGTATTTTAAATTAAATGAGTGAAAGACGTGTATTTTTAATGTATGTATTTCAAATGAAATCAGTGAAAGATTTATATTTAAATGAAATGAATGCAATATGAAGATGTTATGAGAAAAATATTTGGCGATTTATCAACTGCGCCAAGTTAACATAAAAGTACCAATACATATGTGGGTACTTCTCTATTATCCCGTCGATCACTTTTCATAACAAAAAACTATCGCCAAATAAACGGGAGAACGTTGTCATTGAAATATCAAAATAGATAAATAAATAAAATATAAGAATTTAAGGACAATTGTTATTTTAATGAATGAAATAACAAATAAATCAGTAAAATATAATGAAAAATACACGCAAATGTCGCGTTAAAAACCACTTGACGACGTAACAAACACGTATAATGCTTCTGATATCAAGTAAATGGGACTGCATTTTTGGCGTTTAATCTAACAGTTTGGCGATAGTTTTTTGTTATGAAAAGTGGTCGACGGGATAATAGAGCAGTACCTCTATGTGAAATGAAACAAGGCACAGATGTCATATACGCACCACGTTGGCGCGATTTTTCCCTCCACCAGCTTGGGGAAAACTTTGTTTTTGAATATTAGTTACAAATAGTGTGACAAATAGTACACGTGATTTTTTATTTCAATATAAAAATAAAATAACGTAATAAATGAAACAGCTTCTATTATTTTAAAAAAGGAAATAAAAATAAATAAATAATAGTTTGATATAAATAAAGGCGCGGATGTCATATACGCACCACATTGGCGCGATTGCAACAAAATGGCAATTTTATGCCTCACATGGTAACCCGGTTATTTTGTTTCAATTGTTGTTTATTAACTTTTATTTTTTATTTTAATTCTATAAATTGTTTTTATTATATATATATCAATATTTATTTATATCAAACTATCATTTATTTATTTTTATTTCCCATTTTTGAATAATAGGAGTTATTTCATTTATTACGTTATTTTATTTTTATATTGAAATAAAAAATTACATGCTATTATTGTATGGTATTTGTAACTAATATTCAAAAACAAAGTTTTCGCCAAATTGGCGGGGGAAAAATCGCGCCAATCTGGTGCGTATATGACATCTGTGCCTAAATTAATATTGATATACATATAAAAATAATCTATAGAATTAAAATAAAAAATAAAAGTAAACAAACACAACAAACAGTTTTCGCCAAAGGGGCGGAGGAAAAATCGCGCCAACGTGGTGAGTATATGGCATCTGTGCCGGGATTTTTACGCTTTTATCTGTGCTTTCGGAAATATAAAAAAATTAAAAAATTCTTATATCAGGTGTATAATGTTTTGCATTTTTATACGGACCACTTCTCCATTTTAAGATTTTAAATGCTATTTATATCAGATATTTCTTTCTTGAGATTCCCACAAGTTTTTAACGGTAATTTTTTTAGTTCGCTTATTAATTGTCTACAATTTGCCCCCCTGGCAATAACAATTATTTATCACAAAAAATGGGTACTTTTCTATTATCCCGTCGACCACTTTTCATAACAAAAAACTATCGCCAAACTGTAACGCTAAATAAACGGGAGAACGTTGTCATTGAAATATCAAAATAAATAAAATATAAGAATTTAAGGACACAATTGTTACTTTAATGAATGAAATAACTAATAAATCAGTAAAACATAATGAAAAATACACGCAAATGTCGAATTAAAAACCACTTGATGGCATAACAAATACGTATAATGCTTCTGGCATCAAGTAAATGGGACTGTATTTTTGGCGTTTAATCTTAGTTTGGCGATAGTTTTTTGTTATGAAAAGTGGTCGACGGGATAATAGAGAAGTACCCAAAAATGGCTTAGTTTTGTTAAATTTGTTTGTTATGTATTTTCATTTCTTATTAAAATATCGAAAATGGCAATAAAATTTTATTTTAGCACCGTACTTAATTTCTTAAAATGGCTCAAAAACATGGTTTAATAAACGTATATTTGTAAATATTTTAAAAAACATGTTTTTCCGCTCTCTAGAAAAATTTATAAGATTCTACAACTGCCTTTGGCACCAACCAGTACATGATACGGAACTTTTCCCTATTCAGATACACAGAAGAGGTTGGTCACAAACAAGAGTAATGCTAGCAACAATATTGTTTTAACTCTATAAGAGTTAGAAACAATAATGATATTAAATTCCCCGATTAGCTTAGGGCCCGATTACGGAACTTTCTCCTAGAAAAAAAAAACTGTAGTACTCTTTTACATTTGTTTCGAATGAAGCTCGATCAACAAAGTATTAATTGATAATACAAACAACACTAATATGAACATGGGGGCAAAAGTTTGAATTTAAGTGTATATATTTGGAACACTCCCCCCCCCCCAACCACCCACCAAAAAAAGAAAAAGAAAGTTACAAAAATGAATTTAAAATGGCGTGAAGCCACCCTTTCTGACATAAGAAATTGGCTGCGAACCCGATTACGAAACTTTCACTTAACTTAATAACATGTATCTAATAGCCCTGAGGACAATTCCCCTTCCCAGTTATACGGACCTTGGGGCTTTTTTAAAAAGCTTGACGCAGTTCGGGTTGAAGAAGTTGAGATTTACTGTCAAATGATATAAACTACTATGAAAATAAAACTGGTGAATTATTATGCTGGTTTATGTATGTATTTTAAAAAATTGCATCTGATTACACTCTTTAGATAAATTACTCCTGTTTGCATTTAATAACAGATAAACGGCTTCCGTTTACTAAATTGTTTAAATATTGGGAAGAGTTGGCGAGAGATAGATAGACGGGTAGACAGACGGGTAGAGAGACGGATAGCGACAGAGATAAGCTAACGGGTAGCGAAACGAATAGACAGACGGGTAGCGAGGCAGGTGCAAAAAAGGGTTGACAGAGGGGTAGTGAGATGGGTAGGGAGACGGGTAGCGTGGTGGATAGAGAGACGAGTACAGAGACGACTTGACAGACGGGTAGAGAGAGGGGTATATAGACAGACAGACGTGTTGATAGACGAGTAGTGTAACGGGAAGCGAGACAGGTACAGACACGATTAAAGAGTCGGGTAGAAAGACAGACGGATACTGAGACGGGTATACAGAAGAGTAGAGAGACAGTAGACAGATGAGTTCGGAGAGAGACACAGCTAAGACATACGAGTAGTTAGACTGGTAGACACGTTTGTAGCAAAGCATGTTATCAATGTGGTTTGAAGTATACGAGTTTCTATAAATAGTTATACAAATAAACAAAGGAAATATTTTTAATTCAAATATTAAATATTTGATTTAATATTTCAATATTTAATATTTTATTTTTTAATATTTTATTTAGATATTTGTCACAAAGAAAATGTTGCAAAAATTAAATTAAATTTGCGTTAAACTACGCTTGCTAAAATACGCTATTGGCTGCAAATCTGATTATGTGACTTTTAAAATATCGTTTTAAAAGATCCGGTGGTTTTTTTTTTTTTTAAGTTTTGAGCAATTCCCGCTTAAGAAAATGAGATTATTTGCCAAATGTTATAAAAAAATGCATATGAAAACATAACAGTATATGAATTTATATATGATATTTTGTAATTATATCATTTAATTTGCTATTTTTCATATGTTGTATCTTTATCTATCTCTTGTCTATCATATGCTGTATATTCACTTAGATTCTTGTTGATATCTTCTTTCTATCGTAATTGTTAACTTCATGTTCTCAGCAATATCACTCAGACTAATCCCTTTGAGGGAAGTCCTAGTAGAGAATAGTAAATATATGAGTTTGAGGAACGTATTGAATCATGATAAAAACCCGATAATGGAAATATTCGCATACTTTAACATTTTGAAGGTGTACAACATGTTTAATTTTGAAATTATTTTTTTTAAATATCGCATTTAGTCCACATGACAGATATTATTATGATAGAATATAATAGTGGGCTTCACCCGCTATCGGGCCGGTTCAGAAATTCGAAAAACCGATAAAATTAGACAGTTTTTTTTTTTTTTTTTTTTAGAAAATGAAATTTATTTGGATTTATTAAAGAAAGGATAAAGTGTTTTGAAAGGAATATTAAACGAAACCATTTGTGCGAACTTGGATCACAATTACCCACTTGTTCTATTTATTCGTAATGTACATATTTTCGTGTATAATTTAATATCACCAATTAATTTTTATCAAAGATCGTTTGAATAAATGCATATTCTTTTCAACGATAAATATTTTTGAAAATAATTCCTTTCGCAAATATTTTATAATGATTGCTTTCTGCCAATAAATCACAAACAATTATATATTTAATGAAGTTTGATTTTCCGTTTTCTCATAAATATGTCAAGTAACGTAAATTATTTGTCTTTCTAAAACTTTCTTTGGCTGAAAGTGAATCAGTGCTAAACTTCCAATTATGGCTCTTAATACATAATTTTATTTTCAAATAATATGATCTATGTTCTTTGAAATTTAAGGCAATTGTAACCCTTTGTGGAGAATTTAGTGATATTCTGGTAAGTTCTGCCGATAGCTTGTTCTGCTCACTTGCTGCCTCTTATCCATCTAGACAAGATACAATATTTATAAATCCGCCTCGATATACTATATGTAATATATTCTAATTCCCGGCGCATGTCCGGTGATAAATTAATTTGCGTCTGTAAACCTGATGAAGAAGATGTTTCATTAAGTCAAAATAGCTGACCTCCTGCAATGCTGTCTTGTTCATGAGTCATATTTCTTTTTCATTAAATGTATTCTCCACTTATCTTCTCGTCGATCTGGAGATTATAGTACAGTCTGATACAATAGTACTTGAATTATATAATAAAATGATATTCCCAATCAATTTTCCCAGAAACTATTGATTATAAATATAAATGTTTTTTTTCGAAATTTTGTATTAATAATAGTACACTGATAATGAAATTATAAATAAACAGCATGTCCCAAATTAGCTTAAAACGCGATTAAATTAACACTTTCCATCCTAGTTGAAAAGTGGTTATGACTTCGGTTCGTCTGGCCGTGCTCTAACTCCAGTAAATAGGCTCGGATTGCCTTGCAATTTTTTATACGTTATTGTCGTTATCTATAGCATGTGCCCTATTTCAACTGAAGTGTGTAGTACGTATAGTTTTTTTACAGGACACTCAAAATAATTCCGTTACATTACGGTCTATGGGGAAAAATCATTTGCGGTTTATCTTAATGATGTTACACAATTGCAAACACATTGTAATTGATATACATCACTAAGGTGCATTACAAGAAGCTTAATATGGAATAGGGTGTGCATATTACTTATAGTTAATTTACAAGGACAGTCAAAAGAATTCCGTTACATTACGTCTATGGAGAAAAAATCGTCTGCGGTTTATTTAAATAATGTTTCACTCTTTTAAACGCATTGAAATTTATAAGGTGCACTAAGGTGCATTACAAGAGGCTTACTACAGAATATTGTGTGTATAGAAGTCATCTTTCATTTACAGGGACACACAAAATAATTCTCTACTGTCTGTTAACAATAATTCCTGGAAGTGCGTTTGAAGTTACTGAATGCGATTTTAAATTTAACTCACTTTTTGTTTATTACGTGGTGTGTATAAATTCTGTAGATCCTATACAGGGAAGCACAAAAGTTCGCGAACACTTTCCGTTTATTGACAGAAACTCCAGAAGGAGAATTTTAAACTGTCCTACGCGTTTCTTAACTGAACTAAAATTTTGCATCCTATGTAGTATATATACAATTCTATAGATCATATACAGGGCTGAATAAAAGTATTCGGATATTTTTCCGAATATTGTATACGTTGTAAATTCCTGAAATTACGTTTTTAAATAGGTTTTCCAAATTGTTTACTTAGATGTTATCTTTCAGCTTATTAAACGGTATGATTTATAAAATTCTTTTGGAAGCGTTGGAAAGTGTTACATAATCCATGCTTGACGCATGTTTTTCATTCTTGTTTTTTACCTGTTGGAGATCCGTAAGAAATGTAAATTTCAAAATTGTTCAAAATAAGGAAGGAATAAAAATTAAGTTAATAAAAAGGTTTTCTGATTAAATTTTAAAAAGTTAGAGTTTAAAAGTTTTATATAGCCCCTTTAGAGATAAATGGTCAATTAGAAAAAATTTCATTTCGCTTAAACGTGATCGTAGGAAATGTTGCATACGCGTATCTTTAAAATTTAACGAATTACAACTTGCGAAAAACGATGATTTAAACATTTTCATGGATGTTTCATCAGATAAAATAGGTCTTATATAATGCATGATGTATAATACACAAGTATGAAAACAATTTCATTCCAAATAAATCTAAGTAAATCATTACACAGGCAGAGATCATACAAAACAAATGTGGTTTGAAATCGTAGAAACATAATTAAAAAAAGCAATTTATAAAGAATTTTCAGTGTGCTTTCCGAGAGCTGCAATACTTATTTGAGCTTATCTAATATAATGTTTCTGTATATATATATATTTTTTAATTCATTTTATGCAACATTACATTAATAAATACCAATCATTCTAAATTCATTTGCTCAATATTTTTAATTGTCAAAAGTCTGTAGAAAACAGTCGTAAACAAATTCAAAATTTAAATCTATTAAAAATTAAATGTCATTTACTACATTATTTTGAACTCCTTTGTATGTTAAATGGCCTAGGTAACTTAAAGCGCGCTTCAAATATTTCCGGTTCCTTGGTGTAACGAATATCATGTCATTTACCAATAGAGCCCACACAACATAGTAAAAAATGATTTTGATCTGTTGTTTAAAAATGAAATCTGAAACAGTTATTTTTAAACGAGCCTGTTGAAGAAAAGGTAACAACGCTTGGACCGATTTAAAATCTCAGGCTTATTTTTTCTAGCTTAAAGTACGCTGTAGATACGAAACTATTTTATTCGTCAGAAAACGGCATCAAAATGAAAGGGCAATTTTGGAGCTAGTGGAATCTAAAGCGTGTAAACAATAAAGTTAAAAAAAAATGTGTGTGTTTTTGGTGAGAACAGCATTTTTGTAATCGTTGGTTGCTCTACTTCCCCAAATCAATCAAATTGGTATTTTTGAAAATTTATCGTCACATATCTTTCTAATGAAATACCCGTATGCAGGAAGTTTTTGAAATATTGATATATTTATGTAGAATGTAAATTTAAGTAACTAAATTTGTGGTTAAAAACCTATATTTTACTTTGCGTTGATTCTATTTTACTAAAAAGGCATATTTTAAAATAACTACGTATTTTAATAGTTTTAAGCGTAAAAACTTACTCGTTTCTCTCACTGTTCATGTCTACCATTAGTTTGCCAGTTTAACGCTTGATTTTTTGTTCATCCCCTGTGTAGCAACACTTTTTTAAATATATAAACATAAATACAATTTTCGACATGAATATAAGCATAATAAATTAGTATAAATGAATTTCACTTCGTTTAAAATAAAATTCAGAAACAGACTTACATTTCATGTGTAAAAGTGGTGCTACCACTTAATTTAAGTATAGATCATCTTCAGTTTTCTACATGACTCAGTTTTAAAATGAGTCGTTCTTCTACATTAGAAATGAACTATTTATATCACTTCTTTATCACTGGAACAAAGATTTATAATAGAGCCTTAGTTATTCAGCGCATTATCAATCTGAGATTTAATTAATAATATATTTATTTGAGAAGGGTTTCAATATATTAATATAATGCGATATTTATTCAAATATTCGCGTCTGATAGTGTTAAGAATATCAATTATATACAATATAATACGTTAAGAGATATTTTCCATATCATATTAGATAAAAGAAAAAATATGCATATTGTAAAATTATATATTCTACGCTGATAATCCTTATTCATGAACTGAAAATTGGATGTTGTATATTCGCTTATAAAATATGAAGAGTATTGGCACAAAAAGTATATATATATATATAAAACCTAAATGAAACAGTGATGTTTTCACATAATGATTAATAAATATATGTTATAGTAGCTAGAGACCTACTTTACCTTTTTTAACCCTTTCAGGGGCAAGCACTTGTGCTCCTGTAACGTTGAATTCTCACCGGAATTTAGGAAAGAATTTAGTTCAAAATAAGGAAAAGCAATATTTCCCCTTT
This sequence comes from Maratus michaelseni, assembly GCA_963931845.1. NCBI lineage: Eukaryota > Metazoa > Arthropoda > Arachnida > Araneae > Salticidae > Maratus > Maratus michaelseni. Next base: position 160,430,015 of record OZ007588.1, read on the forward strand.
TTCCCGTCAAAGCTAAAAAAGTAAACATTAATTAAAAGTTTCTGGTTTGAATCGGATTAAAATTAGGTGGTATATAATATATACCACCGCCCCTCAAAGGGTTAAGCTGTTAAAATTGCATGCCACTTTAGAAAAAAATTGACCGCGATAGTTTAATTTAGACATGAATGCAGTAACAATTAATAAGTCCACGACGATTTATACCGTCACAGGATGTGTTTTAAAGGATGTTTTTCACTTTAAACTTTATTTAAAATGGAGCACTTTCCAAAATATATACATATAAGTATTAATATTGTAAATGAGTAAATATTGTTACCAGGAATTGAAAGCATCGGGACTTATGGAATCGTTTTTTTTTCTCATAAATTGAGACAATTGTTTGATTGTTTTATAACATCAGTTAAAAAATTGTTGGTTTTAATTTATGTGCCTTACTTCCATTCCAACTAATCCCTAAGTAAAACAAAGGAATTATCATAATATCTGAAATTCCGAACACATTATCGTATAAATCATAAATTACTACAAAATACATTTAAACCATATATCAGTTTCATGACTGAAACAAAATCATAATTTCCAAACAAAATTATAAAATAATTGTTCTGTAATTTGTTTGTTGGATTAATTTATAAGGGAGAAAAGTCTGATCATTATAGTATGATTATTACGTAATTAATATAGAGAAGCACAGATAATTATTCCTTCTTCTATATCTATATATACGTATTATTTTAGGATTTTGTTGAATTGTTATTTTAAAACTCATTAAATTACTACTTTTGACACTATTTTATGTTAAACGTTCGAAAAGCAGCCTCATATTTAAATGTTCAGTATAAGATGTTTTGAGATAGAAATTTTAATTTTTTAAGCTAGTTCAAAGATGCAAGCATATTATTTTTAAATACGTACATAGGTTTAAAGGGTGGTGTGCAATTTTGTTCCTTCAACGAGTCTTGAAACAGAATATAATTTGGTACTTCCTGAGAGAATCTCAATTATTAGAATTATTCATAAATCATTGAAGTAACATAAACCCTCGTCTGAATACTTTATCTGCATATATATATATACATATCCTCTACGTATTCAAAATTAATTCTTTTTTTCCTCGCATAGCTTAAAGCAAAAAAAAAAAAAAAAAAAAAAACGAAAATTATTTATTAACTGAGCTATAACAGACTAACAGAAATACATAATTAAATTTCCTCCCTATTTTCTACAATTTTAAATATATTTGCATTGCAATGTTTGTCTTTTCTTAAAGGGAAGGGGAATTAATAAAAAATGCACACATAAGGAAAATTCTTCTCAATTTCCTTGTATGATTACTCTTTGTAAAATATTTATTCAGTTTCAGTTAGTCTGTGGGAGAAAGGAATTAAAGTATTCATGAGGAAGTACGTCAAATTTATATACTTATGTTAGACTTATTAGCGGAGACAAATTAATTCTACTTAAGTAACAAATACTTTTATTCGCATTTTAGCTATCACGTATTGAAAATTAAGAATTTTTCAATTATATATTGACAGTAAATCACGAGTGAAATTACGTGTCACGGGTATGGCAGAAGATTTTACATAATATAAAATGTTTAATTTTATATTTAGAATAATCAATGTAATTTAAGAGTGTATTTCTCAGATCATATCACATCGTATTAATCACTGTACTTTCATGTGATGTAAGCACTTAAACATTGTTATGGGATATGATTCTTTACTGAAAAATAAGATGAAAGAAAACTTTTTATTATTTATAAGTGGGAATATATGTTTAGAAATATACCACTAATTGCAACAAATAATAATAAAAGTAAATAAAGTTTTTAAAAAAAAAGTTCAGTTTTTTGCATTTTGATACGTCAAATTTTTTTTTCGTGCGTTTATTTGTTTAAAAAAATAGATATTATTTAGTATTTTATATTACTTCGTAATTTATCATTTATGTATAATGTAGAACTGTGTGTTACATTTTATAAAAAGGTAATATTTTTTTTTTAAATAAAAATATATGGAAAGATATTTTAAAATGATATACTAGTTTTTTATTTTATATTAAACGTTAATCAAATACACATTTAAAAAATTACATATTTATATCACTTCCAATTACAAATTTTATATTTAAACTCTAAACCCAGAATACAAATTCCGAAGTCCATGTATCGGTAAAACCTCCTCAACTTAATGAACAAAATCAAAAAATAATTTTTTATTTCAAATGTTTTCATGTGGATTTCGTTATTTAAATATAGAAGAAAACTTATAATAAGTAAAACGACCACATCCAAGCTGTGTTTTAACTGATAGTACAGAAGTAGAATTCTAATGTATGCTTTTACAAATTGTACAAAACAGCGCTGTCGATCTACACTCTTTACAGACAAATTCTAGTTAAGTTTGAGTTCGTTTTGTGGCGTTCAGACAACAAAGTACAATGTACATTGAACAAAATCTGTATTATGTTGTGGATGAAATCAGGTATTTTATTCGAATATATCTAAGAAATGATACTGATCTATATAGGTTTTGCAAAATGAGGGAATCTGACTATTCGGGTAAATCCACACGAAACTATTCAGCCGTACGCAAGACAATATGCTCTTAGCAGTAATTAATAATAATGCCCGATTTCACAAATTTGGGCATGATTACAGATACCTCGAAGGATGATCGTATGTATCGAATACGAAAGCCTGCTAAATTATTTTGCCTTAATGCGATCAATAAGCAATATAACTACATTAAAAACTAGAGGTATTTAAAGCCTTCATCGAAAATACGGAAATTAGCTAGAAGGTAGGAAATATCCTTTGCTTGTTTTTACTTTGTCAATGATCATGGGTTTTCAGCGTAAAATGGCGTTCCTATCAATCTGATTTAGGTAGAATTGACAATGTATCTAATTAAAATACATTTGATTACTTACATTTCACTAGTTTAGTTATATTTATCGAAATTAATTTTTTGTTTGCTTGAACAGCTGATTGTTGTAAATAATTTGTTTCATAATATATGATATCAATGTAATTTAAGGAATTATTGGTAATATTATTATGGACAGTGCATCAAATTTTTTTAGTAATATTTGCTTCTGTAATTTATGTACGAAAACAAATTCCATCTTAAGTTTTGGTGGCCAGTGCAATTACCTTTTTCTATCTATACATGTACATGTATTGAGTAATTATTAAAAAGAATACCTCTATACGAATGACTGATGATCTAGATCAGCGGTTCCCAACCTGGGGTACGTGAAAATTATATTGGTAATGGCGGATAACGCAGAAAAATAAACTTAAAATGAAAACAGAAAAACGTTTCCTTTACAAAGAGATATTTGTGTAAAATTAAAATAGTCTATTCACTTAAAATAAAGGGAAATGCCTAAATTTAGTAATCGATTGATCATACGTCGCCATTATCTCCTTTCACTCCTAATAATTACTTGCGATTTCGTATGTGCCCTTCCTTTTCTTTTGTTGTTTTCTTTCTAGTAATTCTAGAAATACACAGAAAAAAATAGGAATCGTATCGAGGCTTCTGGTTTTTACGATTTCATTTAAAACCCATTTGAATGCAGACTATCATTTTAGAGCGCGACTAGTCAGCATTGGCATGAACTCATTAGCGTGTACTAAGGAGTGTACAGCTTCATCCCTTATTTGTGAGTGCTAATATTTAGTGTTTTGATTGATTTTGTAGTGATATTAGATTGTGGTTCAAAATAGATAGGTGGTTGAAAATTGAAATTCTGAAGAGAACTGCATGTAACTTTAGTAACTATCCTAAGAACATTACTAATTAACGAAACCAAACATATTTGGAATAGGTTTATGTCAGAAAAGGTACGCAAAAATAAAAAGTATAAGCAAGGAGTACGTGAGATAAAAAAAGGTTGGAAAACTCTGATCCAGGTTATTAAAAGCTATTGCTTTCATCTAGTAAAAGTCAAAAATTGAGATTTACTCAGTTTAAGCTTATTGACAGACTAGACATGTAGTTTACATTATGAGTATTTAAAGATTGTTCCGAATAAATATTGCTCGCATATAAAATGATCTGTGACACATCAAAACTACACGTGCGAATTTTTTAACGTCAGGATCACGTCAGTTTGGATTACCCCGAAGTGATCCACATAAAACTGGTTTGGAATTAAAAATTTGTATAGTTACGATAATTTTATTTATTTATTAATCCAGTGAATTTTTTCAATAGCACCTTTACATGAACAATACTGTATATATTTATATTGTGGAACCTTAAATTAATATTCTATTTGATAATCGGGATTGAGTATACTCTTAATTTGATAAAGGAAAATTTACAAAGCTTTTAAGTCATTGAAATAAAATCGTTAATATTTGATAAATTTATATAAATTTTAAAAACTTTACAAAGTTTAAGTTCATTTGGATGGGTAACTGTTTGAAGCGAATTTGGATAGAATAGGAAAGAAAGGTCTTTTATAAATTATTTTAATATATATACGTAAATAATTGTAAATAAGTTAGCATAAGCATATTTCTTTATTTTAGGGAGGGAATTTTTGCAATCTAGGTTTTAAATTTAAGTCATTTTATTTTCTTATTTTATTTTTTTATTTAAATTCCTCGGGGTAACTTTTGATGATTGCAATTTGGATTTAGAGAGGAAATGATCTCCATAAAATTACACAACGCGAAAAAATATTATGTATAACTTTTTAGATAATCTAACTATTAATTGTAGCTAATTAATTTGTTTTATCATCATGCCCACAGAGCCATTAGTGCGTTTCAAGTTACACTATACAATTCTAAAATATTCAAATAATTAATTTCCTTTTCCTAAAATCCCATATAAAATGCCTGTATTGTAATTGTAAATTTCTTCCAGATAAAATAGTTAAGTTTGTAGCATTCCAGAACTTCTTGTTTATTAATTGTCAAAGTTTAAATTGTTTAAAGTATGAATGTTAAACGATTCCTTATTGCTTAAATTGTAGTTTTAAGTATTTATAAAACTAAAAACAAATAAATTAATAAAATAAGCATGAACAGACGTGCACAAAATGCATTGTCACATTAAGTACTTTAGAAATATGTATTAACTTTTAAATAATGTAAATTTGATATAAATGCCCTAAATGTGATAATGATAAATTTTTGCTTAAATTACAAATAATAATTAGATTTTTTTCAAAACAAACTAATTTTGATTTAATAATAATCATTTTTTTTCATATATTCGGCTTTTTATAAAGGACAAACGTGTCCGTGCGTAGCGCTGACGTCATTTTGCGAATGGCAACAAAGGACGATGAAATTACAGTTCTGTGAATTTTACTACTGCATTTTTTTTTATTTCTAAACATCGTACATTTTTTTTATTTTTACACCGTTGTACAAGGAAAAAATCTACTTTCAAATGCAATTTGTTTGAAAACTGTGTCGCAATTTACTCATTTATTATAGCATTTAAATTAAATTTCAAGCATGATTAAAAAAAAATCTGTATCGCTTGCAGACGATTATGAAACATTAATTCGTTTCCACTTTAAACAATATCAAAAGTTCATCATTTGTTTCCATCTAATATTCAATAACGAAATTAAAGCTTCATTAAGCAATAAATAAAATAGTATACATAAAACACAAATTTAACAGACATGTAATTGAAATAAGTGCTTAAAACCGCTAAAATCTTAAAAAAAAAAAAAAAAAAAAAAAAAAAAAATGTTGTAGATAACGGAATTTTTAGAGATTTCTTCGGCTATTAACTTCTGACAAGAGGCCCAATACGAAATTACAGCTTTTAATAACTTTCAAAATTTTATTTGAATATATAATTGAAATATCATTTCATATAAAAATGTTCTTTCGTGTTAATACGGGACAATCTAAAAATAATTATTAAATGTAAAATATCTATTAGAGTTTTTAAAAAAAAAGTGGTTTTCAAATATAATGGTTTTCACATACCGGGAAGCCCGGGTTGGATTCCCTAGTATTTTATAAAATTCGAACTATATCTTTAATGTGACCCACGTATTTAAAATCACATCGTGTTTATGCAAAAAGACCAAATACTACTGTATTATTTTTTTTTAAATAATTACAAAATTTGTGACATTCAGCTGAAACCTTTTCGTCAATCTTAATATTTTTTTAAACAGCATTATTCTCAATTTTTACTTAATTTAATAATAATTTTATAGTATTATTTTTAACCTTGTTTTTGATGGATTTATTACAATACTTAGAGAATCTATGTGTGTTCAATCCTTCAAATTAGTCCTATTTTAGCCAATTTGTCATGTTTTATATATTTTCTTCAGTAACAAAAAAGCTAAGTATAGCCGCATCATAAATTATGTGATCAAAAATAAAAACAGATTCTACCATTCAACCTCTACGAAATTCTATCATCATTTCTTCTTTTTTGCAAATGGGAAATAGCGTAAAACCGCATAATCGGTTAATGCCGGATATCGCAGTTTCGATTCAATATGAGCAGCCATCAAGCAGGTGATGTTTGAAACATTTAGCTTTAGTTCTGAAAAGGAGGCGGCCATTATAATACATCTATGCTGGCATTGATGTATTTTTTGTGTTTAAAAGTTTGTTTTATCTCTCTTTATTTTTGTTTTAATTTTTCTCAAACGTTCAACATTGTTAAAAATGAAAACAATATAAGTTACTGTATGTTTTTATATTACAGTAGAAGCCCGATATAACGCGGTTGTTGGGAGACATGTTTCACACCCGCGTTATAGCTGAACCGCGGTATATCGGAATGGTGTCAAAGAAATGGTGCAAAATGATGAAAACACTTACCCGCTTTGTTAAATGTAATTAACTTTATCATTCATTGAACACAAACTAAATCTTACATTGTCTTAAAAAAGACCGTAAGTGTTGTTTGGTGAAATGATGAGTTTCGTTTCCTTTCAAGATGGATTAGATGAACACTATCTGAATCGTCTTGCCTCTCCATCCACGAAATTACCTTCGTTAAGTGTGAAATGACTTCACTAACATGTGGAACGTCGTCTTTCATTACCACATCATTTTCAATTTCATCATCATCTTGCTCATCATCATCATCTTGCAATTTTTATGCGTTACAGTACCAATGATATCCTGATCTGTTATGACCTCAGGAATTGGTTCGCCGTTGTCAATCTCTATCGAGTCATTTAACTCGTCAACAGAGATATCGAAATACATAGCATGTATTATGTATAGAAAATTGAATAAAGATTTTTACCCCAAAATGAAATTGTTTCTTGAATTTAAAAGATATTTTTTCGGCTAGCTTTCCGTCCCACATCCTTATGGGGTAAAACAGGATATCTTATGTTGATAGAAAATTTATATCGAAAAATAATGTCGGAAGAGTCCATACAAATTATTTAAAGAAATGACAGTCAAAATACATGGACAAGAATAATTTTGCTTATAATAAAGATGCTAAAGACATGAACACTTTTACTTTGATGAAGGTAATATTATAAATTTGTCTTTAAATATTATATCATTAGACTTATAACTGAAATAATGTCATTTTAGATCCTTAGCTAAAATTGTAAAAATAAAATAGTCTTCTTTTTTAAAAGAATGTGTAATTTTTTTCGTTGCCTGTAAGATAAGGTAAGATTGTATGATGAATAATAATTTATTACCAAGAATGTGATGAAATCAAGCCCTTTTAAATATATAATTTTGTAATTATATATTTAAACGATACATTATGGTACAATGATAAGTGAAGATTACGTAAAGTTACATTAACTACTAGAGAAAATTCATGCTTCAAGAAGCAAATAGTAATAAAATATGCAGTTTTACTCGGCTTAACTCTACTTAAAAATTAAATTTCTTTCTTGTGCATTTACTTTAATAAATACATCTTACAAGGAGAATATTCAAACAAGCACTCCGAAAAAATATGAAGAGGAAATGAAGATGAAGTTCTTTTGAAATTATTTATCTTATAATTTCAAAAAGCATTGAAAAAAAGATATGTAAAATTTCCTCTGGGTATTTCACAGACAAATGATATATATATTTTTTTTTTGATAAAAAAATTATTTCACAAAACTCTTTAAAGTAAATATCTTGAGAATTTCTTTTCAAATCTTTATCAAAGTATCGTTTAAATTTTAGAAATGCCCTTTAGAAAAAAAATCTTTGTTGTATATTTTTTTTAAATTGGGAATTTTGTATTTTATATTACTTATATGCGTTTTAAATATATTTTAAAGTAATTGAATTTATTTATTAGTGGCTTGAACATATTGTATGTAAAATTATATTGAATTTGAAAGAAAAACTCTCTTGCCAGTATTAAAATTTATAAAAATGCTTTATTATTTTTTAATTTTTGCAATTTTTAAGAGTATTTTTAAATTAAAATGAAGCATTTTTTAACCCTCTCGTCACCAAATTATGATAAAAATAGAGAAAAAAACCTTTCTAACATTTAATGCATCTAAAATACCACTATAAACTATGTGCAAAAATATTTTTTTTTGTAATGCCGCTCTCTCTCATTTTTTCTACGAGCCTCATATGAGGCTTAATGTAACTAAGGGTTGCACATATATATATATATATATATATATATATATATAGACAGATACATTTTCATTACATCATTAAAATAAATTTTGATAGTAATATTTTTCTATTTTTAATACTTGTTTTATTATTTTAGAGAATTATTAAGTTTAAAAAATTTTCAATAAACAAAATGGAAATACAAAATATTAATTATAAATACAAAATTCACGATAAATATATGTTTATTGGGAATTTAAAATTTTGAAACATTCCGGGTATAATGATACTTTGACCCTTACACAAATGTACCTCGATTTTCTAGGACATACATATAGATGGCATGTAGCTGCATATTTTCCTTGAGTTTTGGCACGATAGTGATTACCCGCATCTCTTCGCAGTTTGGTTGCAGCTTGTATTTTTACCCTTTTTTTTTGCATTGCTGGTTCTCCAAAGGATTATGATTCTACCTCTTTTTTTTTTAATTTGACGAACCTTGATAAATAAAGTGATGTGGAAATAGAGGATTTACACTCTAGCAAATCCAAGTTCTAATTATCTGAATCCATTTTCCACAAAAGCCAAGAATTTATTACCGCTATGTTTAATATGTGATGGAAAATGCATAAATACCACCTTTTGTGTTGCAATGTCGGTAAAGGCCAAGTAAAGAATACATTAAATCTACACTTCCCATATTTGTATTGTACATTCCTATTGCGGCTGATCTAGGAATTGGAATAATACATTTTTCTTTTCGACACCACAGTTAGCAGTTCCTACAGGGCTTGCTCCTAAAAATGAGGAAGCAACATGGACTGCAGAATTATCATACCATATCTAGTAATTGTTATGTACTCATTGCTTGTTACTAGAGAAATCGAATCTCTAGGCTCTTTTTCAGAACATTTATAGGCTTTATAATTTGCTAGAAGCTTCTTTTAATCTGTTTACACGTATCGTGCCGGTAACAAAAATCTTCCTTTGAACAAGTTTATTTAGAGGTGGGATCGTGGTAAAAAGATTATCAAAAAACAGTTTGTGGTTTTTGTTCTTGATGCTTCACAAAGCTTAGTAAAACACTTCCAACAAATCCAAATTCAGTAGAAAACTCAGTTGCTAGTTGATTCGCTCCTTAATACATTTCAAACTCGTGTACATATCCTAAAATTCCAGCAAGTGCCCATGTCTTTATACCCCAAGGATATGGCTTACCTATAGTATATTGTTTTAATGTTGTCCTTCCCTTGAGCCTTGAAAGGAATAATCATCTCATTGAAAGATAAATATTCTTCTGGATCACATGCTTCTTTGAATACTCTGGAAAAGTGGTTTAGTACTGGTCTGATTTTAAAGAGTTTGTCGTTTTCTTTTTTAGGAACATTATCTGAAACAAACTGCAAACATTTTTGGATTTCAACAAATCTATTTTTGTCATATGATCAGCTATTAGACTTAGGCGTATGTCATGCTTCGATGTCCAATAACGTTGCAACCGTGAATAACGAAGATAAGTCATAACAAAATTAATACCCAAAAACACCTTCAATTCTGAAACAGTAAGGTTAAAATTTTCATTACCTTTTCTTGTTGCATAAAAATTTGATTCATACACAATTGATTCTAAAAAGTCATCAGGAAGCATTTTAGAAGAATTGTGAATCTGCGTTTCTCCAGAGATGTGAGATTTATGATGCCTTAAAAAATTAGGAATGTTATCTTTCATTTCATTATCCTTTACGGCAAACCTCAAAGTTTTACAACATCAATTCGGAACTGTTTGGGTTTCAGCAAAAGGAATTGGGATTTCATCTTCATCACTGCCATTTGAAGCCTCTTTTTCAGCTACCTGAGGATTTGGAACCCATAATTCATCTTCAGCTTCAGAAAGCAAATTATCTTCTGAGTCAATTACAAAAAGGATTGCATCAATTTCTGTTTGTGTAAGCAGTATTCTACTTCTCTTATTGAAAAAAAAATTACCTAAAAATGGGAAAAAAAGTAATAAGAAATTATTTTTTACCCCTACCCTTTTTGTAAACAATCATCGCTTTCACCCATTGTCTATCTACATAAAAAAAAATACATACATAATAATCTTTAAAAAAATACACAACTTTTTATAGTTTAAATCAAATAATTTTCAATTTTCAGCTGTAATATAGATTTATATTAGCTTCCAATTTCATTATTCTTCTCAATCTTAATTTTAGAATATTAAGTATGAAAGACCACTAGTAACTGTGAGCCTCATGTGACGTCCAATACACTTCCACATTTTTTAAGGAATCTGTTATGTTTAAAATTAATTTAAAAGAATGCTCATATTAAGTGACGGTTAAAGAAAAAAATTACTTACCTTGCAAAAAAGTTAACAAAGCAAGCCAAATAATTAGTTCATTTCTCTTCTGAAGCAAGAAAGCAACAATTGTAAATAATGAAAGACATTGTCTAGTACTGCCCTCTAGGTAAAATTTATGGAACTATTTAGAAGCATCCTATGTGTTCTAAATGAATTAACGGTGTCACTGAAAGAAAAGAAATAAAAATCCGTCTTTTTTTCTTAAAAATTTTGCTATTGGAAGTAGGAGCCTCATATGAGGTCCAGGGTGACGAGAGGGTTAATGTACTTAATAGTATGTTGCTATTCTCGAGTATTTCTACTTATTTAAATAACAATCTGGTATTTTAAGAAAATAGATTGAAATATATAAGTGTAATGTCTTAAGTCAATGAAAATATCGTTTTTAATGTTTTTCAATGGCATCAAATTAAAGCACAAAAATTTTGTTTGTTATTTCTAAACACTAAATTTTATTTTAGTCCCACGTTTATTTGTGCATAGTAGACACCAACACTTTCATGTTTCGTATCATGTTCGTTATAAGATGAAAACAATCATGCACATTGAGATGTTTTATTGTATTTTTGTTCTCATTCGTTTGGTAAAATACATTTATAACTCTTCAATTGATCTAAATTATCATAAACGCTGCAAAATATGTTTTATGACTAAACTATAGATAAAAGATAATTTTCTTACCAATGAGTTATCTGTCACATTATGCGCAATGTATCACTAAAATCAATGGGTACAACTCAGATGTTATACTGTGTATATAGGACAACTATATTCTTTCTTTTTTGTAGAATACGTTTATATTTTTCATTTTGAGTAAATAAGAAGTTTTTAAAAATACCAATGTGTGCGATGTTGGAAAATAAGTGAGGGATTACTTTAAAGCCAGTTATTACACATGTGTCACTTTTTATGAGACTTTGTACGTTCTGTGAAATAGTAAGCAAGAATTTTAATTTAATGTAACAGAAATTTATATATTTCGTAAAAATATTATTTAAAAATATTATTATATTCTTAAATCATTAGCATAAAATTATGAATATTATTAGAGGAAGAAACTCACATAAATAATATATTTAATACTTCCCCATCAAAAGAAATATAACATTTGTTAATGCAATTATTGTACTATTTAATGATAGGGAAAAATAGGTGGATATATATATATATATATATACATATATATATATTGACAAATACAGTAAATCAAAGGAATGAACAGCATGGTATTCAATAATTATTCTTCCTATAAGAATACGTATATGCATTGTGTCCAGAAAGTTCGGGTACAAATTTTAACAGGCGATAGGGCACACTGCAATAAAGAAATTTAGGATACCAGGGAGATAATCTATTTTCTCACAAGGGCTATTATAAGGCCAGAAACGGACATTACGGAAGCCATTGGAAGACATTTTTTTAAATCCCTCTCACAATCTCTTTTGCGATGATGCATTTTCTAACTCTTCCTGAATGAAAATGTACTAACTTCTCGTTAGTCTCTCCCAGAAACGCCACACACAAAGAGGTTACTTAGGTGCGTTGTTTCGGCGTTTTTAACATTTTGATTTTGTCGGTAGAAAACATTGCTTGCTACCTCCTTCATATACTCATGAATTTATGTATAATGTTATAATACGATGAATTTAATACGGATTATTTGAAACTACAAAACAGCTGACTTCTGCCTACATTTAAAATTAATTTGTGATTTTTACCACCTGTATATTTATATGTTATATATAAATAGACTAGAGTCACAAATGACTAAAGTTTAAATGAATTAATATTCTTCAAAGTTCATTTTTTTTAATTTAAATTGTAAAGAGTTTAAATAGAAAAATTATGAAAATAATGTATAGTTTTACTTTTGTAAATATCTTTTAGAATAAACATTTGAAATTAAGGTGAATATTACAACATTTGTAATATCTTATTTTTTTTAATATTAACAATCGAATTACGTTTAAAATTTGTTTTTCCGAAAAGAATAGTTTTCATTATTTAACATGAAATGCGAATATTTAAAATTCTGAAACATCTTTTAGTTTCAGATTGTATTCAATTTAAACTTCTAATTGAAGTTAATTACCCGTAATTACCGTATATCCCTGTGCATAACACAGACCTGTGGTATGAAAATACATTTTTCTATTACTAGACATATTGGCGTCCTTTCTTTTGTATAGAAATAATGAGACATGTAGCATGAAAGGATAGTAAAGAACATTTAAAATGCATAGGCAAAAGTACGAACATACAGAAAAAATAAGAAAATGTGAAGCCGAGAATATATGATACTGTCAAGACCATCTGTCTACGTGAATCCCCACAAAGAATTAGGAATCATTCTATAGTTCATTCAACTAGTGACGTCTTCATTTCTTGTTTATTTAATAGAAATGAATTTTCATAGAAATCTGAAATTTAAAGATCATAGTTAGTTAATCTTTTACATGTATGCCCAGCGTATAGCTTGCACCTGTAAATTTCGATGAACGTTCTCTTTTCAAACACACGCGTTATACGGCGGAATATACTACATTTATTGTATAATTTATAAGTGTTTCATATTGCAAATAAAAATTCAGTGACAATCAAAATAGACATATATCTATATATTTAAAATGCAAACTGGGTCATGTTGTTATCAGCTCTGATCTTTCTACTGAACAAATTTTACTGGTTATTTTTTTGGCTGAAAGCTGTGCATATATAGATACCCGCACTGGCTATTTAAAAAATATATATTTCAAAGCTTGTACTTTATTTTTAATTTTAAAAGCTTTGCGGAGAAATTTACTTAAAATACTGGCAATCGGGTTCCTTCCATGTTTGCAGAAAAAAAATTAATAGTATTTTTTGTTATTTCATCTTTATTTATTATATCCTTATTAATGTTGTTTTCTCAAAATAATGAAAAAAGAAGATATATCTATAATTTGAATAAATGGTGGTTAAGACAATCAAGAGGCTCAAGGTCTTTAAAATTAATTAACATCATTGTAAAAATAAAATTCAATATATGGAAGTGCGACATTTTCCTATTATTGCGTCAAAATGGTATCATTTTGAGACATTTTCCCTTCTACCAGCTCTGAAATTAGAGACTAAATTTTCAAGAAGAAAATGCTTTCGCCTCTGAAAGAGATGTAATTTTTAAATGATTCTTAACTAAAAACATACATGTTTATTCAGAAAATTGACACGTTCTTTCACGATTATCTGTAAATCACTCAATTCACAATGGTTTTGCATTCCTTCTATTTTGAGATTAGGCACAATGGGATGTTAATCATTCTTCTTACTATAAAAAGGTTCATCGCAGAAATGTGGATTGCTTCTACAAATGAAAATGTCATCATATTGAAGAGAAAACAAGCACTTTCTTTAAAAAAAACTGTTACATTTCATATATTTGTGTAAAAATGTTTTTATTTTGCATTCCTCCAGTACTGAGCTTGAGGCACGTAGAAACTTAAACATTGACTGAAAAAATAAAAACATATACATCATTTTTTCGTGATTACAGTAATTTTCTTTTAATTTTAGGAATATAAGTGCATGTTTCTGACTTCATTTTTTATTGGTGAGAGCGTTTAGATTTTCTGTGGTAAAATTCTTTTTCATGTCAGAAAGGAGAATAATGCTTCAGTATGTGAAAATGTCATTGTACTGAAGAAGAAGTTAGTTAAAAAAGACGTATTAGTTGATAAAACTGAAATATGTTACTACGAATGAATGTAAATTATGTAATTCTCTGACTTATTACTCTACTGGTGCTCATTATATGACGTCAAGGTGAACATGGAGTGCAAAATCTTTGCACTTGCATCGTTTACACTGGCAAACACGACGTCAGTTTCTGCTGGAAATAAAATTATTAATACCTGATAGCGCGTTAAAATATACATAAATCAAATATATGAAAAGTACATATGAAACGTGTAATTCTTTAACAATGGAGATAAGTTAAGCTAAATGTATATGGGTCACCCAAATGAAAGTGGCACTACAGTCGGTTTGAGAAATGATTTAATGGTATTAATATAAATTAGTATACAAAAGAAAGAAGTAATGCAGCCGTAACAGATAGTCTAGACAATATCACCTTGTAGGATGAAACAAGTGTCCCAGCGGTCAACGAGACGATGGATACTCTGGGGGAAGAAGCTCCGGGGTTGTTTTTGGAAATAATTTTCAACGGCAGAATGGACCTCATTATCGTCAGCAAATCGAAGTCCCTTCAGAGCTTTCTTGAGCGGACCCAAGATGTGGTAGTCACACGGCGAGAGGTCACATGCGCTTGACCAGGTCGTGACCTGTTATCAGTACTGATTCTTCCACTACAAAAATCCCTACACCAACAGAATACCGATCTGAACGACATACACTCCGTGCGATACACATTTAACATTCCACGATAGAGTTCACTAGCACTCACAAATGTCCACTGTTACGAATTGCACGACCGCGCGTTGACACCGTTTCAAGACATCCATGATGCGTACGATGTCTTTTAACGTGCTCCCACGCAATCACACACGCATCTGGCGGGATCTGACAATAATGCATGTATTCCCAGCACGCTGCGCCCTCTATAGGAGTATGCACATTCATCTATCTCTTCAAATTGTGGAGTTATTACAGCAATGCCACTTTCATTTGGGCGATACTTTTATTTATTCATTGATAAAACTAAAACCAAATATTAAGATTGTCTGAAAATGACAAACGTTTATCAGATTATTCATTTCGTAATTACAAGCATAAGAATTGGTTGACTACTTTATCTTGATAGTTTATATTGATTACATATCACGAATTACTCTATTTTGAAATAAAAAATGTACTAAATGAATCAAGTTTTTGTTTTGAATAATATGAAAATTTGATATTTAGAGAAATACGATGATACCTTGTCTAACGAAAATAATTCGATATAGATTTACGTTCGTAATCTGAAATCGATTTCTCAAATTATATTAACGAAATCCCTTAATTTTTTACACACTTTTCTTCATGTGCACATTAAGTAGGAAATTTTAAATAATATAAAGCAATTATATGTAATTACTGGAAAACAAACTTCATTTAAATTGTCATATAATCATTAAATATTTAATTTTTGAGGCGTTTTACTTTTATTTTATTTCTTTTTTCCATAATATATTAAATATATATATTTTTACTACTTAAAATACATTTATTTGTATATTAATTTTAGTCTTTACAAACTAATATGTTTAATTATGTTATTAGTGTTATTCCCAGTTAACAAAATATGAAGTTTAATATAATGAATAAAATCTGAATTAGAGCGACACAAGAGAAAATGTGAAGCAGTACACAAAGGACTTATTCTTTTTATTATGTGTTTATTTATTCGAAACATTAATATTTTTTTCTGCTTTTAAATTAAGATATAAAATTCAAGATTAGCTGGGTTTTTTTTTTTTTTTTTTTTTTTTTTTAGTAATTATGTGAAAGTTAATGCGCGAGAATAACTAATGCATTTATTCAAAAAATTCAGGCGTTGAAACTCATAATTTACTTCTTTTTGTTTCTTAAGTGAAATTAATTCCATTTTTATAGCTGGAACACATATAGTAGGAAAAGTAACTCTTTAAGACTATTTTTATTATTTAATTACATTTCCAAAGTTCATCAAAATTCCTTTTCCGTTTTGAATTTTTTTTACCTTCTAATTTAAATTGTAAAATTGTTTTTGTTTTGTTTTAGAATTTTGGGTATATTTTTGTACGCTCAAAATATTTGATATTTTTTTTTATTTTTTGAATGTCTGTATAATATTTTTTTTTGTGAAAATGTACAGAATTTATAACAGCATCTTGTTAAATTACAGCCGTATACAGTCTTTAAAAAACTGTTTATACTTTTTATCTGTGAAGTACATTTTCTCGAAATAATATGAAAATTATGTTCGCCATTTTTGTCATTTACAAAATTTTAAGCTGTTATACAGTGACACTTAACAATGACAATTAATATTACAGTCAAAGAAAATTAAAGAAATTATGTGAGTTCTTTCTCTAAGTGCACTCGTTATTCAGCGAATATGCGAGGAATGTGATATCCCACAACTACTTTTACAAGTTATACCAAAAGAATTTTATACAATACTATGTAATATAAATCTCACTACCATAATCTATGTATATAGTTGCAAACAAAGATCTAGTTGACATTCTGTATACAGAAAAGTCTTCTATCACCGCATGCCACTTCTCTAACTCAAGTATAGAGCGACTTTTGTTTATATTCATGAGAACGAATAACAATTTTAATACAAAACTGAATACAAAACTTTGGCTATTTAAAGTTTCATTTCCTGAACATCCCAATTCTTCTATCCCAGTTTGGTACGTATCTAACTCAAATGCAGAACGACGTTTTGTATATCTTTATTAGAAAAAATAATATCTGTATCAATTATATACAAAATGTTTTATCCAATGAATACAAAATATTTTATCAAATTAATACAAAACTCTGGACATCTCAAATTAAATTTCTTGATCTTCCAATTTTACTAATATCACCGCTTTCCACATCTCTAATCCATGTGTACGGCGACCTTTTGTATATCTTCATGAAAAAGAATTTATTCAATGCTATACACAAGACTCTAGCTATCTCAAGTTCCATTTCTTGAATATCCCATTACAGTGTTTCGTAGCCTAAGTTGACTAACTGTCATGCGCATCAGTATGTTTTATCTCGAAAGAATTTTACAAAAAAAAAAGTTATATAAAATTCCTTTACTATTTACCATATAGGTGAAATAACTTGAAGAAACCATATGTTGATAAACTAAATCAGAATATTTTAAAATCTTACAAAAATATTTAATGTTTTCAGTTATAACTACCCCAGGTTAAAATAAAATTGAATTTCAAATTTCTGTTTTCGAATAAAAACACGAAAATATATAAGAAAGTCTGTTAAAATGAATTTGCGTCTTACAGTGTTTGTATATGAAAATTGTGAACAACATGAACAAAAAACTTTGAAGAAAATAATTTTACAGCGAATTTATAATTATTTTTAAAGACAATTTCTACTATAATAACTATAATAAAAATCTTCATTGATAATAACAGATGTTGCTGTATATTATCCGACATAACATCAAGTGGTTTACTACAAAATTTATTTCTTTTAATTAAAGCATTTAATTTAAATTATAATAAAAATAATAATAATGAAATAAGTACTGTTTTTTTGCTTATATTTAATTATATATGTATTGATACTATTTTGGAAATAAATTATCGTGTTTTAAAAACAATGGAAATGCTATTAAGGAAGTTCAGTAAAAGTCTGTCGTTTACCAATTTATACCTGGCTATTACAAGTAGATGTAAAGGCAATTTTTTTCATATACCGCTGGTGATGGAAACTGACTTTCAAAAACAAAAAAAAATTCACATCAAGTATAGCTTTCAGATATGGCAATTGTCTTGCAAGGGACATTTTAAAATAATTACTTTTTTTTTATGTGTCCTCGTTTTCATAAACTTATTTTTAGAAAAACCTCCTTAGATGTGACTGCTTTACGTCTAAGAACGACAAAAATTGTATTTATTTATGATCAAAACTTATCTCTTTATGATACTCTGAATAAATATTTCCTGTGATTGCTTAAATTTAAAACGGAGTGACACGTTTTCATCAGATCTTTTAATCAATGTCGTGGTGAAGGTATTTTACCGATTTTTTTAAACCTTGAACGCGCTTTTGTATATTTTTAAAATACGATTTCATACCCTTGTCTGTTTAGTTATTTTAAACTACAATGAAAATACACTGATATAATAAATATTAAAAGTGAGCTTGTTTAATGAAAAAAAATGTCACATCAGAAAGTAATTTCCGAATACATAATGAAATGTTAGGCATATTTTTTAAAAACATTTCTTTTCATATATGTGATACGTTTGTCTTTATCAATGTGAACTATGATTCTTCGCCTTTTTTTAAATTATTTTACAAGTATATACAATATTCTTTTACGAAAAATAGTACTGATTCAAATCAAAATGATTCAAGCTTAAAATTTGATTTAAGTTTCCGCTATGAATCCAATCTAGAATCAAACCTTTTATCCGTTCACATTTTGATCGAAGAAACTGCCTTTCAAAACTAAAGCAGTATATTATTAAAAATTATACAGAAATTTTAGAAATTTAAATATATGAACTTTAACAAAATCCTGTTCAAAAGCATATTTTCTCTGAATTTATTTTAATATGAGAAGGATATTTCAACCTCTATTTGCAGATTATTTAGTCAGAATGTGGTATGGTTAAGGTTCTATTTGTCCATACATTTTTATTATTAATAAGCTATGATTTTTTCATCTATATAACAGAAACATTTTTTATGAATGTGGTAGAAGACGTAAAGCAAGTTTAGAAGTTATTATACTGGGATATAATATACATAAAAGGTGCTGCCCAAACCCATTAATTATACTATTGCACCAGCTATAGTCATGTATAGGTATAGAAAAGTGAGTATGGTGTAGACGATGAGACCGCTTAAAGCGCTATCTAGCGGTCAAATATACAATAATCCTTCTTAACTCGAAAACGGTACGAGTTAGGAAAAAAAAAGGTGAAATGCAAAGTTTTCGAGCTTTTACAATCTCGTTACAAATAATGTTATGATATTTTGCATGTACAGTTGAAAAAAAATGAATACTATTTTACGATCATATCATCGCAAACAAATGTGAGAGGTACCATTCAAAGTCAATAGTGTCTGCCTTCCGAATATGGATACAATTTTTGAAATGGGGGATGTCTACATATAAAATATTGTATGCGTCTAACGTTCATATATGTTAGCACCTTGGATCAAAATAGGCTAGAAAAAGATATAGCTTATATACTTTTTCTTTAACCTTCATAGAGTTGTAAAATAAAACGTATACGTGCTTTACTGTTGCGAAAACACTCAATTTGTCACAAATAAAATTATACAAAAATTTTAGAAATAAATATAATTTACTTTATAAGAAAACATACTGCATTTTTTTTCCGAAGCAGTTCCAATATTTTTCTTTCTGTGAAACTTTTGATTTCAGAAGACGGTCCGCATACAACAGTGTTCTTAAAACTATGGCCCGTATGTTGATTCCCGTTAATTGAATGTAAATGTTCGTAAACTATTTGACTAGATGTATGGAAACAATGATAATAAAATAATTAGAATACGAAAATTTCGAAAGTCAGAAAATTCTAAGCTTTCAAAATTAGCCGTGACTACACAAAGGATGTACGATGTACTCAGAATCTCTATGTATGCGACATCCATTTTAACTATTATTCTAAAAGAGATATACTTTTAATACAAGAGTACGTAGCATCTCGCGTAATGTTTAAAATATATTTTTTTAAACCTTTCTGAAATTGAAGCCATTTTAAATTTGTTTTTAAACAGAACATCTCACCTACCTCTATTTTTAGCATTTGTAATAATTGAAATAGTATTAATATCGTTAAATAAATCGGTTGTTTTTTGAATACTATTTATAATGTTTTCTGTTGTAAGAAATTTAACCCATTTGTACAGTATTTAAAATTTTCATATGCCGTAAATGCGTACACTGTGATAAAAAAAATGTTTTTTAATCTACAAAAATATAATATAAGATGTAAAGAAATACCATAACCTCTTCCGAAACGCACACGATTCCGAAATGCATTGTTTATCTTCAGAAACTTTAAAAACCAATATATCTTTAAGATTTAACGAAGCATTTATAAAAAGAAAATTTCTTTTGCTGAAAACTGATATTCGAAAAAGTTTACGAGTAGTTTTTATAGTGTATTAATCAGTCTTATCACAGTGGAATATCGTTTTTTAAGATGCTATCAATTCTTAATTAAAAATTTTCAGTTGCGTAACGAAATTTATACATGTAAGAGTAACAGAATTATATGAGTTTTAATATTAGTGTTAATGTTGTTAATTTTAATAATAAAAATTCTGTAATCATTAATGATAATGCTGTTAATGATGCTTGCCTGTAAAACATATTTGTTGAACATAAAAATGTTTTCCTGACAGTTGATAACATACAAAAAAACTATATTCTAACTTGAGAAAACTGATTAATACACTACAAAAAATATTCGGAAACGTTTATGAAAATCAGTGGCAGCAAAAGAACTTTGTTTTAATAATTAACTCTTTAAATTTCGAGAAAATATCAGTTTCTGAGCTTTCTAAAAATAAAGAAAGCTTTTCCTAATAGCGGGTAACTCGTAAGAGGTTATGGTATATTTCTATTTGTCGTTACATTATATTTTCTTAGATTAAGAAACGTTTGTCTTTTTATACAGTGTGTATTTCAGATGCACGGAAAAGTGTGAGTTAAACTAAAATGTTGAGTTTTCAAGTATATTTCTGTTCTCATTAAGACATTTAAAAATATTTTTTCGATAATACTTTTATTTCTTTTTTATCAACATATTTATAAATATCAAAGAGTATATCAATAGAGTAAAGAGAATATTCTGTTAATATAATAACACTGGTTACATTAATGGATCCATTAATGCAATTCCTTTGATCGGAAATAATTTCTTTGAAATATCAGTAAAGATTAAACATTGAAAGCACATGGAAAATATTTGGTAGGAAATCTCATATACGAAGTATCGGCATTAAATAATTGAAAGTATAGTCAATGAAGTCGCAAAGTATTTCTTGTATTTGCATCAATATAGGCAAAATGTTTAATATATAAAACATTTGCCTAATACTGTTTTTCTACATAGATTATAATCTATGTTTTAAAGTTTAAGTGGTGTTTACTCAAAATACTTGACATATAACCGAAACTCTGACAAAAGGTCTATTCCATTAAAAATTTGCAATTTACACTTATGTCTAAGGATATGTGTGAACTGATTATTGATTATGATCGTACGAGAAACTTCCTAGATTATGGCTGCATAGAGAGGAATTTTATAGAAATTGATTTATTATCTTCAAAATAATTTCTCAATCTCTAAGCGGAAAATGATGTTGCGAATATTCAAATGCACAGTTAATATTGGCAGGAAAATGTGTTATGGAATTTTGTTAAAAATATAAGTGACATATTTTGAAGGTTAAATTCCATGGAATTTATCGCATAAATGCAGCTGAAGGTAGACTAAAAGGAGATTTTCGACATATGTCCATCACCTAGTGGTAACATCTACGTTCTTAAAAAAATAATACATAATATATATATTTTTTTTATAGGCATTATTGCGATATCCTATCAAATGCATTTATTTTATGAATTTGTCTTTTATTTTGTACTTTCTGCGTATTTCGAAACTGAATCATTCATAATATTACACAGCCACTGAATTAAGGAGGATATATTCCAAACGATCCCACATTCACTCACGATGGGAAGGAAAAATACAAACTGTTCTGTGATACCAGCGTACATTGCATAACTAAAATCAGAAGCGTGCTGTGAATTAAGTAAATGAACACAACACAATACAGTGCAGTCATGCCCTCAATATTTTATAACATTTTTGATTAATGCGCCGTCATTCCGAAATTCAAGGCTTTGGTTGAATAAAATAATTTTGCAGTACGCATTTGTGGTCTTCCTCGAATTGGTTTGAACAAATTGCACGACTTTAGAACATAAATGTACGAGTGATATCGTCTATCATAAAATAATCACAGCATCAGAAAAGAAATTTCTGATATTTTAAAATTTCGCCGTAAAGATGTATTTTATTAAATGCCGTGTTGACCAATTTGAGTGTGCTCTATTTTATGCGATGTGTACATTAATAAAGAAATTGGCCTGAAACTGTTTGAATCTTTCCCGAAGGAAAAACCCAAAATTTTGGACGATAGCCATTACTGTTTTTGATACGCTCGGTTCTACACTGGCATAACTGCACTGTCTTGTGTTGTGTTCATTTACGTAATTCACAGCACGCTTCTGATTTTAGTTATACAATATACGCTGGTATCACAGAAAAGTTTGTATTTTTTCCTCCCCAACGTGAGTGAATATGGGATCGTTTGGAATATAGCCTCCTTAATTCAGTGGCTGTGTAATATTTTTAATGGCTTTTCACCGAAATAAAACAACTTTTGCTATAACGTAATAGCTATCAACTGCTTAAATTGAATCTCGTCATGTACATATTACACACACGCACACACACACGTATATATATATTTATATATATATATATGTGTGTGTGTGTGTGCATGTGTATATATATGTATACTGTATTAAAGATTTTTTAACAGTTTACTTTTTATGTTATCACATCAAGAATTTATTAAAAAATTTTATATATTATCAGACATATATATTTTTTAAATGTTTCTTTTCAATAGAATTCATTCAATATTTTTCGAAAGTCACAAGATATAAACAAGGCATAATTTTGATTAACATTAACTTATGATATTTCAAAATGATTGAATTAATCACGTATATTATGTTTAAAGAAAAGAAATAGTTGAATTACTTAAAATATTCATATTAATATTATAAATATTTGCTACCAAAACGTCATTCAGCTAAATCTCTTTCAGAACTAAATTATTCAAATATAAATCCTTATGATTTAAAATAAAACTATATTTTTCAAACGTTGAAATTTGTAAAATTTATAAATGTAAATTCTAAATTATATGTTATAAACCAAAAACATTAAGGTTGGTGTTTATAAAATTTTAACCATGGACAATGGACATGACCATACACTGCTTTTTCCTAACGGAGCGGCGCATTGGCAGTCAGGTGAAATCCGGTTTGTGTTTCAATTTTAGGTGTCCCATTACCATTGTATAGTATACAGTAACACTTTATAAGGCAATCTGTTTTATGTATCTCAGTAATTGGTATTTTTATTGGAAAAGGAACATTTGATTTTCCTGAAATATTGGAATGAATTGAGCATATGCCAATATCAGTTAGAATTAAACTACATCTGGAATAATTATAATTAGCATCACACATTTATGTCTCCCTTTAATTTTATGGCCATCATACGCTTTTTCTATATATATTCATCAATAGCTTTAAATATACACAATACACATATTATCACAATATATATTATTATATATTTTAGTATACATTTCACTTTTTTTTCTATAATATTATATAAAGAGATAACGCCTGAGTGACTAATGGAATATTTTCCATTGATTCTAGAAATTTACCCTTTAAGGAGGTTAAATGGAGGTCGAAAGTTTTTCACCATATCTCAGCACCAGTTTTAGGTAAAAAAAAAAAAGAATGAATCTTGCAACAATACAGTTACAAAATAATTTAGCAAATGCAGCTAAACCAATCTGCTAAAAATTAATTAAATACGTATTTTAGCATTTTCGTCACCAATGCACTCGACGACGAAGAAGACAATTATTGCTTCTTTCTGATTAGACATTTTGCATAAGACATTTTTCCAAGGAGGTCGACACGTTGTCCATCCGAGCGAAGCCAGGACAAGTCGCTAGTCAGTTATGTAACAAATTTACTTTTAATTATACACATATATTTAATGCAGATTTTTTTAAATAGATTTTTAATGTAGTATATGTTTTTTGAAAAATCCTAAGCATTTTTCAAACATTTTATAAGCATTTGAGTATCTATTTATAAAGGATTATCCTCTTTAACACATATCGAGTCAGCTTGTACAACCTATAAAGCGAGATCAGCAGGATAATCTAAATCTGGTGTTAACATTGCCCTATACATAGACATTACACAACTAAATCACCTAATTAACATAATTTCGCAAAACACTAGCAGCAACCAAATTCAGCAGATCCTTTAACACTTTATAAAAATTAAAGAAAGACGGAATAGATTTCATCCATGTATGTTCCATCATTCCTTCATCCATGGATGTAATCAACGCAAGCAGCACAAAATTCACTTCGACCACTAGAATTCCCTTATCAAAGAGTAATTATCAATAGCGTTAATCATTTGAACAACAATTCTTCGCGTGTGTGCAAAAACAAAGTTTAAATTTTATTTAAAAAATAAAATAAAATCAGATATAATACTGTTTATGATTTAATATATAAGTATCGGTAATAATATAGAAATTATCCATAAATTAATAACTAGAAAAAGTATATGAAGACAAAAGCAGAAAAATGAAATTTTTACTAGGTTTTATTTAGCAACTTTCTTTGATGAGAGAATATTTTTAATAAAATGTTTTAATCAGGAGAAGTTTTCAATATATTTTTAACATGAGCTACATTTTTTAAACCAGGGAATCTGGTTCTCTATTACTCAGTTTATCTTGTGAAACAATTTGCATTTTATATGTCGTTGATTGTAGGTGATCATGGTCATCTTCCAACATACTAATTGATGGGTAGCAACGATAAAGGACTTCTCTTTTTAGGTATCAAACTTTTCGTAATAACACCCACCAGATTCATGTTACCAGCAATTTTTTGTTGCAAAACATGGCCCCCTTAGCACTATTTGACTATAATTCAGTTAGCATTTTATTACTTTTCATTTGAAATAAAATAAAGGAAATCAAAGTTTTGCAATTTTTTATTCATTTTTGTTATTCCTAAAACATTCAGAAATGATTTTTTATAAATTTGATAAACCAGATGTAGACATAAGTAATGACCTACAATTTGAAATTTAAAAAAAAAATGCTATTGAAATTTTAAAATTGTAGGTAATATTTTAAAACGTATTATTATATTTTTCGAGTCTGGGTTACATCTCACCTTTCTGGGTTGATTTACCTTGTCACGGTACATCAGTTCCAGCTTAATTGCATTGGTTACTCGTACATGATGGTCTTTTGGGTTTAAGACTTTCAGTTCCATGTCTTTGGGGGTGTTATTTTTGTTTTTAATGACACTGATGATGCGAGTCCAAGTTACTCACGTTACGTACGTCTGTTCATTTTCATGGTGCTGCAGTTGGATATTGTGTGTTTAAATGTTTGTTTTTTTCTGAATAATATTATGAAACTTATACATAGAGTTGCGTTTTAGAAAGAGGTAATTGCGTCTCCTGTAAACGAGAAGCAGTTACCCAAAATCTCATAACGAATAAATTAAAAAAAAATACAATATAATATAGGTTATTTATTTATTTTATTATTTTTTCTTTAGTTATATTTAACTTATGCCATAGAAGTGTACGAAAATAAATACTTACATTTTCTTAACTAAATATCTGCTGATTCACAGAAACCCAATATATGCTTCGTTTGCATTTGCATTTGGAATTAAAACAAAAAATTAAATACACCGAATATCTGTTTAGTTTAATAGATTGTCAAGTTGAATAAGTACAAAGGGTTGTATTAATATTTTACATCTATTTATATTTTTCGAACTACATAAATGATTTTGTAATTAAATTCCTGGAATTCATAAATTTAATCTTCTTATGCTAGATAAAATTTTACTTTATCTGTGTCTTGTAAAAAAGTTGAAATTCGGTTTTGTAATTTTGAATTAATCTAGTCAGTTCTTCGCTGTGTAACATTTTACGACGCTTTTGAAAAGCAAAAATGTGTTTGTTAAGCTCCTTCATATATTCTTCAGTATTATATTTGTATCATTTCAAAATAAATATTAAGTATTTCTCATGTAGCTTTTTTTCCTACATTTAAAATTTCAACGTTTTAATAGTATCACTATGTAATTAAAATATAATAACTGTGTAAAAATATTTTTAAAGTAAACCTAAATTATTTAGTCGAAATTTTATTACGGTCATTTCTACTACTAATTTTACCAATGTGCCGTATTCTTTTATAATATGTATTCAAAGTCTCATTTAAAAAGTTATTTCAAGAAACGCATACACTCTGACCAAAAAATACTACGTGATGTTTTGAATTTTATTCTTATAATAATATCCATTTTTATTAATGTCCCACCATAATAATAATAAAGAAAGTAAGAGATTACTTACTACTTTGCTCGATTTCCAAGACATTTTGAAATGAGGTTTTCCGACCCAATAAAGCGCATAATTAAATTCATTATCTTCTTTCAGTTCGGAGAGTAAAATAAAATAAAATATAAGCGGTTAGGAAATAAACGTGAAAGTTTACACTCTAAATATATAAATTAGTATTACTTGTAGGAAATTTAATTAATTAAATAGTTTGTGTGGATACTTAATTTTATATAGACGAAATATTTTGTAAAATATAACGAATTTTCTTTAAGTAAATATCGTATAATAATTTTAAAAGTAAGCAGAAGTATTAAAGTTTTTTTCGTAACTTAGCGTATTTCTGTGCCTATAAATTTACATATATATATTGTACTCAATGTATAATAATTTCAAATAGTATAAGTACTGAAATTTATTAAGATTGTGTTAGCTGACTGAGTTTACTATAATTCATTGGTTTCAATGTTATAAAAATTATTCAAACAAATGCACATGCACTTACACACACGCAAAGATATGTAGTATCACGGAACGTTTAACTTTCACTGCGTTAAAAGGTGATTGAAAAAAGTCCCTAATCGATAAATGCATTTCATATGCAGAAATTCCAGAAAATCAAAGGACATACAGCATTTCGCATAATTGAAATCACGATAAAAATATTATCTGTGTAAAGTCCAATTAGCGCTATATGTCAAAGAATAGTTTTACACTTTGAAACCATCGCTTGCCACTAGTTACTAAGCTGCGATCCCGCGAATATCAGATATTTCCTCAAAAACACGTTTTTCAAGGGAAAAATGGTTGAAAACATGCTGTATAATTGTTTACCTATAGTAACGTCGTCACTGATTAACATATGGCTGTCTGTATCACCTTAGATAGATGTCAGCTTTATTCCACCAATCAGACAGAATTAAATATTATATTTGTTCTCAGTTTTCAGGCTTTACACTTGTTTATTAAATCTTTGCAACAATTACTCGCAAAAAGTTCCCCATATTGCTGACATTTGCGGATTTCATTCAATATTAAAAATAACCTTTGTTGCAGCCCGAAAAAGCTTCTCATATCAACAGAGAGGAAATAGCATATATTTCAGATCATGCAGTAGTACGTTTGATAGACTCTTTACTTACCAAAATGATGATAAAGCTTATATATGTGCTTATCAGACCAAAAAAACTTTATTCTATCATACAGAACGTTTGGGCGGACACAGTGGTATGTTTTCATGGGAGTTTGTTTTCTAGAACAGTCTAGGACAGTCTTCATGAAAGCTTGCATAAATATTTGGCTGTCTCAAAAGTTTTTTTTAAAGAACAGTTAAAATATGTGTGAGACAGCATTTACTCGTGTATCACAAAATGGTTGGGCCAACGGTGGCTAATTGCTGACAAATTTTTGTCACAGGTTGGCGACAGTAAGAAATGTTCGCCCTGCCGTACCATTCACCAATGAATCATTTACCAGAAACGGCCCAACATTGGTTCACCCATTACATAACTTATTACGTAACGCTCAAAATTAGAAGGGTCTCTATACATCCTATTTCCAAACCATTTTTCAACCAAACTATCCTCAATCCTAATTTCCCTATGTTTTCCACAAACTACCAACTATGACCCAAAAATCTGTACTGTTTCGGTAGATATCTTAGTTTTAAATATTATGTTTCTCTACTTATTTTTTTTCTCTGTAAATACATGAAAAATATAATAATATAATTGTTTATTTATTATATTTTCAAAATGGCTAGTTTTCATGAATAATTTAGTTCTTAGTTCTTATAGGTTAGTTCTTAGAATTTCTTAGTTTTCATAACGTAAAAGGGAAACACAGTAACGGTACAAAACAATAACAACAAAAAAAAAAGAACTCGCACAAACTTCAAGTTGAAAGGGAAAAAAAAACAATTCATCTCCTTTACATATTTTATTTTCTGTACAATAGAAATAAACTCCTTCATTACTTATAGAGATTGTTTATGCTTCGTAATAAATATCTCCATTAAAAAAGGAATTCTTAAGTTATATTCTGAAACCATGAGGCTATGAAATTTCTTAGGGGTGCTGGAAGTTCCGTGTTAGGCTGTGTTGGATCTCGTGGAACAGACTCACATCATACCCATGATAGAGACAGACCACACCGAGGTACACACATGAGCAAAAAATATTTCTACTAAAGACCTTCAACCGAATGTTTAAAATGTTTCATACGGTAAAGTAGTCATAACGAGTATGGGTGTATTTGCAACGTTTTTCGGGGAAAATGTTACAAGCAAGGTAAGCATCAATCAAGAGAGACTTAGAAAATTCAGAAAGGCATATATGGATGCCAGGCTTACAAATTAAAATAGTGCTAGAAGCTGATCGTTTCTAATAAAATATAAAATTCAATAAATGGATAGCGCAAGTGATGAAGATCGCAAATGATCAGTAATTTTTTTTTTACAAAACTTTACAGTCAGACAGTTATAATCTGTGAAACAATTGAATTCGTTTTAAGGCTGTTCTAAGCCCACAGTTGCTATAAAAAATTCCAATTCATTATATTAGGGGGTGAGATTTGTTCAACACGAAAGCACTACTTTCTTTTTGTTGATGAAATTATAAGAATCTTTCATCAAACGTATATTTTAAACATCTTAAAGATTGTTTCGCTCCCATTGTCACAATAGCACTTGGCAAATGAAAAATCAATTGCCCAGCATGATTCTCGTAAAGAACAGAGAACAGGCATATCATAAGAATGGCATATCATAGAACAGGCATATCATAGGAATGGTGCAAGTCACATATTCTAGATTTCAAGACAGCCCAAAAGTGGTTCCCATATTCTCTAAATGTCAATAAGATGATCGTCTTACAAAAAGGGTTTGTTCTAATTCTCACAGAAGTTGGAGTGTGTAAACATATATCTTGAGTTAATACTTGAGATTACATTGGTTAATATGTTGAGTCTTAGTTTTTTTTTTCAAAATATTTCGTTTCAACGTAACAGCAAAATGTGGCCACATGGAATACTTTTAAGTTTTGTGTATGTCACAGGTCCTTGATTTTTGTGTATATTAAAATAATTAAAAGATAAAACGTTTGTCCGAGTTATTTTACTAACCCGTTGTTTATGTATGTAAGCATGTTAGCTTGTACTGCGCTTGCAATTCATTAACCTTCGCAGCGCTGCGAACTGATAAGCTGCAGTTTTCACTGCAATAGAAGTAATATTTGATATAATATAATTCTACAGATATAAGTCAGTTTTAAGCCATTGAGTAATGAATACTCCTCTCAAGTATTACATTCATATACATTTTTTATATCATGCTTGAAAAAGCATTTTTTTTACCAGTTTTAACGAATTACAGAGAAAATATTACACTTTTACACGTTTGCAGAGTGCTAATTTGTTCAGAAACAATAACACGCTGTTCTAAATACATTTAGTTATTCCTTAAACGCTGACTATATAATTACCAGAGAAATTTCTTCGTATGCGTAGCAAATGAAGTGATTTATAATTTAAAATTGTTTAGCATTCATTTCGCTAATTAATTTAACTTCTGCTAATGCTTAAAATAGGTTGTATCTGCGACTCGAAAACGGAATGTTAAATTTGACTTTTCTCTTGTTTTAACAAATATTTAAAATGTCTTAGTTATTTACTTATAATTTATTTGTATATATAGAGAGGGACTGTAGGAATGAAATGTTATAATGCTTGTCGTGATTACATATAAGCATCTTGAAACTCAGAAATATAAATAAAATTATTCCAGAATTTTGTCCAATAATTTATTAATTAGCATGTAATTGTAAAAGGATCAAGGTCCATAGCCGTGTTTTGGCCCATGAAATGACTAAAATTCGATTTCGTTATACTGACTTAATTATTTCACTTTTTAATATTAGAAGGTTTATCCTGTACGATTTCAACAATAGTTTTTGCATTTTGTTCGGATTTATAGTACTTACACAAGCTCAAAGTTCGTATTATTCGTAGTTTTTGATGAAAAATACGGAATTTCTCCTAATTTTACCTCAATTATTTATATGAGGGCAATCATGCAGTACTTTCTTCTTTACATACATTATAAAGTACATCAAAATGTACAATATATGTAAAAATAAAAGTGTTGTAAATTTGCGCTCATAGCAAAATATTAAAAGATATTAAAAATTGGGGTAAAATTAGGAGAAATTGCGGATTTTTCATCAAAAACTACGAATAATACGAACTTTGAGCTTGTGTAAGCTATATAAATCCGACCAAAATGCAAAAAATATTGTTGAAATCATACAGGATAAACCTTCTAATATTAAAAAGTAAAATAATTAAGCCAGTATAACAAAATCGAATTTTAAACTTCTTTCATGAGCCAAAAACACGGCTTATGGACCCTGATCCTTTAAAATTATATTTTAATACAGCGTGGCTGTAAAGAAACGAATTCTGTTTGGAAGCATTTGTAGATGAAACTAACGAACGGAGAGTGTCGACATTTACCGTGTGTCCCAAAAATGACTGATGGATTTTAAAATTCAATAACTTGCAAACGGTGACAGATATTAAAAAAATTCTTGCAGGAGGGTGATGTAAGGTATCAGGAGAGTTTGTACTGTGATTATTGATTTTAGTTTGAATTTCAAACAATAGATGGCTCAGACAGCGATTGGAGTTCAGTCGAAGCCGAAACAGACGCCACTCAGCACTGATGCACCGCCCCCTGAATACTAGATAGCGGCTGTAGCAGATAGATTTTTTTTTCAGCGTTTGAACGGTCCCTGGAACTTCAACACCAATAATTTCTAAAAGTTTTCTTCACATAGTTTTTCTGAGATCAAATAAGTCAAAGAAAACTTATAGATATTATTGGGGTTGAAATTCGAGGGACTGTTCAAACTCTGAAAAAAAATCCGCCCGCGACAGTCGACATGTAGTATTCAGAGGGCGGTGCAGCAATGCTGAGTGGCGTCAATTTCGGCCTGGACTGAACGCCAGTCGCTGTCAGCGCCATCTATTGTTTTAAATGCGAACTAAAATCAAGAATAACAGTACAAAAAACTCCTGACTTCATACATAACCCTCCTGCAAGAATTTTTTAAATGTCTTTCACCGTTTGCAAGTTATTGAATTTTAAAATCCATCAGTCAATTTGAGACTGTGTCATTTATATTTCTGGAAAAAATGTCCATTTATACTTCTGGAAAAACAGATTGCAACTTTAGAAAACTATAACAGTAAAAACAGTTTTTTTTTTAAATCGTCCTTTTATTCAATGTTAATGTTTATCTTAAAATCACATGCCGTTTTTCATTACTTTAATTTTCTTGTGAAACTCACTTCTTTTTTTATTCTTGGCAGAGAGAATAAGCTAGTAAATTTATTAAAATACTAACTGTACACGGCCACGCGTTGCTTTGGCTCAGTCTGGTTAAGTGAAAAAGAAATGAGAAAGCGCACGTTTTTATATGTTTAATTTCACAATGATTGATGCATAAAATGTGTGTTTTTATGTACCTACTCTTCCCACCTCACCACCAATTTGCCCCCTGGTGGGAATTTAATGTTTTTCCATCATGTGATATATCAATAGCCGTTTGATCACTCTTTTATATTATGCACCTCCCAACTTCTCTCTCTTTGCCCCCTTCTGCACTTATCTGAAATATTTCGTTAGTATTTATTTTATTTATTTTGTTTTTTCTTTGTTTTTATTTCGTATTCTTTCCCTTTTTTAATGTTTTGCAATTCTACACGTGTTTACTATAGCTTTCTTTCTTCTTCAGTGTAATCGATCTGGTTTAGTTCATCAAAATACCAGGCCAAATCGTTCTTTGTGTTTTAGTCGTCCATTCTGTTGAAAACGAAGCAGACCTGAAATTGGAGAATGCGCTCGCTATGCTCGCAACCGTGTAACACCAAATTAGTGCTGCACGTCACTCTGCTGCTTCCTTCGCACATATTTGAGACATTCTTTGTCTGTTTCGCTTGTTCACTGATGCTCATTCATCTTCAGTTTGATTTGCAATTGCAAGAGGCACTGCTTCCGCTCCACGAGTACGATGACCTAAGTTTGATCTTCTACGAGGTATTATTTGGATGAACTAAAGCAGATCGATTGGAATCAAAAGAAAAAAGTTATAAAAAAACACATATAAATCTGCAACTGTATGTCTTCTTCCTACTTACAAAGTGGTTGCATGTCTTCTTTGCGCCTGAGGAAGGAAGACAAAGTTCTTTCGAAAGGCCTTGCGTATTCCTTATGTTATAGTGTTATTAAATTTTTATTTATGCTTTTATAGTATCACACCACTTTGTTCAATACTTTAATACTTACGATAGCTTATGTAAAGTACAACACCAGTATCCTACGTTAGGTTAAGAGCACTTTCTTTTATCATGTTAAAAAAAAAAACTTTTTTTTTCAGTTTCCTGTATATAGTGCATATTTTTGCTAACAAATAAATAGTGGCGTGTAAGAGTAGCAGTTTCCACTTTGAATAGTTTTAAATTATTAAACTTATTTACAAATGATATTATTTAACACAACAAACTGCGAAATCATGAAAAAGAAGAGATTTTTTAAAACGACGATACTCGGAAAATAAGACAGACAACAGTCTAATATTACCCAAGCAAAAAGAAAAAAAAAACTTTTTAATATTAAACATAAATGAATGTGGATATTTAAAAAGTAACTTTTTATAATTTAACAAGAACGAAAAATCATGCATCCAGCATATATTATAAAACACTTTCCAACACATACAGAAAACTAACGAAAATTCACAGTTAAATAAGGTAAAAGAAGATGTCTAAGTAAACAGTTTGAAAACATATACCACATTGAAAAATACAGTTTTCGAAATTACCTTCCCTTGCAAAAAAATTGTCGAATTATTTTGTGCAGCCCTGTATATGATCTGTGGATTTGGATATATAAAACATAGCATGGTAAAATTTAGTTCAGTTTGAAAATTCACATTTAGCAATTTCCGCCAATCGATAGAAATGCACTCGAAATCTTTTGTACAGCCCTGTATATTATCTAAGCACTTTTGTTCACATCACATATTAAGCTAAAATTTAATTCAGGTAAAAAAAACGCATAAGGCAACATAAAACTCA
This sequence comes from Maratus michaelseni, assembly GCA_963931845.1. Taxonomy (NCBI): domain Eukaryota; kingdom Metazoa; phylum Arthropoda; class Arachnida; order Araneae; family Salticidae; genus Maratus; species Maratus michaelseni. The sequence goes on from OZ007588.1 coordinate 160,464,041, forward strand.
CTTCCAGCAATTACCAACCATAAACAACAATGTATTTTGTTCTTTACGTAGCCCTGTATATTAATTTATTTATATTCCACAAACTTATATTAGTCTATTAAATATAGTTCAGCAAGAAAATGCATAATAGAGTTAAAAATTACCCTTAAGCAATTCACTCGCATAGTGCGTAATACTTAGGGATACCCTTGTGTAGCCCTGTATATGATCAATCAAATTTTTACACACCACGTAATATGAAAGAAATGTAGTTAAACTTAAAAACGCAAACCAAACTTGAAAACGCACTTATCACACATGCACTGCAATTATCGCACGTATATACAGTAACCGATTTATTTTATGTGTCCTTGTAAATGAACGATAAACGCAATGCAAACCATACTTTTAAACGAGCAATTTATAGTGCACCTCAGTAATGCTTGAAATTCTCATTAACTTTGAAATAGTGAAACATAATTAAATTACACTGCAGACGATTTTCCCCCGTAGAACAATGTGTTACACAATTCTTTTTTTTGACCCTGAAAATGAACGATAAATGCAATGTACACCATACTTTTAAGGGAGCAATTTATAGTGCACTTCATTAATGCATATAATTTTCTTTATGTTTAAAATAGTGAAATATCATTAAATTACACTGAAGACGATTTTTTATCGTCGAACAATGTGTAACAGAATTCTTTTGTTTGACTCTGTAAATGACTAATAAATGTTTTGTACCCCATATTCTACAGAAAGCATGTTTTAAAGCGCTTCAGAAATATATATCAATTTCATCATATTTCAAATGGCAGAGCATCATCAAAATGCACTTGAAACAATTATTTCCCATTGACTGTAATGTAACGGAATACTTTGACTGTTCCTGTAAAAAGACTAAGTGCTACACTCTTCACTTGAAATAGAGAACATGCTTTAGTAGACGGCAATAATATACAAACATTTCAGGGCAATCCAAGCATATTTACGTAAGTTAGAGCATGGACAGACGGCCAGATGGCAGACGGCAGTCAAACCGAAGTCAAACATTTTTAAACTAGGTTGGAAAGTATTAAAAAGCGAATTAGCAGATTCTCCATCAAAAACAGAGATGTCTAAAACTTCTACAATTTTTATATTATAACATTTATTGCGAAAATTTCTAGAATTAATATAAGTACGTATTTCAAAGTGAAGTACCATACATATGGTATATGGTATATGTGTATGTATTTTGGTATGTTGGTATATATGTTGGTGTGTATCATATAATAATACATATATATGTAATACACTATTTTATAAATTTTTAAATATTTTAATATATATATATTAAGGATATTTTGTTTGTCTCGTCTCTTATTACATAACATTACACTAAATTAAAAATTACGAAATTTAAAAAAATATATAAATAAGAGATTATTATGAAACAACTGCAAGTAATATGCATGGTAATAAGTTTTTTCCCTTATGATTGTCGTAACTTTTCTTCGAAGTATGTTTATTTTCATTTATTAAAATAAATTTATTATTGACTATATAAAAAATATATACATGTGTTCAATTGGTACATCTTCATTAATTTATAAATCTAATTATTGTAGCATAAATAGCTTAAAGTATTATACAAAACCATATTGATCTGTGTTTTCAAAAAAATGAATATATTTGAAAAAAATATATTTGGAAATTCATCTGCGATTTCTTAAAAAAATGTAATTATTATATTGCCTTAAGCCCAAAAATATCTAAGAATTATTTAGATTAGTTTAAAAAAGAAAACCAAATATTTGACAGTTTCTTGATATCTTTAAGCAAAACGATGATATCTATTTTTTATATGCATACATTATTTACATATTTTATATATTTACCTTTATGTTTTCTGTTATAATTTTATTTTGAGAACGTTATTACAAAGTTAATTTTTGGTAGTACTATAAAAATTAAAAACGAACCAAAAAAATGGTACAGTTGTCACTTATTTTGCAACAGATTCATTATAAACAAGAATGTTGCTTAAAAATGTTGGAGGAGATGAATTAGTTTGTAAAGAACAATTAAGTTATAACGCAATTTAAAAAAAGAAATGGGTTTTTTTGGCTTCTTTTTTTATCATTCATCTAACTAAATTACTTTCTCTTAAAAAAAAAATAAAAAAAAGATCAAGTGCATTTTTGAATACATAAATGGCTTTATTTTTTCATCAATCAACTGAGATTTAGATGTTTTCTTGACAAGAACCAAAAAAAAAATTTTTGAAGAAAAAATATGCATTTTGCGTAAAATGTAACATATATGAATTTGATATAACATGATAATGTACTCTTAATATATATAAACATTTAGATTATGCCAAAAAATGTTATTAAAAATTAAAAATAAATGTATCTTTGTGTGTTGAATAAAATCTAGCTTTAATTCATGAAATTTGCCAGTTCATTAAAATATAGGGCAATATCGTTTAGTTTCAAAATCCACCGCTAGGGGTCACAAAATCATCTTAGTTATCTATGTTCTAATTAGTGCATTTTAAGTTGAATGAAACAATTCCCGTTGAAGAAGATTCCAACTATTTCTCAGAACACATTGTTTGAAATATGAAAATGCCCTAGGTCGACCATTTTCTTATTTTATTGACAATAATTCATTTTAATAATGCCATATTTAATTCCGTAGAAAAATTTATATAATTTGTATTTTCATTTATTCGAATGCTTTATAATTAAGTAAAAATAAACACCCAAGAATATTTTGTTTTAATTACTAAATTTGTATTAAAAATATTTAAATTAAAAGATCGTGCATGTAATTATCAATTAAATAAATTGAAATGGTCTACAATTTTTTTTTATTTGGTATGACCATTATCATGATGTCATATATATAACAAGATAACTATGTGATTATTTTTCGCAAAAAAGGAAAAATTAAAAGCGAGAAAACAAAAAAAGAAGGAAAAATATTCACACAGGAACTCTAAATTATCTGCATATCCAAGATTAACAACTAAACAATATGTAAAAATGCTAGCTGCAAATAGCAAAGTTTAAATTCAGAGTTTTAGAATCAGACTGTATAAAAATTAATTAAATGAAAAAAAAAATCGGAAATACTAAATATTCTTATTTTTTCAAAATATTGGGACTGTGGTAAATAAAATTTAACAACCGACAATATTTCTTAATTACATTTTTATATTATAAATATTTAAATTAAAAGATTATGCATTTAGTTATCGAATAAAATAGTGATCTAAACGTATATCTATATTTTGTATGACCATTATCATTAAAATATACCTACATAACTAAGAAAAGTATATGATTATTTTTCTTAAAAAAAAGAAGAAGAGAAAAGTTTTCTCTTCTCTTCTTCTTTTTTTCAAAGAAAGAAGCAATAATATCCATATGAGAATTATAACAGAAATCACCTTGATACCCAGGGTTTATCTGAGTTTTAGAGTAAGACTGATAAAAATAAAATTAATGATTTTTTTTTAATTTCCTGCAATTAAAAAAAAGTAGAAAATACTAAATATTGATATTTTAAAAAAAGAGACTGTAGTAAATAAAAATAAATCATTCAATTAATATTTTTAGTTAAATTCTTGATAACTTAAGTCATGTATAATAGGATGTAAATTGTTACACTGACAACCCAATGTCGTCTTACATAATATAACAATTCATAAAATTTTCGATACTTAATAAATTTAAAAGCCGCTAATTAAAAATAAAAGCATATTTTTAAAGGAACTTTCAAGTTATTTACCGTCAAGTTTTACGGGTACTATCTAGTTAATAATATTTTATCATAGAAATGTGTACGTACTCTTTTAATTCTTATTTTTAATATATATTTATTTATAAAAATACAATTTCACTTGGATGTCTATTTTCTCTCTCTCAAGGCTTAGTATGCTATGCATAGATATATTCTATATCTTCGTCCTAATTATGTATAAAATATATCTATCTACTGTATATATAAAACACAAACGAAAATTTCGTTCCGTTACTTTCTAACTCAAGTTCCGCTGAATGGATTTCGATGGGACTTGCGTTGTTCGATAGATAATTTTTCAGGGAAGGTTTTAGTGTATAATATATTGTTCTACATACATTAGTTACAGAATTATGATAGAAAGTTCTGTTATTTTGACCGAAAAGGTTACCATTGCTAATTTTTTGGCGATCATTACTGTTGCAGAAAGAAATAAAAAGGCTAATCGATAAATAAAAGAAAAACTGTTACTAATTTTATTTAAAAAAAAAGAAAAAGAAAGAAAAAAGAAATAGAACGAAAAAAGAAAGAGAAAGAAAAAGAAAGAGAAAGAAAAAAAAAGAGTTATGATGAGAGAATAATATAAAACGAAAATATTTAATTTAAACATGATTGGGAATGTTCGTAATGTTTAAAAAATTATTCAAGGGGCAAGATTTTAATATTGAAACAATATTTGGCGATGTATCTTTTGTTTTTGGCGATTTTGATTTTACTTTTGACCTCAAACAATTTGATTTTAAGCCAAAAGGTGTCTTTTTTTTGTTGCAGAAAGAATTGAAATGGCTATACATCTGGAAAAATAAAAGAAAAAAACTGTTACTAATTTTATTAAAAAAAAGAAAGAAAAGAAAAAAAGAAAAACAGTTTTGATGAGTGATTTTAAGCCAAAAGGTGTTTAAGTGTACGACTGCATTTTTGCAGTACTTTTTTTTTGGTACTTTTCGGTTAGCCGGGCGCCAGTGATATATATACAGTAGCGCTCAAAAGTATTTTGACAACAAGAAATTCTTTATTATTACGCGTTACATAGTGCTAAACAAAAAACGTTTTAGTTTATCGTTAAGTATGATGTGATTGCAGGTAATAAGTAAATAACAAGTCTAAACTTGTTTGTCACAGTAGGCGCTGAATCACAAACATGTCATATCTTGTGCTCAAAAGTATTTTGACAAGTCATTTTGTTTCGAGTTTTCCAAAGTGTCGGTTGTAGTATTATTTGATTTGTGTTTATATCAGTTTATTGTGATTCTCTTAACATGCCGAAGGTGAAAGAATATTCCAATGACTTTAAAAAAGCTGTTATAACCGCCCTAAAACAAGGAAAAAAAAAGCAGAAGTTGCACGTAATTTTAACGTGTCTCGGCAGCTTGTTAGTATATGGAATAAAGTGTTCAATAAACGAGGAACTATCAAAAACAAGTCCCGAAGTGGTCGTCCGAAAAAAACAACTTCTACTGTTGATCGCATAATAAAAAGACTATCCGATAGAGTGATGTTCGTAAGTCGGCAGTAGCAATAAAAAACGAGCTGAAAGAAAATTGCGACACGGATATTCATGTTTCAACTGTCAAACGTCGTCTAATATCTTATGGATTACACGGCCGTCGACCCACAAAGAAGCCTCTTATATCTACAAAAAACAAGAAGGTACGAATTGCGTTTGCAAAACAACACAAACTGTGGACGAGTTCTGAATGGTCTCGTATTTTGTGGAGCGACGAAAGCAAATTTAATTTAGTGCCATCTGATGGGATTAAGTACATTCGACGTCCTGTTAACAAAAAATATGATATCTGATACCAAGTGCCCACCATAAAACATGGAGGTGGCAGTGTTATGGTTTGGGGCTGTTCTTCACGCCATGCAGTAGGACCGCTAGTTCGAATTGAAGGGAATATGGATCAATTTATGTATGAGAACATATTAAAAACGCAAATGCTGCCCTATGGTAAAGAGAACATGCCACCTGGGTGGTACTTTCAACACGATAATGATCCAAAACACAAGTCTAAGCACATAACTGAATTTTTGAAAAGTAAAAAAGTTAAAGTTCTCGAATGGCCAAGTCAAAGTGCTGATCTAAATCCCATAGAGCATCTGTGGGAGGAGTTATATCGCAGAATAAGATGTAAAAATTATTTGAATAAAGAGGCTTTATTTCAAGCTCTTAAGAAGAAGTGGGAAATAATTCCTTTGGATCGAATACAGAAGTTAGTAGACTCGATGCCGGCTCGTTGTGAGGCTGTTATAAAGGCTAATGGATATGCTACTAAATATTGATTCATTTAAAAATAAAAATGATGTTTAAGTGTTAAAAATTTTCATTTAATTACAGTGTCAAAATACTTTTGATCAATCATGTTCTTTATTTTTAGTTTGATTTTGTAATTTTGCTATCAAACCACAATTTCTTTTACAAAAATATGTATACAAATAAAGTTTCTTTCAATAAAAAATAGTTGTATATTTGTGTCTTTTATTTGTATTAAATTAGCCCAATTATTGTCCTTGTCAAAATACTTTTGAGCGCTACTGTATATATACATGTATATATATACACATATATCTACACAAATACATGTATATACACACATATATCTACACAAATACATGTATATACATACATATATCTACACAAATACATGTATATACATACATATATCTACACAATTACATGCATATACATATATCTACACAAATACATGTATATACATACATATATACACCTATATACATATATACACTTATACATATATACACTTATATGTATGAATATATACAAATATAACTGGCGCCCGGCTAACCGAAAAGTACCTCTATTTTTTAATTCAAATGCAAACTATATTAATGGCAATATACTTCTATTTACTTCTACATATATGAAAATTCGTTCCGGCAGCTTATAACTCGAGTTCTGCTGAATGGATTTTCGTAGAACTTAAACTGTAAGATAATTTTTCAGGGAAGGTTTTATATTATAACATATCGTTCTACGTAGCTTAGTTATAGAATTATTCTGGGAAGATCTATAATCAGATCAATCCGATTATGAAATATTAATATTTTTAAAATATTTTGCCTAATGGATTTCGATGGAACCTACACTGTTAAGATTATTTTCTATGTTAAGTTTTATTATATAACATATCATTCTACGTTGCTTAGTTCTAGAATGACAGGGGGAAATTCGGAAGCCGGGTGACCATTTTTTTTTTAAATCAAATATTAGCCTTTTCAATATTTGATACCGATTATGAAGTATTAACCTTCTGAAAATGTTCTACTGGACGGATTTTGATGAGAATTGTATTGTTAGTTAGTTAGATGCTATCTCAGAAATGATTATAGTGTACTACATATTGTTCTGCGTTGCTTAGTCAAACAATTATGTGTGAAGGTTTTATAGTCAGGTGAACCAGATTCCGAAATATTAGCCTTTTTGAAAGTTTTTACTGGGCGTATTTTTTACGACTTGCATTGTTAAGTAGATAATTTGTAAGGATGGTTTTAGTATATTTCATATCGTTCTGTTAATCTTAGAATTATGTGGAAAAGTTCTATAATCAGATGAACCCGATTATCAAGGATTAGCCTTTATAAAAACTTCTACTGAATGGTTTTTGTTAGTTAATTTGTTTGAATTGTTAGTTCGATAATTTTTAGTGATGGTTTTAGTATATTGCATATAGTTTTATCATTCTTTAGCAAACCCCAACTGTAAATGTCCAAATAAAAGAGTTGGTCCTTACTAGCTAAAATTTTGACTGCACATTAGAAAATATAATATCGGGATGACGTCATTTTTCAGTAATGTGGAAGGATATTCCAGGTAAATGTACAGATTGCTTTCAAATACAAGGTCAAATTAAACGATATATTTCGTTTGATTCAAGGTTCATTTGTAGAAACCGACCAGCGCAGCGGGCGTAGCTTGCTAGTTTATAATAAATTAAATATATTTGTCCAATAAGCTCGTTTATGTAGAAATAATAAATGACTAAGATAATAATCTAATATAATAATATCAGTTTTCTATGGAACACGTCGTATTTCTAAACGATTTTCCTGTATTCAATAATTTACAATCAACATTTAAACATTTTTTGGGTATAAATACAAATAAATAAGAACTGGAACAAAATACGTCTAAATGGATAGGAGCAATATAAATAATATCTGATGCCACTTTTCTTAGTACACTACGAATCTCCTTCGAAGAATCTGACCGCATTTTGTAGAATTAAAATATAATATTTGAATTTTATGACAAGCTCTTTTATTTATTATGTAAATAAATCAATGCCAATAGACATTTGTTAAAGGCAGTAGATGCGTAATAAGTCATGATATTTTTATTTCATTTATTATCAAATAAATTTAAAAGTAGAGTTATAGAAGTTTCTGTGTGCCTTTACTTCTAAAAATTAAAAACGAAATTTATTAAATTATACCCTGTCTTTTTTAGATTCAGTAACTCAAAAGAAAAAACAGAAAACCTTATACCGTCACTTTATTCACCGTCTCTTTGCCAAGACTGTTTTTATCAGGAACGGGTGAGGGTATCAACTAGATATTAAGATAAAATAATAAGATATAGTCCCATTTTGTGTAAAAATTTCGAGCTTGTAATTTAACATACTCCGTAAAAAGAACTGAGTATTACTGCGCTCAATTTGGGTTTATAACATACCGAAGGAGGTTTAAATATGCACAACGTTTGGTGCCAGCACCGAATTTGAATGCTATCAAACACTCGCATCGCTTTTTGTTCACTCTTTCAAACAAATTCTGGAAGCCAAACGCCAATGTCGAATTACCCCTTTACACTTAATCCAGGGCTGTACTACTTTTTGTTCTTGCGATACGAATCCGTGACATCCGTAAACAATAAGCAATCAGATATCTCCTAATAAAAATATTTTGTTGTTAATAATTTAAAAAAAATGCTTTCACTTTAATCAACAATTTACTGTATGTGCTTATGTTTCTGACATGAGGGTTAAGAATTATATAACGAGGTTAAGTTTAGTAATTTTTTGATAAAATACTCTTTGCGACTGATCTTTATATTATTTATCTTTTAACAATTTATTATCTCTATTCAGAAAACAAAATTTAAAACAAAACTTTTCCCCATATGAATAATACGAGAAAATTTATGATACCTAGGCTGATAATTTTAAGATAAAATTTTAATTAAATTTAGCAGTTTAATAAATTAAAATCCACTATATTTTTCCGAAAAGTGCTTTTAATTCATCTGAAATTTTATCAAGTGGGATAGCAAGAATTCAGAAAATATTTACTTTGCTAAATTTATAATACTGCATCTCTGAATCCAAGTGTGACAGATAATTTTAGAATAACACAAAACGGGTTTATGGTGTTTACATTTCGAGTTAATAATGTTTCCTGGAATTAATTAAAACTCATGGCATCAAATATTAAAATTATTTCCACATTTAATAGTTTAAGAAGCTAAATACACTGACTATTTAAAAGAAATAAGTTATTTAAAGGTAAATAGTTCATATTGAAAATATTGTACTAATAATTACTATCACATATTATATTCGGAATAAAATATGTTTAATTAGAATTTTACATGATAAAAGACTACTTATTTAAAACATGATTTAATATATCATCACTGAATATTATTCTGCATTCTTTGTAAAAGAACAGTTAAGAACTAGTGGTCATCTAGGGATTAAAAGTTCGCCCATTATTCTAAATTATTAAAGAAACAAATAATATATAACCACAAAATCAGATAACTAATTATAATTAAAATCTAGCGAAATGCTTAAGTGATACTAAAAGAAACAACAAAAGGCTTATAAAAACATTTTTAATGATCCAACATACGTTTCAACGCTCACTACGGCGTCATTTTCAAGAAAATATAATGATAAACAAAGTATTCTTGCAAATTTTGAAAAATAACCTTGAAAACACGAATCACGACATCCAAATATGTAAAAAGTGAGAAAAGCAGGTGCTTGAAGTAGCCAACTGTAATCGTGAAAATTATATTTCGTTATTGCTTTTTAAAACGTAAAAGTACCTCGTGCCAAATTTTAGGCAATTAAAATGAGGCTGGTTCATTGCAAATGCTTACCTTACGCATGTAGATTTCTATTGATTCACGGATAATGGATGGGAAGTAGACTCTTGATGAGTAAATTATTTTACTATTTTTTAAATCAATTTCTATTGCTTCGGTTCTATGTAGTCGTGCCAGTGCTGTAGTACTCCTGTCATATTTGATATATGCTATATGCTCTTTTAATCTTGTTTGAAACTTTCTGGTGGTCATTCCTATATAATATTATATAGGAATGACCACCAGAAAGTTTCAACCGTAAACTATAATTAAATAGCTTTTTCAAAAAACTTGCTCCGAACGCTGTATCATAACTTAAAGATAACAATTTGTGGACAATCCCTTATCATTCAGCGAGTTTTAGTGAGAAACTAAAAATCAGCTCACAAAAACGCCGATATCTCCCTGAATTTTTACGATATTTGACTGATTTTTTAATAAGTTGCTCCACAGAGTTGACTATTAAATTATGCAAAAAGTTCCTTGTTATCGTTCGCGCATGCGCAGATAAAAATTTTATACAACTGACAATATTTCCTTAAATATTTAATATATTTATATTTCAATTGCATTATATTGTTTCTACTACATTTTGTCAATTTTTCTGAAACTGGTGTTAAATTTGGTTAAAAACCCTGCAAGATTTTTTTTATTAAAAAAAATCGCTATATCTCTATTAATATGCATGCTATTCTTACACAAATGAATACACATATTGTACAATGTCTGCCTATGTATATTCTGTAGCGATAGATCATTTCGTGCATTTTATTTTACAGGGTGATCACAAGTATTATTATTTTTTTAATTTTTTGCTGTCCCACTAATTGTCCTCCTTATTAAATCGACGTTGATAAATATGAAGTCAAACCTGTTCTTTTTAATCCTAAAATTCCAGAAGAATCTGACAATTTCATTTTTGAATATTCAACAAAATGTCTAAAATTGAAAAAGTTGCCGGTCATTAATGGCCTTGTAGTGTATGTCTCACATGGGTACCGAATGCTTACGCATTTTTTGTTGCCTCTATATCTGAGCAAAAAGGTCTCACCTTATTTGATAGCAAAATTCTTTGAGGGAACAGATTACTATCTGAAAATAGTGGCGATATTAATTGTTGCAGATGACAGCTATGGGGGGGGGGGGGGTCTCCGAAAGCTTTTGACCACCATCAGTTTAATTTCAAACACACATAAAATAACAATATTTCAAGATAGTTTTTAAGAATTTTTCCGATTTTCAGTAATATAAACATTTTATTATTGAAATAATATAACTATATATAGTAGCACATAAGTAATTAAGAACAAAACTTAAGGATTTTCACTAATTTCCAACAAAATACTTTTTTTTATGCTTAAAATATTACCATCTGATTTTCTAAATATAATGAAAAATTTTACAAAATTAAACTATTTATACATTTATTTAAAAATTGGGAATCTATAATACCTTTAAAAAACAACCTATAGTTATTTAAGGCATTGTACTGTATAATATATCAATACGAAAAACGTATTTTATAATGAGATATATGCTTGTTATTCGGAATCTGGATCAAATGAATATAAATTATCAACTTCGAATGTTACGCAAGTGACTTTGTTGCACTTAATTAAAGTTCCTGAAATCTCTAAATTAGAGCAATTTGACAGAAGTTCTAAATTCCGGAAATTCCTCTTTTATCCATTGGTCACTGGAATACAACGTCCTGTTCTGATTATAACAAGTAGTTGCAAGTAAATTAAATGATAAAATACCTCTCTATTAAACTGACACATTTTAGTACTTTTCCCCGAGGTACAAGATTGCTCCTAGATTTTAATGTGATTTAAGATTAATACAATCTTTCCAGTTAATCAAATGCCTATAAATATATTTATATGTAATCTAGGATTTTTCTACATAAGTTAAATATTCGTTTAAAAAATAAAATTTTTAATTCATTATTCACGTATTTCGCATATTATACAGTATTAAGAAGGTTGTGCATTTTTTGGAATTTTTTATGAGATAACATTCATTAAGATAAATGAAAGTAATTTATATATGTAATCTTTTAAAGTAAAACGAATATTAGAGTAAGTTTTTGAAACACACAGGATGTGAATTATCGCTTTGCTAAACAGCGTACAACCAAGAGAGTGAAAAAAATGTCCAGACCGGGGTTTGATCCCGGATCCCTTGGTATAGTGCACCAAGTACTTTAAGAATTAAGACATCCTGACGACATCTGGTCCAGCATTCTCTCACTCTTATATGGTTAGGCTACAGCCTTGCAGCACAAGATGGAACATCAATGAGGAGCACAACACCTATTGGCATACATGAGACAAATCAAACCCAGTATCGGTGAATATATATATACTAATTATTTATTTTTTTCAGCACAGCTAAAATTACGCTGTAAATTACTGAAACACAAAATATTTTGTATTTCAGTAATTTGCAGAATAATTTCAGCTCTGCTGAAAAAAAAATAATAATTTGTATTTCAGCAATTTACAGCGTAATTTCTGCTGTACTGAAAAAAATATAGTATATAGGGTTTTTAAGAAAAAGGTGTTTAATTTTTGATGTTTTTGTCATATTTGAAGATAAAACCAATATTTTTTTAAGTTCAGAGAATCGTTTGAAAGCAAAACATATTTATAACGGAATGATGTCTTACAACGGGAGGTACCGGTATCCGAAACAGAGACTGAGGTGAAATTTTTTGTATCGATAGAGTATAGTTAACAGATAAACAAGTAATTATATATTTCTGTAAAAGCACGTAGTCTTGAAAATTCTACGTTTTATAGGTAAATCTTAGCATTTATGAAAGTGAATTGATAAAATTATGAAATATGCTTCGAAAAATGTTTCCATATCGGTTTTGATAAGTGTCCGAAATAATTGATGAGCATTGCATAAAGTGTCGGAATATGTTATTTAACACTATAATACAAATGCCATTAAACGTTTTCCGCATAATATCATATATTTCTTTAACAGAATTAGGAAAATGCAAAATATATTATTACAAAAACAAACTGATTCTAACTTGTAGTCGCTCACGCCTGTCTAAGCTTCCACGAAGATAGAGTGCAAATTGACACGAACAGATAAAACTCTCAAGATAAATGAACACACTGACACATGGGCTCATCCTTTGTTTCGTTCTTTTACAAAACAACGTTGGTAATTTTTAGTATTTATCCAAAAGTTTTTTAAAAGCCCAAAATGCGTTTAAATGTTTATTTTGGGTTATTACCAGCACATTTTGTTAATGGTAGTATTTGTGTGTAAAACCTAGCATTTACCGAAATTGTTCTTTAAAATCACAACATGTTTTTAAATGTTTATTTTGATCTATTACCAACTCAGTTTGGAATTTTATTCTATTTTTATTCTATTATTTATCTATTATTATATAATATTTATTTAGCTAGTATTTATCTTTAAAACCTAGCATTTAACGAAATGTTTTTGAAAATCCCAATATGCGTAATATTGATTTCGAGCCATTACCAACTTTGGTAATTCTAGTATTTATCTGTAAAATCTGGCATTTATCAAAATGTTTTTTAAAAGCCCAAAATGCGTTTAAATGTTTATTTCGAGCTATTACCAACTCACATTGGTAATGCTAGTATTTATCTGTAAAACTTAGCATTTATCGAAATGGTTTTGTAAAAGCCCAAAATGCGTTTAAATGTTTATTTCGAGCTATTTATTTCCAACTCCCTTTGGTAATGCTAGTATGTATCTGTAAAACCTAGCATTTATCAAAATGTTCTTTTTTTAAAAAATCTCAAAATGCGTTTAAATATTTATTTCGAACTATTACCAACTCACTTTGGTAATGCTAGTATTTAACTATAAAACATAGCATTTATCGATAAGGTTTTTTAAAAGTCCAAAATACATCTAAATGTTTATTTTGAGCTATTACAAACTCACTTTGTTAACGCTAGTATTTATGGGTAAAACCTAGCATTTATCGAAATGGTTTTTTAAATCCCAAAATGCGTTTAAATGCTTATTTTGGGCTATTACCAACTCACTTTGGCAACGCTAGTATCTATCTGTAAAACCTTGCATTTATCGAGATTTTTTTTAAAAGACGAAAATGCATTTAAATGTTTAATTTGGACTATTACTAACTCATTTTGATAATGCTAGTATTTATCTGTGAAAACCTAGCATTTATCGAGATTTTTTTAAGACCAAAATGCATTTAAATGCTTAATTTGGACTATTACTAACTCATTTTGATAATGCTAGTATTTATCTGTAAAACCTAGCATTTAATCCATCGTATAGTGATAAAGAATTGGAGTAAGGATTAGAAATTTTAAAACAGGATAAATTCCAATATTAAATAATGTATAAATACTTAACCTAATGCTCATATCAATTTATTAAGAAAAGTTGATTAACATGTAATGTGGAAACTACAGACCTAACAATGCTGTCGAGACAAAACATAACTTAAGGAGACTCATCAGTTTTAAACCATTAATCGATTTTTTGATATTTCGCTTCGGATTCGAAAAAAAAATGCCTTTCAATATTCAAATCAGAGCCGCGTCAATTATCGTGTATTATAGTATATCGCGTTTTTTTTTTATACTTTCACACAATGTGAGAGGAAAATCCTTTTGCCGAGGGAGATTTTTTGTTTTAGAAAAGATGCTAACAGGCAAAAGAATTTCGCTTAGTAAACAAAGATGTAATGGAATGTTTTGTTGTAAAAAGAGTTTTTAAATACCAGCTGCGTCATAAATTCGTGCAAACTTTATAAATTCATAGTAAAAGAAGTAATGCTCGGAAAAATTTTCGGTTTGCGCGAGTATGATCAGAAGGATTTTGGATTTTTTTCCATGTATAATAAAAAATGATTCCAAAAGTAACCGATAGAGGGCGCTCACACGTCATACTGAGGTGTTTTATGCAAATCAGACAAACAGAAACAGACAATGAAACAAATCACAATAACACGTTACTGTGCATTTATTTTAAGGTAAAAAATGCTCAACCAGACCACCATCATCAGGTATTAGGCAAGTGAGGCGCGTCAATACGCCTCTTATAGCTGAGTGTAGCATGTCGGCATCGATGCTACCGACGGTCCGTCGAATGATATATTTCAGTTCCACCAAAGTGGCTGGGGAACCCCGGTATACACGAGAATTTAAATATCCCCACAACCAAAAATCTGCTGTGGTCAAGTCTGGAAATCGTGCGGGCTACTCAAACTTACAACCTCGACATATCACTCGGTCTTCAGTGAAAGTGTCCAACAGGAACGTCTTGACTTCACGTGGAAAGTGGGGCGGGCACCATCCTGCATCAAGGTGACGACAGGTAACGCATGTCTTTCCTGCAATGCAAGCACAACGTGCTCACGCAAAAGCGCAAGATACCGTTCTGCGGTGACTGTACAGATTTTCCAGACGGATTCAGGACAAGGATCTTCAAAAAAGAAAGGACCTAGAATGAAAGACGCGGTGAAACCACACCAAACAGTCACATGAGGAGCATGCAATGGCTTTGTCAGGTACTCACGAGGGTTTGACGTCGCCTAGATACGACTGTTTTGCGTATTGACGTCACTATGTAGTGAAAAGTGTGCTTCAACCGTCCACATGAGGTTCAGCAACCATTGTGGGTCACGCTCCATTTGTGCCAGCGCCCATGTAGCAAACTGTTTAGTCTTTTATCTGTATATGCCGGTAATAACTGGTGAAGTGCCTGTATCTTGTACGGATACAGATCCAAGATTCCGTGCAGAATACGTCGAATCGACGATTCCGGAATCCCCGTTATTCTCCCATCTTCACGAACACTGCTACTCCACGCTGATGTTTCGACTGCCAATTCTTCCATGATACTTTTTACAACATGGACGCGATCCGCGCTCGAGGATGGTCTTCCACTACGTGGACGATCCTCCAAACTCCCCGTTTCCTCAAAACGTCGTACTAAATTGAGTATCCAATTCAATGAAATAGGTTTTTTTTGCGCTTTAAGTCCTTTCTCCGTGCGAAACTTTTGCAATGCAATAGTTGTGGATTCACCATTCTTGAATAAAAGTTTAACCACCAGCGCTTGATCTGGTAACGATAGCGTGCGGCCGAGATCGAATCACGAATCCATTTCCAGCCAGGTGTTTTATTGCGAACCTGATTAGCATAAAATGCCTCAATATGACGTTTGAGCGCCCTTTATCGGTTACTTTTGGAATCATTTTTTATTATACATGAGAAAAAAATCCAAAATCCTTCTGATCATACTCGTGTTAACCGAAATATTTTCCGAGCATTACTTCTTTTATTATGAATTTTTAATGTTTGCACGAATTTATGACGCACCCGGTATATTTAAGCTTATAAAGGATTTATTCTAATGGATGAGAAATGGAATGACAATATAATGTATATAGAAAGAAGGTCTTATGGTGTTTAATATGTTTTGAAATTGATCAAATGTTTTAACAGTTTCATTCGTGTCCGAATACATTTAGTGAGCTATTTTTTTTAATTGAGAATTTGGAACTAAAAAGGAGAATTAACATGAAATTAAAAATAAAATAAATTAGTTAAATGTGCTGTACAAGAAACGGCAGGGAAAACCCTTGCTGAATTGTTCCTGGGTACAAAAATTATCATCCACATTCAAAAGTAGGTTATGATGTTAGATTCGCAGTATATGTTTGTCTGTCATGATTTTGATAACTGGTTAAAAAGTATGAATCGCACATAGAAACAAGTCAATTTTTCAAGCTTTGTCAAGCTTTGTACTAAAGTATGAAGTGGTGATAAATAGACATAAATGCCGGACATTTTGTGTTGTTAAATAAACATTGGCTAAGTTATCGTAGAGAAAAAGGGTTAGCTATGTTTTGTTCATATTTTATAGATCTTTTCAATGTTTTGGAAATTGTAACTATTTCTTTAATCATAGATATCAAAGTTGAAAGAAGAACGGTTAAATTAGTTCAGGTCAGAGTCTATAAATTTCGTATTGATACGGATAATGATGAATCTCAACTCCTCTAATAAGGTGATTCTTTTTTGTGAAACAATCTGTCTCATTAATATTGGAAGTCGGAGACACTCCCATTCGAAGAAATTTCATCACGCCTTATCACTTTCAAGTAACTCCGTTGTGAACGGAAATCACCATCTGCAGGAATATTAGTGCAAAATCTTTCGTTCTAAGTGGCAATTGATGCAGCAAGACATAAAAGCTCTCCCCCCCCCCCCCCCAACAAAAAAAAAATAAATAAAAAAATTAATTGTTCCAGCAACATTACTTTTTCTTCAAATCTTATTCAAATGAAACGCCAAAAGAATGATTCTACTGAAACACCTGAAGAAACCATCACAAATATCATTAACGTAAATTTGATCAATCTAAATCAGAACCATCGCCCCTCCATCCGCCATACCAAAAGTGTAAACAAAGAATGTTATACTATATAGTAAAAAAATTGTAATTATTTGATAAATAATTCCTTCTCATATTTTTGGGATCTTTGTTAAAATAAAATAACAGAACCTTTAATGTTAGAATAGATAAAATTAGGATTGGAATTAATTCATTTAAACAATTATATTTACAAACCTGTCTGCTACGTTAGCTTTCCACGTAAAGTCATCAGTGATATACTGAAAGTTTATACAGATCAGAATTACTAATCTGTAATTGGTGAACCCGATTATGGAACCAATTGACTTATTTAGCAAGTATGGAGTAGCATACTGTTATGATCAGATTTCTTTTTTTGTGTGCGTGTGGCAAATATTTACTGGTATCCTACATGATCATTAGCTCCCTCATCCGGCAAATAATAATTAATGGATATTTTTACTATGGTAATTTTTTATTTTTGTATTAACAAGTTTGAAAGTAGTTTAAAATTTTGCGAGAATAGTTTGTTTATATTTGTAGTTCATTATAATGGCGCCGTTTGAGCGTTGAAAGATATGTCGATCTTTATATTAAAAGGTTTTTGTAAGCTTTTTTGTGTTCTATTTGTATCACTTAAGCATTTTATCTATTTTTTAATTATAAGATGTTCGTTTTAAAATATAGTTAAAAAACGTATTTTAAACACATATTTATGTATAATAACCCATTTTAATAGGTGAAACATTGATTTTCGCCATTGTAAAAGGATTCATTCAGTAGACGTTTAAAATAATCGAATATTTTTTTCCCTTGTATAACACGTAATTGTTCTATACACATGAAAAAAATTCATTACAACAAATTATCCTACGTATAAATCCTGAAAATGGGTGGTTTAAATCTGACACTTTTCTTAAATTTTATTTATTTCACAGAAGTATATTCGAAATATTTTCAGATAAAGCTTGGGTTAGTGCCAAATTCCCGTTTCTTATTCACTTTCATTGAAAGCATGTTATTTTGCCAAAATTGAATTCTTCTACTTTCACCCTTGTAACACAATTTTTTTTTTGCTCTTAAAGCAAATAATATTAAATTCGTTTTACACTTTAACACATCAGTGGTTTCGGATACTTAAAATAAGTAAATCTTAGTGTGCGTGCTTTTTCATTTAATGCATTTATTTATTCAGAATACTATTTACATCGATAAAATGAAAACAAGAATATTTTTGTAAATGGAAGAACATAGCAAGGTTTATATTTCTATTTTCTAATATAGTACTGAGATAAAATTTTAAGTTAAATAATATATAATATACAATAAACATCTATCAGATTTAATAAATGTAAGTTCAATCATGAAAAGCAAGTAATGTTATTTATAATATATGTATATGAAAAAATATTGGTGGTTACCAATTTTTTATCGCTACTTGATAAAACATTTTGATATATATTTTACTATATATTTATTATTTAATTTACTATTTGTATTTTTTTACTTTTGATTTTTACTTTTCCATTAAAAAATTTTAATGAGTAAGTGCATGAAATGATCTATTAAAATATTTCACTCCTATATTGTATTGTTTATAATACAGAGTTCGTATTGTTGAAAGTAGAATATAAATAGTTCTATGGACTACGCACTACCTATTTCGAATTTAATCCAAAAATCCAAAATATTAAACGAAGAGATGAAAACTACTAGACAAACAGCCACAGCGTAATTCAACAGAAAATTCAGGAATATGTATTACATTAAGAAATAAATGAACAGTGTAAAAGTAGCACAAATGAAATACATGTGAAAATGGCATTCAAGTTTCTAAGCTCCATTATCAGTGCCATGGTTAAAAAAAGATGCAAGTGTTTAGACCATGTCAGTATGCAAGTCTCCGCTCGAATCGAGAATTTCACCTTGGCCTCGAGCGCAGACGATTGCAAACTGACATGGTTTAAACACTTTCATCTGCTTTTAAAATTGGCACTGATGATGAAGCTTTAGAAGATCCAAAACAGCTGCATGCCATTTTCACATGTATTTCAATTGTGCTATTTTTACGTTGTTCATTTATTTTTTAATATAACAGCACAATGTTCAATCCTCCTATTTGAAATATGTAATACATGTCAATTGCCGCAAATACCTAGGATGGAGAGATTAAAAACTGCAGTTCAAATTCAGCTGCAACTACAAAAATCTCCTAACTTCTTCTTCAGCTTTATAAATTCCTTCTCTGCTGACCGGATCTTTATAATGTTGGTCAATTCCTCCAAAACTTTCTACACATTAGTAGCTTTAAAAGAAGATAAATCCATATTGCTTAAGTTCGGTTCTCTAGCAGATTTTATCTCCGCTCTCTTAGAACTGGTCACTATACTTAACTGTTCTCCTCTCGAATATTTTATCGCGACATCTGAGATATTTGGAATCCTACTATTAGGTAGTTTCTATTACAAAAACTAAGAAACTACCTATGCAGCAGTATGGAGGAAAGCAATTCCAGAAAATTTCGTATATTTTCACCGAGAATCAGCCCCCCCCCCTTCCCTAGACACCAAAACCAGCTCCCATCCATATTTCATATCATATTTTAAACGGTTTTTCGTTTTATGAAATTTTGATGCTTCTAAAATCCTTCTGTAATCTGTTATGTCGTAAGTAACAGGCATAATCAGATTTATTAAACACAAATTACATCTTATAAAATATATTTTACACGTAATATGTTAAACAATATATATATATATATATATATATATATATATATATGCATTTTAGAAAGTTATTAATCATTTGTTTACTAAATTCATATTTAAGAATATATATATATATTTTGCAATATTAGAAATAGAATATGTATTCTTTTTTACTAAGATATTCTGTTATAAAAAATAAAAGAAAAACATTTTAAACAAAATCTTTAATTTTTAAATATTTTGTTTTAAAAGAAATCGATACATTAAATATTAATGTATTTTGCTGTAGAATGAACAATAGAAATATACCAAATTTATAACACAAAATTGCGTTTTTAAGTTGTTTCCCAACAGAATAATCTGTCAAAAAATGATACATTACTCAGGCTATAATTGAAACTATCCTTTTCCTGTATATTGAATGTGGCAGAGTACTTATAACTGATGACATTTATTATTTGTAATGATTGATTATAGGGATAACTTCTCTCTCTCTCTCTATATATATATATATATATAATTATTTCTTCTCTTTAAAAAACAATGGTATATTTTTGGATATGAGTGAAATATTATCATTGTAAAATTCGTATTTAGTTTTTTTTTTTTTTTTTTTTTTTTTTTTTTTTATAGTTGCAAAAAATAATTGGTACAGAGTATTGATTGTAAGCTGCATATTACGTATATCGTTAATGAAACATTTCCTCAACATTGGGCATGTTTATTTTGATAATATTGGGAAGAAGGTTTTACAATTTTACTTTCATTTTTGTCAATGTAAATCTAACATTTCTAAATTGGGTACATTTCGCTGCAAATATTTCGAATTTAACTTAATATTTCTCTAAAACTGTCATTTCATTAAAAGAACTTGTCATGATTACATTGGTTAATATTTGCTAATATTAACCAATATTTGTATTTGAATGATTTTTTTTCGTTGAGTACAATATTTGCATAATATGTGCCTCAAATATAACCAATATTTGTTTCCTAATACGTTTAATCAAAGAATATGAATGCAGTTATATTAGTATTCTGTTCAACAAGAATCGCAATCAATGTGCATGAAATTTGCTATCAAGGATAATGGGAAAGCAAATATATAAACAGAACATGTATACAAAATTTTTAAATTGTATATATATATATATATATATATATATATATATATATATATACAATAACAATATATATACAATATATATACAATATCTTCAGCAGAAAAAGAGAATCACTTCTTTAAAGATAGGAACACAAACTATGAAAGAGTTTCTCAAAACTTTGCAGAAAATTTTCACTTAATTACAACGCGTAATTATAACTAACTGATTTCTATGAAAATATAATAGTTGTTTTACATTCACTGTAATATTAAATTTTCTATAATATTGTTTTTAAAACACATATACAGGGTTATCAGGAAAGCATCATCTGATAATATAATATTTTCCATAATTGCAAACAGGAAATTATAATTAAAGTGTCATTGTAAAGGAAAAATGTTAAAATTTCAGTTTGTAACATTGTATCTTCATCAAAAGTTTGCAAAACGTTCTTTTTTGCTGAAAATCAGCGAGTGGTATTACCTACCTCGATATGTTGAAAATTTTGCTTTTTCCTCAGTTGTAGGAAAATATATAAAATTTTTCAACAAAATGGGGCACCGCCCCATTCACAGTTTGGATGTTCGTAAATTTTTAAACAGAGCCACAACATTGGATTGGTCACAGTGCAGCCGATGATTTGGTTCTACACAGTTACCCTATTAGGTCACCTGACTTAACACCTTGCGACTTCTTCCTTTGGGGATATGTCAAAGATATTGTGTTCATACCACCTTTGCCTACAAGTTTGCCCGAACTTAAAAACCTATTTGTGTTGCTTTACAAACAGTTAATAGTGAAACATTATAACATGTTTAGTAAAAATTGGCTTATCACGATGATATTATACGGGTGTCTAAAGGAAGTCATCTCGAACACTTCTGAAAAAAAAATTTCTTTACAGTGGCATATTAATTATAATTTTCTGTTTGTAATTATGAAAAATATTAAATCAGATGATTCTTTCCTGATTACTGTGCAACAGTTAATTTATAAAAATATAATAAATTTATTAGTTTAAACTAACTTTTAGGTAATAGTTAATAAAGATTTTTCCGAGGTTAATTGTAAAAAAGTATTTTCTATGTATAGGACTCTGTAGCAAGACACACACACATATAGAGACATAGGGCAATGTAATTTATATATATTTATATATATATAGCATCACTCGCTCGCTACATATATTATTAAAAACATCATTATGTAATTCATAAATGATTAAAAAGGCGCAATTTTAATAAATAGTTATTTTTTCTCTTCATAATTAGCTGAAAAATTCAAAATATATCATGAAATTTCAACTTTAAGAATGTTTCATTTTTAAACCATCTTCGAGCTCAAACAACACCATCTTATACATAATACATAAGAGCTGTGTTTTGACGTCACAGCAGATTGCCTGATCAACACCAGTATTCGGGTAATCACATTCATTTACTCCTGCTTCTTTCGTAGTTATTTACTATTGATATAATGTTTTAAGAAGTAAGGTGCTTATTAATTCAAACTAAAACATAAACTGTCTGTTAAACTGATTTAAAATAATCAAAACTATGAAACACAAACCAAGCAATTTGGCTTAACATTAGCATTTATATGACAAAAAATATGATGGAAAGAAAATTGCATGTTTGAATATGTGAAACATAAAAAATAAAATGTTCTAATCATACCATTTCGTTTTTATCGTACATAAATTATAAGAAAAATGTAATTATCACTTCCACAAAAAGTCCATATTTAATAATTAGAATTTAGTTTTTTCATCTGAATATCATGACGAAATATTACAGATATTTGAATATATATTTACAAATACTTCTTTCCTTACAGTTTAAAATAATAATAATAAGATTAATGATAGATGCACAATTTATTCAGTTATCGTCATACTTTCACCTTCACTTCTTTTTAATAATAAAGAAAATTTTTTTAATTAAAAACCTATTAATCACGAAACTTGATATTGTTTATTTGCAGGTCTGCAACTGGCGACTGTTTTATAATTCTATGACGAACCATTTTCTCTAAACAAAATATTTCCACATACACTTTGACAACATGTGTAAGAGAAATATACTACACAATTTATTTTTTTTTTAAATATTGGTGCGAATAGAATATAAAAATAGTCGGCAGTGGCAGCCCTGATTTGGGACAATGATGAATAGCAGCAATTCATTTCTTCATCTTTTGGAAAGCTAAATTGACTTCTTTAGGATATGTGTTATAATTACCCTTACAAAATGGTACAACACAATTGTGAACCTTTTAAAAAATAACTAGTCGTTGGGGGGCCACCGTAATACTTACCCATCATGGATATGCATAATATAAATATGAAAATAAAACATGCGTAAACTATTTATAAAATGCATTGCAATTCGAATAAAATCGTGGCTTGATGACGTCATAAACTTTAAATGCTCTATTACTGAATTGCATAAAAGAGACATCCCTATGACTTCAAAATTGATAATCATATTAACTAACGGCTTACTGCGTCGGATTAAGCGTCTCATTTCCAATTAAACTATATCTTTGAATTGAAATTTGAATGAAATACAGGGTCATGAAAAATCGAAGAGTGTAGAAATATAATTACAAATATCTCGGCAACTAATTATCCGATCGACTTCATTCTTTATGCAACATTTATTTTTCTATTGTCTTTTATATTCATTCCTTAAAATAAACAATTACAAAAAAATTTATATACCTTTTAGCAGAACGAATATTTCGAGAGTCCGAAAAAAATAGTTTCGTATAATAGAGGTTACTGAAATTCAATAAGCTTCTTCCCATTATTACATACTAAGTACATACCAAATTTCAATTCTCTATCTCAATTTGTTCGGGAGACAGAGCGTTTACAGCCACACACACAGACAGACGGACGGCAAATTTTTTTTTCTAAAAATATGTTTTTCGGAATCTCCAGTGTCTGAAACGTATAAGTCCGTCACAATTTTTTTTCGATTTTCAAAGCGATTACAAGACTTACCCTATACTACGTATGATGGGTAAGTAATAAAACTAATTTTAAATATTTGTAAAAAATTAACACTTTTGAAATATGTTTTCTATTTTATCAAAAATATTGCTCAAATATTTTTTAATTAATGCTAGATTAGTGCTTAAATACTGCGATTTATTTAGATTCCGCCTTTACTTTCTTCTCATGCCATGTAGGTTTAGATAATCTTTTATATCAATGAACAATTCTTAATGCTATCTTTTAAAATAATGCATTTCGATATTTTATTCTTATTACTACTCATGAAATAGCCGTAGAATGTATCTTCTGATACATCATGTGCAGAAACTTCCCTCGTAAATAATATGTAATTCTGGAAGAATAACAAAGTGTATATTAAGATACGTTTAATTACTGAAACTTTACCTTTAAATAATTATTCTGCTTACTTATTGTATACAAACTAACTGTATTAAACATATAAAATACTTAAAAAGTATTATAATCATAAATCATATTTTCTTGGAGCATTTATAGAAAAGTTAACACATTGGCATGATGGTGCGCAGTTGGTCAAAGATAGAGATAATACTCCATACATTTATTCATGAAACTGTTATATTTTTTTTTTACCAAATTGTTGCAATAAAATGGCTACTTGAATAAGATTTATGTTTTCTGTCAATTAATGTTTAAAGGGGAGTTGGAAACCGTCTTAATAGGGAAATTGTAACATACTTTAAAATATTCAATACGGTCTTATTTGGATGTTTGGAAAGATTTACTTTTGGATACCAAACAGGAACTTATTAGGACAAGTAGTTTAGAAATTATACCGATTTAAAGTTACAAACTCTTAAAATTAAATTTATTGGAATTGTTCAGAAACACACGAAAATCCGTGTAGTTTTCTATTGGTATATTGGATGCTTCTAGAAATTGATTTTTGTAAATATTACTCTGAGTTACAATATATATTCATTTATAATATTGATTTCATATGCTATATATTGTTTGAAACTTGCATTGCATGATGTTTTGCCACTGTTAAACGGAATTTAATATTGGGAGTTATTAGGTAGCTTTCAATAAAAAAAAGTATATTGAAGCCGTTCGGAGGAAAGCAGTTCCGGAAAATTTTGATATATTTTCACCGATCATGACCCCCAGACCCCAAAACCACCATCCGTTCAAATGTTGATTTATATATATATATATATAATCTCCATATATATATATATATATATATATATATATATATCTGACCTATGTCATACGATAACGCTCGTATTTATAAATCAATTTTTATGAAACTAATTGTGTGTATTAAGCTCACCAATGTCTCGACCGAGTTCGTTGGCCAGATTGGTCCGCCATTTTGTTTCAAGATGGCGGCCATTTAAAAATTTAAAACTAAAATAAATATACATAAAAATTAAAAATTAAAATTTATTTTTTAATTAAGTGTTAGGCCTTGATATGAGGATTCCAGAGCATTTTTGGTTTACCTCTATCTTAAAAAATGGCTGAGATAGAGCAGTTTGAAATTCTAGGGTGGCTGACATTTTGAAACAAGACAGCACATTACAAAAATTTTCATTGTTGTAATAATTTTCCCAATCATACGCATAAAACTATATATTCATATCCGTTAGCGCCAAATTCTCGCCAAACTTGGTGACATTTGGCGAAATATCGCCAAATTTGGTGACCAAAATAAGTTTTCACAAATGAAGCCAACTTGGCTATAGCTCAATAATTTGGCGAATTTGTTATTCAAATTCAGTATTAATGAATCTTTTGTAAACATTTTCTTTGCATTTTAACTTGCTGTGTTCGTGTAACATTAGTTCAAATTTTAAAACGAAGATATAGGAAAAGCTACCTTTTCCTCCCGGTACAGGCCGGAAGGACTTTTTTTTTTACATCTGGATAATGTCTACATCTGGAACTCGGTAGTCCGAATATCTCCCCGTTTGGTGTCCCGAGATAAAATTTTCAAAAAAGCTCAAAATAGGATGTAATAATATTTTCATGTTAAAAACTTTAAAAAGTTTGTTACAATTTCTCTGTAAATACTGATCCTAAATCCATGTTATAAAAATAAAATAAAATAAGAAAGTCCCAATCTTATGACTTTTTTCGTTTTATTTCTGGGAAAATTTAGTCACTAAAACATATGCGGTGGTCACCCTCTCTCTCCCACAAACACACTCTTTTATTCATTTTTTTCTTTTCCGATTGTACAACAGTTCCACTAACAATACATATAAAATGTATTGTGTTGAATTTTGGATTACGGCCAAACAGTCATTTTTTTTTTACTTTCTTTGAAAGCATGTATTTCGACAAAATTGAATTTCTTTGCCGTTCCATTGGTAATAACATTTCATTTCCGATTTAAATGTATGTACTATTAAATTTGTGTTACAGATGAATATTTCAGTGGTCATCGATGCTTTTAAAGAAATTGTTATTTTTTTATCCCTGACATTTATTTTTAAATAATGTAATTTCTATGGATGATTAATTTTTAAAGTTATATTTTACAATTAGATGCTCATACATTTTATGTTTATATCTTTATATGAAATAACTTTCGTGCGTGTCGTGTCCTCTGTTGCATTATTCGTAAACACGTACTCGTATAAAATATTATGTAAAACTATACTGAGAATAAAACTTTTATTAACGTGCAGTAGTGGTCCAAAAGCAACACCCTATATTACTTTAAACACCGCTTATTGTAGAAAAAGAAAGTACCAATAGACTTTGTAATAGTGTTTTCTTTTAATTAAAATGCATAAATTAAGTTTTTGAAATCGCCAGCATATTAAAATTTAAAATACCTTTAAAAATTCCATTACTATTACCAATGTAAAAAAATATGTTTTATCTTTGTTGAAATTCAGGAGGGAATACAAAATGTGAAATTATTTGTACTATAAAAACGTTAGAGATATACATATTTTAATTATTCACTTTAAACATAAATAGCACTCTGATTTTCAAGTTTCATTTATTAATGTTTCATACATTTTTCTTCCGCATTATACCTAACTGCTTTCTTTAATTTGCGTTACGTAATTTATGCTTTAAAAATTAAAAAAAAAATCAGTAAAACGTATCTGAAGAATTTGCTTTTTTTTTAAAAGAAAAACAATTTTAGCATTGTAGAGAAAAACTGGAATTATTCATGTGTTAAATTTTGTATATTCGAAAATATTAATTCATATAATGTCTTACGTAATAGCTTCCTTAAAAATTTTCTTATATATATATATAAAGATGCAGTTTAAATAAAGCGTTTTTCAATGTGCATAAAATTTATCCAATGTTCATTCACAAATTTGGAGTATAGTTTATTCAAGAAATTTAATTTCCCTCATACATTTTCTATCTTCTGAAAAAAGTTATGTGTCATTACACAGTTTGGGAGACGCCGATATTGAAATCCAATAGTACTTTTAACACGTGTACATCACGCTGAAGTTTTTAAGACTGCAACGGTTTGGTTTCAGAGTAATTATTGAAAGTTTGATGAAAGAATAATTTATTGAACATTGCTTCTTAAGCGCTTAATTAGCGAATATTACATAATTGTGGTCTATACCTGCATTTATGAAGCACATTTTTTTTAATGACCCTTACCATGTTTTTTTTTTTTTTCAGAAATAACAATAATTTCTGTTTTATTTATGAGACAAAAACTTCAAATACAGACATTGGATAGTGATCAAAAGTCTTTTATTCGCTTGCTGTACATTTATTTATTTTCTATATTTTATGCAAGTACTGTTTTGATTGATAAGCTTTTGGTATGGAATTGTCTGCGATTTTTGATTGCTATCAGTATTTAACGTCTGTATAGTTATTTTTTAAATACAATTTTGACAGTTTATGCGACATATTTGCCATACTTTGCGTCAGATTTATATAATATAATTTAATGGTATTTTAATTGCATTTAAATAATTTACAGCAATTTAACGTATAAATATAAGTTGTACTATTTCTAAATTATTCTGCACTGTTAAATTTTACTCAATAAACTTTTGTAGTGTTTTATTATTTTTATTCATTTATTTATTTATTTATTTTTTTTTTTTTGGGGGGGGGGGTGGGGGTAGAAAAAATACCCTATGTAACGTATGTTACATAAACAATAAAGTTGTTTATTTTTAAAGTGGAAAAACGAAACTTGTACATACTTCTTGGCGTAAGATTAAAATCGGTTTTCGATAAAAATGTAAAAAAAAAACTTGACTATATATTTTTTTAATTAGGCAACCAGATATATCTTTGAAAAACATGTTTTTTGAATAATTATCTAAAATATGCCACATTTTGCATTGCTATTTTAATATGTTAAAAAATGCGTCTTGAAATTCCTTTTAAAGACAATAGAAAATCTCAAAAAAATATTAAAAAGCCTCGAACTATTTTGAAATTAATAATAATTCTAAATAACATCGAAATATGTAAAGGTCATTATGTAAATATAACTGAATTTTAAACAAGTATATCTGAAATAAAATGCATATATTTTATCAAAAAAGATGAAAGATCTAATCATTTTCAATGTAATCTTCAATACATTTCAAAGATTCATATCACGAAAAATACACTAAATCAGACAGAATTTTTTAATGCAGAAAATATATATGGATAAGATTTTACAATTCTGTTCAAATGCAATAAGAAATCACGTTCTATGCTCTCAAAGTCTCAGAAAAGATTAAAAGTGTAGTTTTATCCGAAATTCTTATTCATAATTGGAAATAAACAAGAGATTGCCAAAAGAATACGTACATTTTGGAGATTATTATTATTTTTGTTTTAAATTTTTCCGTATCTGCTGTATTTTGTTGTGATGCAGCTTGCATTTATATGAATTTTCTTTTAACAAAAATTTCATGCACGGTAGTTAGTGTAGTAAAATATTTTATATATTTTAAAAATATATAAATAAAGCATTGTACATTTCTGCAATGTTATTGCTTAAAAAATATATGTAATATAATAAAAAATCACTATACAAATAACATTTTATTTATTTCAAAATTTATGAATATAAGCGAGATCCGCTTTATAATAATATTTTTTTTATATAAGTATTTCAATGACATAACGTAACATACAATCTTCTGAATATTGTTTATGTTTTCTATTTGTGCGATTTTTTGAACAATTAAAAATATGTCGTTTCAAGTAATTAACTTTACATTTGTAGTATTTATTCAGCAAGCTGCATAAGTCACTATACCAATAGTTTTACTAATAACATTTTAGTAAATGAAAGAAGGCTTTTATATATACTTAGATACGACCCTCTCACCTCTACATGGGGACATCAGGACGCTAATAAAAAAAAAAACATTCTGTAATCCATTGCTATGTTCTAAAAGTGTCCAACCAGCAAAATGTTATCTGCCAAGCTCTGACATCTCATAATATATAATTTTGCTCCAGAGAGAGAGGGGCCAGGGGACCGAATATAAAAATATTTTCTACTCCAATACCAATAATTTGACAGACATCATCCTTGAAAAACCCACCTGCAGGGCATTAATAGATTTTGAGATTAGTTTCCCCTTGATGGGACATGGGGCTGATAAAAAACATTCCGTACTTCAGTCCTATGTTCTGAATTTGAACAATGAGCAAAAAATATTCGTCTGCAAAGTTATGATACATTATAAGATATAACTTTGCACCTCAGGGTACAGGGGTCTGGTTAAAAAAGAAAACTCGTTACCTCACACCCATATTTTGAGAGTCATCATCCTAAAGTGTACATCAGTACGATCTCAATAGATTTCTATATATACTCTACCCCCCCCCCCCCCTCCACGTGAATGAGAATGTCATGGAACTATTTAAAAGGTCGTTCATATTAAGTCTATATGTTCTAAAATTCTTTTCTAAAATATTTAATATAATCTTGTCATTTAAACTACTTCGATGTTGCCGGACCGAAGCATATATTTTGCGTAGCCTTTTAAATTAGTTCGATCGCGCAAGTTAGAACTATATCGTTTGCATAACGATGCCATTTGAACCATTTGATCCCGCCGGTTCGAACCACATATTTTGTTGAACCATGGTATTTAAACTAATTCAATCACGCACGATGCAGGTCTAGTTTGAGAAAGAAAGGAAGTGAAATGGAAAAAGAAAGGTCCAATTTATATGCGTCCGATATGAACAATTTCAAATAGTTTGTTTGCAAACGCCGCATATCTAATGTTTTTAATTCATAAAAATATGAAATAATTAATGTAAACCGCTTCTTACATGTCAATATTATTTACAAATGTACAAAATTTATGCAATAATTAATTTTACAGAAGCGCAAAAAATTATTTATGTATAATTCGTACAATATATAAAATATTTTATTATGTTTATTTTTCAGCATGATATTTTCTTTAAAATAAAAATCATATAAATGCAAACTATATCAAAGTAAAATATAGCAGATGCCGCTGATTTGGAAAAGATTACAGCTTAATATGTAAGTATTCTGTAGAGCATCACTTCGTCTGCTTTAATTTATATTCAAGAATCTCAGAGCGGAATTATAAAACTGTGTTTGTAGCCTTTTCTGAGGTTTTGAGAGCATAAAATAAGATTTTCTATTACATATGAACTGAATTCTAAAGTGTTGTTCCTCAGAAATTTATTGCATTATAAATTTTGATTTGGAATATTTTCACGATTCAAATGTTTAAAATGTAAAGAAGATTGCATGAAAAATGATAATATCTTTCATCTTAATGGACAAAAAAAAATATGAATTTTCTGCAAGCGATATTGGTGTATATATATATTTTTTTTTTTACCAGATTGAGCTTTACATTTGTCGATGTCTGTTGGCAGTAATTCGGTGTCAGGTTTTGATGCTCTTC
The DNA here is from genome assembly GCA_963931845.1 of Maratus michaelseni. Classification (NCBI taxonomy): domain Eukaryota; kingdom Metazoa; phylum Arthropoda; class Arachnida; order Araneae; family Salticidae; genus Maratus; species Maratus michaelseni. The sequence continues at coordinate 160,495,027 of OZ007588.1, forward strand.
ATTTCTGGAAATTTTAGAGTGTGAAATGTCATTTTTTTTCTACATTTAAACTGATTTTCAAAATATATTCTTGCATTTTTTATTAAATTAAAAATGCAACCAGGCTTTGGAATATTTTTCATAAATACCGTATTATTCAAAAGTTAATAATCATGTAATTTTCCTAATGTCATTTAATGAAAAAGTACATAAATAAATGCACTTTGAATATTCACTGTGATTGTAATCTATTTTATATTTATTTATCTACTGTGTTCACCTGTACATAGAGGTATGAAATTTCCTCGACATTGATTCACAAAATATAGATGTCATGTAAGGAGTTTTTTTTCATTTAAGTCCAGTGTATTATTTTAGACCCTGACAGGAACTATATGGCAATACACAACTAAAAATATATTTGGCTTTCTAAATCAATTTAAAAGAAGAAAAAATTGACGTTCCGAGCTCTTAAATTTCCATAAGTGATTCCATAAATGATAATCGTGACATGGAAATATTCAAGAGAAAATAACATAGTTTTATGCACTCTCGGTTTGCTGCTCAAGAACACGTGTCTCACCACATGCTTTCCAAGAGGCAAATCTCTTGATAAAGAATAACAGGTGCCAGTTTCGATTTCAGAAATGCGTGTCCGTAGTGTGTGGAATTTGTTTAAAAAAAGGATACAATGTAGTTAACCTTTGACGTTCGACTGATTTAGAACATTGTTTGTACTAAGCTTTGAAAAGAATATGCATGTGTATAGCTACCCGTTAAACTTGTGTCCCAAAGAAATTACTAATAACCAAGTTTTTTTAAAGAAAGATTTGACAATTTAAGAGCGTTAGCGATAGCACCGTTTAATGAACATAGATGAAATTGTGAAAGGACATATTCATGCCTCTAAAATTAGTTCGATCGCGCAGATTCGAACCATATCGTTTTCATAACGATGTCCTTTGAACCATTCGATCACGCCGGTTCGAACCACATATTTTGTTGAGCCAAGGTACTTAAACTAATTCAATCACGCACGATGCAGCTCTAGTGTGAGAAACAGAGGGAGTGAAAGGGAACAGGACAGGTCCACTTTAAATGAGTCCGATATGAACAATTTCCATAACTAGATTTCAAATATTTTGTTAACAAACGCCGCATATCTAATGTTTTAATTAAAAAAAAATATATGAAATTTATACCGCTTTTTACATATAAATATTATTTATAAATGTGCAAAACTTATGCAATAATTAATTTTACAGAAGCGCAAAAAATTATTTATGTATAATTCGTACAATATATAAAATATTTTATTATGTTTATTTTTCAGCATGAGATTTTCTTTAAAATAAAAATCATGTAAATGCAAGCCATAGCAAAGTAAAACATACCAGATGCCGCTAAATGGAAAAAGATTACAGCATAATATGTAAGTATTCTTTAGAGCATCACTTCGTCTGCTTTAATTTATATTCAAAAATCTCTTAGCGGAGTTATCAAACTGCGTTTGTAGTCTTTTCTGATGTTTTGAGAGCATAAAACGGGATTTTCTATTATATATGAACTGAATTGTAAAATGTTATTCCTCATAAATTTGTTGCATTATAAATTTTGATTTGGAATATTTTCACGATTTGAATGTTTAAAATGTAAAGAAGATTGCATGAAAAATGATAATATCTTTCATCTTAAAGATAAAATATATGAATTTTCTGCAAGAGATATTGGTTTATATATATATTTTTTCCCATATTGAGCTTTATATATGTCAATGTCCGTTGGTTGTAATTCGGTGTCAGGATTTAGTGCTCTTCATTTCTCGAAATTTCAGAGTGTGAAACGTCATTTTTTTTCTACATTTAACCCTTTTTATCCTGACGGTACTTATAAGTACCACTTTAATAAAACACCTAGATATTCGTAATATGACCGTTTTACCTAACGGTATTCACAATGGCACAAAGAGTATTTCTGACAGTAGGCAGGAGATGGCAAATTCAAGCACATATCCTCTTTCTTTGCATTGTAGGGATTTTACATTTGCCACGCTACATTCGAAATCCATTTTGCAATAGATTTGACATGCATGTTGTTCTTCATTTGAGTGATTTTAGTGGTTTATTACCGGTTATTTAGTACTATTATTTTCTATTGTTGTCTATACTCTACAGGTGAACATTTCCTATATTTTATTTGAAGTTTACTATTTGAAATTTACTATTTTATTTTATATCATAGGGTAAAAAAATTATGGTGGTTACAGTTGCATAATTAACCACTAAAACGCTATAAAAATTATTTTCCTCTTTCCTATGTTTATTATGCACCGAAACTTATCCAATGATGCAAAAATACAATTAAAAAGTAGCTAGAAAATTAATTCAGGATATAAAGGGTTAAACCGATTTTCAAAATAGATTCTCACATGTTTTATTCAATTAGAAATGCAACCAGGCTTTGGAATATTTTTCATAAATACCGTATTATTCAAAAGTCAATAAAAACATAATTTTCTAATGCCATTTAATGGAAAGTACATAAATAAATACACTTTTAATATTCACTGTGATTGTGATCTATTTTACATTTATTTATCTACTACGTTCACCTGTACATAGTGGTATGAAATTTCCTCGACAGTGACTCACAAAATATAGATGTCGTGTAAGGAGTTTTTGTTCATTTAAGTCCAGTGTATTATTTTGGACCCTGACAGGAACTATATTGCAATAAACAACTAAAAATATATTTGGCTTTCTAAATCAGCTTAAAAGAAGAAAAAATTGACGTTCCGGGCTCTTAAATTTCCATAAGTGATTAACATAAGAGTGTGACATGGAAATATTCAAGAGAAAATTACATAGTTTTATGCACTCCCAGTTTGCTGCTCTAGAACACATATCTCACCGCATGCTTGACTAGAGGCTAAAACGCTTGATAAAGCACAACAGGTGTCAGTTTCGAATCCTGAAAGGCATGTCCGTAGTGTGTGGAATTTCCGTTTAATAGAAAAATACAATGTAGTTTACCTTTGACGTTCCGTTGATTTAGAGCATTGTTTGTACTAAGCTTTAAAAAGAATATGCATGTTTACAGTTACCAGTTAAACTTGTGTCCCAAAGAAATTACTAATCACCATTTTTTGTAAAGAAAGATTTGACAATTTATGAGCGTTAGCGATTGCACCGTTTAATGAACATAGGTGGAATCTTGAAAGGACATATTCAGTGGTTTGCGCTCGAGAATGAGATGAAGAAAAAGAAACAACTTCTCACGGTTACAGTTACAATCATAAAATATCTGAATTTTCAAATAGCAACCCTCTATTTCTTTTTCATACCAAATTTATCTGCATTGTGAAAAATATAAATAAATAAATGTCATCGAAAAAGTTATTCCAGCTTTATAAACATCGCCTTAAGATAAATTTCAAGAAAAGCAAACGTAGCAACACAGGATTTCAAAATCATACTTCTATAACAAAATCAAAACAATTTGTTTTTATATTGACAAAATTTCGAAGTATCCACCTTCAAGCACGATGTCAAACTGAATGCTAAAATTGTGAGTAACAATGAGTAACGCCATTAAAAATTCACATAATATTACATCTAATGACGTGTTTCGTGTCCATTACATCCCCACATTCAACGTATGTGCCTTGAATTTTTAAAGTATCCCAAAAGACAAAAGCCATTGGGATTTGATTCAGTGAAAATAGCGATCACAGAAATGTGTATTGAAGGTTCGTGGATGTTACTAAAGTGCTATTGAAGCACACATATTAGCAGCATAATTAAGAACTCACTGTACTTAATAGCCTTTGTCTTACGTCGTTGTTTTTTCTACTGTAGACATTGTTTCGACTGCAGTTATTGTTTTTTTATCGTGAATATAACTTTGCAATAATAAACAGGCTGTTAGGATCATTTAAAATCTTGTAGTTTTGTCACATTACCCGTAACTGTTCGAGGCGGATTAATGTTGTTCACAGAATTCTTGATCAAATAAATTAAAATGTTTGCATAAATATTCAACCTGATCTTCTTCAGTTTTACGGTTGTTAATAACATATAAATTTATTATTGTGTTTTTGTAGAGCCTCCCTGCATATACATATATTTAATCAGATATTCATAACATATTCAAAGTCTGTTCCTTCGAAATTAACGTTATTTGTAATAATATTAAGCAAACTGAAATTTAGAAATTAAATTCGTGAAAATAAATTGAAGAGCGTAAATTTAAATAAAATATTTATTTTTTATTGTTTACTACATTTGCCTAAAAATAAAATACTTCGAGTCAAGTTAAATAAAATATTTTGAAGAGTTCATTCAAAGAGAAAATTTAAATTTAAATACAAGAGTAAACAATGATTATTATGACATTATCATAAAACTTACTTTCATTTCTATGAAAATATTGAAATTACAATAAACCAGAATTAAATGTTAAATAAACATGTCGTTTCAAACTTTCTTTAATCCGAAATAATTGAAATTTATTTTTTGTATTGTAATATTCTATAATGTGAATATAAAAGTACTTTAACTTTAAAATTCAATTATTATTTAAATATGACTTCAGTCCTATATGTTTGACATTGAATTTATTATAATCTTATGCACAAACTTTCTTGAAATCTTATTACAAAGATCAACATAAGGAAGGGATTTTAGTTTTTTTTGGCAATCTTACTGTTTATCTTTGAAGAAAACAAAATATTTAAAAAATAGTTACAAAAAATAGAACTGAAAATGTAATTTAGCAGTACCTTGCTTAATAATTTAAATCAAACATAAGCAGATAAACACGCACCAAAACCAAAATGTTTTAAACACCGTTTTTTCGAGAAGAAAAGTGCAAGACTATTAGGATTACGGTCTATTTTCATTTGACATTTAATGTTTTTCTTTTGTGACCATGTGGTAAAGATATAATTGTTACTTTTGATAAATTATATTACTTATATTGATGTCATTATAAGTCAATGATCAGTCATTTAAAAAGAAAAGAAAGCTTTTTATTCTATTTATTCCATGGTGGAAAACACAACATCAAAGAAGATCGTGAAATAAGAGTTTTTTCGATCATCGATGTAATAAACGGATAAAACAGCGAACACACAGCCGAGAGGTGGTTTCCATCTAGAGGTTAAGAATAGCCAAGTAGAGAGTGATAACATTTTTATATCATATGGATGTAGCCCTTGGCGGTGAAAATATATTTTTTGTGAAAAGACATAGCTGGAGGAGATTACGTTTAGCTTTAAAACTTGTATGACATTAGCTGAAAATTAAAAAAAAACGATTGAAACTGCAATGATAGCAAAGTAGACATAGCGCCCCCAAGGTTGCATTGAAGATTTACAAACCGTAATTTTCAACATGAGTCAAAATCCGCAAAGCCATGCTCTAAAACGAACAAAATTGCAGTTGCATGTAGTATATGATTCTTCAGTCCAGGTATATAAAAATAGATGTGTTTTGGCGAGGGAAAATCTTGCCATTAGAATTGTAACGGGCGGGGATATTATGAAATGTATCTGTACGTGTGATTAAGTTTATTAAATTTTTAGAAACAAGACAGCCGAAAAATTCTTTTTTTTTTTCCTTTTTTAAAAAAAGGTGCAATTATATATAAAAAAGGGAGTCAATAAGTAGTCAATTTGAAAAATAAATTCATTTTTAACTAGCAGAAAATAATCGTGTTTATAAAAAACGCTTTAGTAATAAGATTGCGAATATTAACATACACTATAGAAATATGTTAACTAATTATTTTGAATATAATATGTTACAGTAAAATTATCATCATTGCTATAAAGTAAAGTGAACAAAACTTTGCAATACTCATACCAAATTTAAAAGCATTTGACAAATCCAGGTATTTCAGTTTGCCTACATAATATTGTTTACCTGGTACGTAACTACTAGGCTACTACTTAAAAATAGGTAAGCAGAATTTAAAAAGTGATTAGTACTTAAAATTGTTAGCATATATTAGAAATATTTAAAAGGTTTTAATCTTAAATAATATTTATAATTCTTAAATACAGTGTTCATAGTTTTCAACCCAAGTTAGTTCGATATCTGAACTTAAAAAGAGTTGCAAAGTCGGCATTCATGCGCAAACATTAATGTGAAATGAAGGACATATATTTTACAATCACATAAGATGTTATATCATCGCGCACACATATAATTAAGTATAGTGTCTCAAATCACATCAAGAAAAATAAGAACAAAGAACTTTCTTCGCACCTATTCCGAAATATTTAAAGAAATTTAATTCTGACATTACACGTATATCAATCAGAATCTTTTAGCAAAATATATCTTTTCGCAAACTTAACCTGTATTATAAAAAATAAAACTGAGAATTATTTCTATAGATCTTTAAGCATTTAGGAATGTTTCTGCAGTAATTAAATCAGAATAGTATAATATACAAATATTTATTTCAGGATTGAGATTTTCACGAAGTGATACAATAAATCTAATGGTGACCAGATAAATTGCTTAGCTTGCCTTTTCTTAGATTCAGTTAACAACACTTAACTCGTTTACTAACGAAAACTAAGTTAACGAAATGGGATAAATGCTTAGACATAATAAAATTATTTTATTTAATACTTGGAAATTTTTACAGAGAAAATTTCTTACGCCTTGCATTCATAATATTCAAATTTTATTTGCTTAATAGGCGTAGAGCCAACATAGTGAAAAATCCCGGCTTGGGTACTTTTTCACTATGTTGGCTATACGCCTATTAAGCAAATAAAATTTGAAACTTATTTTATTATAGTTTTATACTACTGTTAAAAGCTAAACAGTCCATTACTTTGCAAAGAAAGTAAAAAAAAACATTACAAAATTAATTTTGCAGTTATATTTACAGGCAATTTAATGCACAATATCAGAAAAATAAGAAAGCGATTCAAAATTATTTTAAATAAGAACAAGATAAAAGTTAAATTTTAGGATATTTTGTTCACATTGCTTACAATAAAATGACAATTGATTCTCAATGAACGATGAGTTTAATTTCGAAAAAAGGAAATGAAATTATACAGGCAAATCAGTAACTCGAATCAATAAAATGCAAATGTAATTTTTAGATAAAAGTATTCTTAAGAAATAATTTTAGTACCATAAATAATTTAATATAACAAAAATTGTGTAAAGACATTTACATATGTAGCGTTTCAGATATTCCTTTTGTTCAAATATCGGTTACCATTTTTGAGGTGGTTATTGTGAAATATGCACAGTTATATAGATTTGTTTTACGTTTAAATTCAATTCCCATACTGGATAAACACAATTTATTAATTAGTAAGAGAACAGTAGTAATCTAGGTCAGACTTCTTTTTAATACAGAAAAATTAACGCTAACATATACAGAAAAAAGATTTATAGAATATCCTGTAATCTCATCTATTTGTTCACTTTTGCTTCTTAAATAAATGATTTAATATAATACTAATTGTGTAAAGACATTTACATTTGTAGCATTTCAGATATTCCTTTGTCAAATATCGGTAACTATATTTTGACGTGTTTATTATGAAATATGCACAGTTATATAAATTTATCATACGTTTAAATTCAATTCCCATTGGGAAAAGGCACAATTTATTAATTAGTAAGAGAAAAGTAGCAATCTAGATCATACTGCTTTTTTATGCGGGAAAAGTCAACGCTAATATACAGAAAAAGTGTTATAGAATATCCGGTAATCTCATCTATTTGTTCACTTTTGCTTCTTTAATAAATAATTGAATATAATACAAATTGTGTACAGACATTTACATTTGATACGTTTCAGATATTCCTTTGCCAAATATCGGTTACCATTTTTTGAGGTGTTTACTGTGAAATACACTGAGAAAAATGACGCTTTCAAATCTGAGTAAATCGATGTTTTATTTTTATTATGAAACTTTGTTTCAAATATGACGAACCAATGCTTTCATTTCTGAAATACTAGAAGTACTCAGAATATTGAAACATGGACATACTCAAAACTGAGTACATAGAGGTCAGTTCATACTCATTTTTGAAACATGGGCATACTCAAATATAAGCACATGATGTTTCATTCTTGAGTATGTGCATTTTTTCAGAAATAAGTATCTACATGTTTCAAACTTGAGTAATTTTGATTCGGAGCCATTTTGTCTGTGCGACGTACTAAGATTTGAGTAATTTTTTGCTCAGTTTTGAAAATGTCGTTTTTAGAGTGTATGCACAGTTGTATAAATTTGTTTTAAGTGTAAATTCAACTCCCATACGGTACAAGCACAATTTATTAATTAGTAAGAGAACAGTAGTGATCTAGATCAGACTGCTTTTTTATGCAGAAAAGCCAACGCTAATATACAAAAAAATGAGTTATAGAATATCCGATAATCTCATGTATTTCTTCACTTTAACTTCTTTCAACATCCCATGTCTATTATGTTTTTACTAGAAATGGGATTCAAATACTTTCAACAAAATTTAATACCACATTATAAAACTCAAGACTAAAATTTTAAACGTAAATACTTAATCATGCGTGACGAGAATGTTTATGGATTCAGTTTAAAATAGTCTCTTGTGATGCATTTTTAAGATGAGATAATTTCCTTGAATTACACATCAATTTTGCCAATAAAATAAGCGAACATATTCTTAAAATGTCTTTAAAAATCTCATTATTTTGATTAAATAATTGTTTATTCTCAGTACGATTTTAATTAACCTGTGAAATATATAATGCATCGTCGAAACAGCGATAATATATGTTGCCCTAAATTCGTTTCTATTTCGTTCAGAAATTTTCTATGAATAAATATTTCAATAAAATTTTTAATTATAATGTATTATGTTTGGGAATATTTCTAAAGATTAAATAAGTTTGAATATGTAACACAACAAGATGCAAATTAACTTTAATTTGATTGAATATAATTTGAAAATATATTAGTCATTCAAATAATTCCATTCCTTTCAATTTTAAAATTGTAATTATATATATTTTAAATTCTTAATTTATATTTAAATTTATTTTGAAATTCACATTTTTGACATCTTGATAAATTTAGTATTTGAACATTGAAACACTACTTATAAAAAAGTAATTCTCATGCATATATAAATATCAATAACTATTACCTATTTGCATATGAAACATAAATTAAAACAATATTTCTATTTAATCGAAAATATATCCTTATAAAGTGCTTTTAAATACCACTCTCACATTCACTTCTGCACTCTATTTATTAGTGGAGAATGCATTCCACCTATTTTATAAAAGGCCTTTCATGCATCTGAAATTGAGAAATTTCAAACATCAATAGAATAGATAAGTGAAATACGAATAGATATATAGAGATAATATTTGCAAATTAAATTATGTTTTTACATTGAAAGTTTTCGGTATTTAATTTGAATCTATACCATTATGTGAAAAATCCTGAATTAAAGAACGATTATTCAGTAACTAAATGTATTTCATTATTCTTTTCTTAACACTTTGCCGTCCGCATGTCTCGTAAAAATACTTCTATTCGTAAAATGTGTAAATGATTTATTGAAACCAGAATTTAGAAAAAAAATTATTCTAAAATAAGTAAAATCTTTTCTTCATGTACATGATAAAAGGGAATTTTTCATTACAAACTTCTGGTGCCAATGTAGCATTTAACGATTAAAATTAAGTTACTTTACGTACGACACCACTGTGGTGTCGCCGGAAGGCAAAGTGTTAATAGAATAGATTTCTAATTTCTAACTATTTCATATTCAGCTTCATAAAAATTGGTAAAAATTAAATAGTCCTACTTGTAACTTGAAAACGTCCCAGTAGCCGTTTTGGCTTTTATTTCCCAACAATTCAGTGAATAATTAACCTAACCATATTAGTTTAAAACATCAATCACTTATATTGTTGTACAAGTTGAAATATACCCTATTGCCATCCATTGAATTGAATGGTTCTTGAGTGCTGCAAGTAGGGTTTTTTTTTAAGACTGAAAGGGGTCCACAAATTAAGTAAAACGCGGAATATTTAACTAGTATTCACTGCTAAATATTGAAAAATGCAATTTTAAAACACGAGAACTTAGTAAGCTATCTTAAGAACTATTTTATTTTAATATAAAAAATGTACAAATCTGTACATTTTCAGATTCAAGATCTGTTCTTTGTAGCTTTCTGATTGGTTATTTTTCTATCCAAAATATCATGCCGATGAAAATTTAAAATGCGTGAGATCGGACCATATACATCATATACTATACTTCTGATGTGTGCCTTATCTAACACCATGGCATTGTTCCCAGATGGTGATTTAAAAATAATAATAACTAGAATTTTTTTTGAAGTAATCTTTTTTTTTTAATTAAATCATGGAATATCTATCATTAAATTAAGCGAAAATCAAAATTCTGAAATAGTGGTAGATACCTTGTTTAAAAATTTCCCAACTTTGCAACACTGCATGTGTGTTTGTTTAAGGTGTATTTTCTGCATCAAACATGAACTGAATAAAAAGAGAATAAAAATGCCAATAATTTGGCGGGTCACAGATAAGCTGGCTTGTGGTCCACGTGTTTGACATGTCTGCTCCAAAGAAATCTTATCGTGTTAGCAAAGCATTTATCAAAAAAAAAATCTACACAGCTACCGCAAAAAAAATATGGAATATTTATTCATATTATAGAAGTTTGTTATATCTAAAAAATAGTACATTAAATATAGTAGATTTTTTTTTGTAAAAGATTGTTTGTTCCTCATCATTTAGTATATAAATTTTATAGTTCAATATATATTTATAGATAAACTCTAAACATATTATAACTCTATGAAGATTTTAGAAAATTAAATGAACTTTTTTTTTCGGAATGCCTTGATCCGAGGAAAAAAAACATGGTGTAAATGTGGGTTTTACCATTTTAAAATTCAAAGTTAGTTCAATATTATATATGTAGACAACTCCTATTTCGATAATTGCACTTATATTCAGAAATGAGACAACATTCCTAGTCAGTCGCTGACTGTCTCTGCGACAACTTGGGAATAAAATTGCATATGGTTGCGCGTTTTCACCCAACACTGAACAGTGATTCAGAAATGTTTTTCTAAATTTGATATTTCACTTAATTTACATTTTTAGAGGTACTATAAGAAAACAAATCACCATAAAAAGACGTAAATGTATGACAAAAATTCTTTTAATACAATAATCAATTAAATTTTTTAATAACTATTTTACTTATTCCGTTATAAATATTTAACAACATTAATTATCTCATGTCAAACATTATGTTATTAAAAATTTTATTGGCACTTTCTAATATTGTTAAACAAACTTTAAGATATAGTTTGTCAGTCTTTCTTAATCCATGCTGTAAATTTTGCTAATAGCTTGAAATCTCCTCCGCTGTATTTGGGTATTCCATAAAAACACTAAAAATCATATAAAAATTGTTAAACACTTGAAAATATATTTTTATTATAACGAAAATGTTATCATATAACACTGTTTCTCAAAATGTATAGGAAATATAATCTATATATTTTTAATAATTAAAAAGAATCATACATATTTCTCCAAAGATGAATGTTTATATTTATTTCTATTTTTATTAGTATATATTTGTAATTTTCTCTCTCTTTCTCTCGCTCGCTGACTCTCTCCCTGTCTATTTATCTACCGTATGTATACATGCAAATCCCAACCTGTTTGTGACATTTAATTTGAAATATTAAATAATTCATTCGAATAATTAACATTTAAATACCTTGAATCGAAACCGAAATTTAGGTACATTCTATTTTTTTTAACTGAAAGAATTTCAAAAACCTTTTTCTTTCACAAGTTCCTAGAAGCAATTCACATTATAAAATAAAACTTTAAGAATAAGATAATAAATAAAGCATATCATAAATATCTAATAAAATTCTATCCTTATCCATATATATACTTCAAGTTAATCTTTTCTCTATATAAATTGCTTAAAATTGCATTATTTGCATTATCTTTCGGTCAAACGTTATTTATTTTCTCATAGTTTAAAAGAAAAATGTTAATTATTTATTGAAAACACAGAAAAATATGATGATTTTTCTCATTTCTTAGAAAAAAATCTTTTTCTCATTCTAAACATGAAGTTTACGGCACAAATAATAAAATGTGAAATAAAATAAATGGTTAAAAATATATGCAAAAACTGTATGCTTAGTTAATTATTTTGCATAAATTGTCTAGTTTAATTCTCGTTAATCTCGATTGCTTAAGATTTTGCGTAAATTGGTTGGCTTAGGAGTAATTACATTCTATTTCTTATGATACAATTTAAGCTTTAATTTGTATTTTTGAACAATAAATATATTTATCAGAGTAACAGTATGAGAAACACACTCTTTTAACATGCGTAAATGTTTTAACATCTAACAAACTTGGTTAATTTTGTTTCACAATATTTATGATAAGATCAACAATTAAAATTCATGAAAATTTAAATCAAATTGCTTCAAATAACGATTTAATTTTTCAACGAAAAATCTTGATAATACTTTGTGTAATTAAACGTTTATTAAATTTAACTAGCCGCCACTGGCGACCAGTTTGGTCTCCCTTAAATGTATGTTGAACATTGTAACACGTTACTTACATTCCTAATTTAATTTTTTGCCTTAATCCTTCTCCAAATCGGAAGATTCTAACAGACAAGTCAAGAATTTTTGCAATCACGGTAGCATTTCGCATATATATATATTTTTTGTTATGTATTTCATTTTTCTTGACAAAAGCTGCTTATCCCATTTAAGTATTTATGCTTCATGCCCGTTTGCTTATCAATTGCAATATGTTCGCTAATGCAGAGATTCTTAAACATATTAAGTAATTTTCCATTGCCAACTAACGTATTTTAGTTAATACGATTTGATGCAATTATTATTGCTAATATTTTATTTTATTTCTCGCTAACTTTGGCTGTAGACTCGATTACAGAAGATTAGAAAATCTATCATTAATCTCATCTAAAACATCTTGAATAATGTGCCATAAACGTCATCAATATGATTTTATGTGTTTTATAAATGTACATGAAATTATTTTTTGTATTATTTTACTTTGATTTTATATTATTTGCCATTTATAATTATGGGTCCTTTCGGGTACAGTTGTCGCAGACGCACTGGATGTCATTTTGGCGATATAATTATTGGCTGAATAAATTAACCTTTGTGTGTGTTTTATAATAAAATTTAGTGTTTTTAAATATAAAATAAACTATTTCATAATAAAATAAAAGAATCATGCTGTTTTAGCAATCTCTAACACGTACCTAAAAATGGGGTTTTCTCGCCAAAATGGCGCAAAACAAAAATCGTGCCAATCCCGGTGCGTCTGCGACAGCTGTTAGAATTTAAGATACACGCCGTTCACACTTTTAGTTTAAAATAGAAAATAGAAAAATAAGAAATAATATAATAAATTAAAACATTTAATTTCAAAATCAAAGTATCGTTTCTAATTTGCACACGCGAAAAATAAAAGCTGGTATTGTCGATTTTAAAAATGTTATTGGCGAGATTTGCGCCCAAATAACATAAAAGTACATAATAATATTATGTATTTTATAAATGTATATTAAATTACTGTCTTGAACGCGATTAGCCATTAACAATTGTAAATATGATTGGCGATTAACAATCATTTTCGGTGATATCTCTTCCTGCCACGTATAATACATAAATACCAAATTAATTGATAATTTGAAAATTTGATTCATTAAATATTATTACATGAGTTGTATTTGTTTACATTCAACTTACGTCAAGAAAAGATTCGGAAGGAAGTTAAGTTGTATAAGCACTTCATCAAACGGAATTATGGTAAACTTTAATTTTCTCACAGGTCCTGGTGCGAATTATTTTTTTGACACCAGGCAGCTCTCCAAAAAATCATTCACGGAAAACTTACTTTACGAACGATTATCTCCATGGTTTAAAGGTTTAATATTTTATCCCTTCATGACGAATGAATCTTTTTTATTGTTGTTGTTGTTTACTTTCCTGGATAGAGAATTTGAACTGAGAAGCTAATTTAAACTGAAGTTATTGCAGAATATATACATAATTGAACGTAAGTCATCTCTCAAAAATTAGTTTATTTTGAACGATCTTTCTAAAAACGTAACTTTTATGCAGTTTTATTCGAAAAATAATTTTGAATAAAAATGGCCGCCTGGCATATGAAAAAGCGATACGGACATCCCGGAACTGTTGATGACAGTCACATGACTTACGGTTTTATTATAGAGTTTTTTATAATATAATATTTAAATTTTAAAATAAATATTTAAGTGGTAATTAAATACCTAAATAAAGTGCAGATTGTGTGTTATTATCGTTTTAAATTACTACAAAAATCTGTAATAAACGAAATTTTGAAGTTAAAATGATATTTAAAATATATAACTCATACCAAAATAAACACTCAATGTCAGCAGTAATGTTTCCATCTGAGCGAACTTGTATCCAGGATAGTTCTCGAACTCAGAATCTTTGCACAAATGTTCCGGGTTCGAGTCCCAGCGTGAAGAAATTTTCGCTCAAATGGGAAAATCGCTGCTCGTATGAACTACCCTCCAACCATTTCATGTTTTTAAAAAATAATAATTGTAGTGTAAGTACTTAATGTATTTATAAGCAATAAATAGTAGCAAAAAAAATATCTCATTATGTAATAATAATATGTAATATATATGAAATAACATTTCAGACTGACGAATTTAAATAACGTTTACTTTCATGTTCAAAATGCAACGTCTGATAATATTACAAATGACAATTTTGATCACATCTAATAAGTGTACAGCAATAATACAATAATAATATTATTAGAAATCACTTGAAATAACGTTAAACATAATGTTACGACTAATAACATATTTAAAAAAAACTAAAATTACATTTCAAAGTTGCATGTTTAAAAAACTAACACATTTAAAAAAAATTTTAATTTAATTTACTAATATTTTAAAAGTTATGTATTAAATGTTTAATTTCTCAAATAAAATTTATTTTTAAATTCATTTACTGATATTCCTTCGTCCGGCATTATAGTTTTAACGCAAAAAAGTAATAATAATTGCACAGTTTTAAAACTATTTTATTTCGGATTTACATGGCATTTTAGTATCTCAAATTATAAATTTTAACTGTAGAAAAGCAAACACAATTACATATTATCTAAAATAATTTATTACAATTTAATTTCAAATTCATTTACTGATTTTTCAAGTCACATTTTTAAAGTTTAAAACCTAAAATGAGGTATAAGAACAGTATTGCGCCAACATTGTTTTAAACTGCTTTTAAAAGGAAAGAAAAAAGATGTATATCACTCATATTCTTTGGAAAACCAATTTTATTTGATGAGGAGATTTATTTTATTTCTTTCATTTTCCAATTATTTTCCATTTTTGAACTCTGATGTTGTTTCTATACAAAATTTATATTTTTTAAGATTCATTACTCATAACATTTACATTAAACTTGAATATTCTCAAAATATTTATATTTACTAAACCTCGGTGATCGATGAATTTCTAGGAGTTCCATCGTTACAGTAATTATTTAAAATGAAAATAAATAAAATTCCATAAGCATTAATCTGTAGTATCTGCCTTCATGAAAATTGCACTAGAAGTCTACTGGTCGTTTAGTCAAAATAAGATCACTTATGGTTAAGTTTTTATTACGATTTATCTTGTAAAGTAATAATATACTAGCTGTTTAACCCATTCTACACACGGGAGTTCATGAATTTAATTCTAAAACCAAAACTAAAAATCAGTGCAACCAAACAAAATTACCAATATAAAAATTTGTTATGTCTATTAAAAATCATTATTTATACAACCAAAAATCCGTAGTAAAGAATAGTATAAGGTAAAAAAATTCACATCAAATAGACATAATAATAATGGAATATGAAACGAAAATTAGCATAAAAACGCAATGACAACAAACACCTTTAAACTATCTAAATTAGAAATAAGAATGTCCATGTTAAAGTGTTGAGTTGTTCAAAAACTATTCGATTTAGAAAAATATTTTTCTACTACTGTGCATTTTTTAATGAAATTTAATTTATCACGTTGCAATGGCAGTACACGATAAAATGATAGATTTGGAATAAGGGAATAAATAGAATAAATATTTTGTTAATGTTTGTGATAAAATGTTTTTTTAAAATGTAATAATAAAGCGCAGTTGAATAATATCACTAATTAGTCGCATGCGAGGTAAAAGAATTATCGTAATATCCACTTTCGTAGTATTGCAGCTTGGCGTACGTAATATGTTTATCTCACATTGCAGTAAACATTTAGAAGTGGTTAGAAATCGCGCTATTACGGGTTGAACATGAAAAAGCAAAAATTCCTCAAAAACATAAAATAAAAAAACCTATTTAACATTTTCGATTTTTTCGCCTCAATCGTTCATGGGTCCTCTACCAGCAACCGTGTGACAAATTTCTCTTTTTTTACAATTAAAATTTTAATTTTAGAATTTTAATGATATTAAATATAAGTAAACCTTATTTGTAGTAGATATATATATATGTGTTTTAAATTTTAAATAGTTAATTTGCTTAGATATTTTCCTAAATTAAAAAAACATAATATTTTATGAAAATGTCTTTTATACAGATCTGAAAATAATGAGAATAACACATTAATAAATTTGTAACGAAAGAAATGGCAAATTGGATTTCGCTCACTGACAGGTTGTGGTCAACCATGAAAAGCCATATTTTACTATCAAAATTCCTGCCAGGGTATGTCTTTTAAAAAAATGACTTTCTAATAATTACTTTTTGATGTATGATAATGTTGCTAAAAGTATTGCCTTTCTCTAGAGATTTATGAGATATTTTTTAATCAAAACTGTTCCAAGTAACGATTCTGTATGTTACTATTACATTTAATGTGCCAAGAAAACATTATTCATCTCAAGATTGCTTAATTTTATATGTATGAAATTTATTTTTTAAACTATCATACTTTAATTCTTTCTTAGCTTTTAAATATGAGAATTATTCACAAAATGATTTTAGTGGAAAACGCTTTGAAAAACAATTTTTTAATTATTTTTTTTCATTCAATATAAAGTTTGTATTTTTTTCCAAATATTTTAATATAGAAATGGATTGTATCTAGATTGCATAATCATCAATAATCTCTATGTAGAAAATTTAGAAAAGTTTGTTTGGAAATCAGATATTTATCTGTAAAGAAATAAGTGCATTAAACTAAATTAAAATATACTTATTTACATAAATGTATACGATAATATTTTCGTCCAGTTTGTTTACTGTGAAAACATCTGAAATGATTTCAACAATGGCAGAGAATAGGAAATTAAATGTACAACGTAAGATAAAAGTAGAATAATGAATTTTAAAAATAAGGTATAACTGTCATTTCTTTTTTTTAAAATTAAACTGTGGACATTGAAATAAAAAAGAAGTAGATTTTAAATCAATTTTTAAAATTTTTAATGGGTGTATGTGTTTTTTAAGTTTTTTTTCACCTCGTATAAAAAACGTTTTCTCAGACAATGTCTTCCGTATTCATATGAAAATAGAAAGAATAACCTATTAATAATTTTCTAATAAAATAATTAACAAACTGGATTAAATTTAATGCCAGGTTATGGTCAACGATAAAAAGCATATTTTGAGCATCCAAATATTCTGCTGGAATATGACAAGAAAAATGTGACTTACTAATAATTACCGTTTTGTGTATAATAATAATGCTAAAAGTTTGGCACATCTTCAAAGACTTGTGTCATTTTGTTTTATTACTAGGGGTAAACATAAAAATTTAGTAACTTCACCTTGTCTTTAATGTATCAAGAAAACATCATCCTTGAAAATATTACTTTATTATATACATATGCAAATCTTGCATTGATATTTCATTATTTTCATTTTTATAATATAATAATATACTTTAAATAGTGAAATTGACTTTAAAGTATTTTGGAAAATATTATTTCAAACACTTTTGTTAATTTGAAAATATTTCATTAGCTATACTTTAAGTGCTATTTTTTAAATTAAACATCATAAAATTATTCCTTAACTTTCATCACTAACACCTAATAAGCTGTAACGTATGAATGTATTTTTTATCTATTAAAATATCTTTTATTTTATATTATAGTTACTTTGAAGTTCTTACTTTCCTTGTTAATATGACGCGTTCTGAAGCAGTGGATCAAGTCCATAAACCATTAATCAAAAACATTTTAGCTTAAAATTAATGGATTTTCATGTATTTCTTTGTGAAAATCATACACTGTAAAAGAAAAAAAAAAGTATTTCTAAATCTAGGAAAATAATATATAACCATTGACGAAAATACACAATAACTTCCAACGAGTGACACATAATTCCGAAAATCGTTTTTTATCTTTGAAAATGTTAAAAACAAATAAACTTTCCTTTCCTAGTAATTTTTATAGTATGTTAATAATTTTCCTGAAAGAAACATATTGGTTTTTAGAAAATTATCAATTCTCAACTAAATATGTACTTTCATTTTGAACAAACAGTTTTTGCAGATAAACATGAAATATTAAAAACATCAACATTATTATTTTATTACTCTTGACTGTATATATTCAATAACGCAGTTTCAAATGTTTAATCGAGCGTTGATATTATCAGAAAACTTATTAATGTACAATAAAATGTACAATAAAATTAATGTAAATAAAAAAAATACTCAGAAACGTTTCCGAAAATAAGTGGCCGACAAAACTTTTCTTTATATAAATATTTTTGAAAACTTGAAAATATATTGGATTGTGAGATTTCTAAAGATAAAGAACGCTCTTTGGAATCGTGGATAACTCGGAAGAAGTTAATGTGTATTTTCGAGCATGGTTATATTAATTTTTTTTTTTATATTTGAAAACATTTTTATCTTTTTACAGTGTAGGAGACTTGAATCAACCAATTGTCATACATTCAATATAGTACTTAATTTTTTAGTATACCGAACAAATTACTGTCTATAGAGACAGAATACATCTCAATCGCGGTTGTACAAAAAAATGGACTTGGAATATTTTAATTATGAACGCCTCAAGTTATTCATGCCGGCATATTTAATAGTTATAAATTTTAATTTACCTACGAAATTTATTTATACATTTATTTTGAAAATATATTTTCCGTTTATACAATTATCTGTATAATTTTTCTAAGATCATAATTCAATATTTAAGGGGGAAGATGCCTTGAATAGTTCGTAAATTTTAAAATGTTTTTACTCCCTGAAATTCTGACCAAAAAAAAAAATCTAAATTGACCTACTCAGGTTAATGTAAAACAAAAAGTTCTCTCAGACCATATTTTTCCATATTCATATGAAAATAGTAAGATTAACAGATTAATAACTTTCTAATAAAAAAAAAAACTGGATTAAATGTAATGCCAGGTGATGGTTAACAATAAAAAGCATATTTTGAGCATCCAAATATTCTGCTGGAATATGACAAGAAAAATGTGACTTTCTAATAATTAACGTTTTGTGTATAATAATGATGCTAAAAGTTTGGCACTTCTTCGAAGATTTATGGCATTTTGTTTTATCGCAAGGGGTAAACATAAACATTTAGTAAATTCACCTTGTTAAACATTAATTATTTTAAAAAATCATCAAAAGTATTATTATAATTTATTATTAGTACATTTAACATTATGCCAGGTTGTTAAATATTAATTTTTGCTGATTATTTTTTAAATAAAGAATTCTCACCTATCTTTCTGCAGATAATGCAGGGAGAAGTAATACTAGAGAAGTAATAATTAACTGACAATATTTGAGTGGATGAAATTAATATAGTATTATATATGTGTATACATATTAACATCGAGGTATATGAAATTAAGCACTTGTCATCTCTACTTGCTGTGAAGACAATTGCAGCCATTGGAGCAGGAGGTCTTATATTCGGCTTACAGCCTAGTTAATTTAAAACATCCTTTTTACTCCTATTTTTTTTAAAGTAATAAATACAGTTAATTACAACATTAAAGAAGTGAATAAAAAACATCACATATTTTTACTGAATGGTGTATACAAATTTAAAATTTTATACATACATTAATATTAAAAATATCGACGTTTCGACAATCATCTATGGTCATCTTCAGGAAAATTTTCTTATATTGCTTTTAAAGTTTCAAATGCGAAAAAACAATCCGCCCGTTGCCACAATATTATTGCCGTCCACAAATTAAAAATTAACAAGTGTAACACTCAACCATCGTACCAACCAACCACAAGTAGAAAGGACGGCAATAATATTGTGGCAACGAGCGGATTGTTTTTCGCATTTGAAACTTTAAAAACAATATAAGAAAAATTTCCTGAAGATGACCATAGATGGTGGTCGAAACGTCGATATTTTTAATATTAATGTATGTATAAAATTTTAAATTTGTAAATTAACACCATTCACTAAAAATATGTGATGTTTTATATTCACTTCTTTAATGCTGTAATATTTCATGGTGTAATCGTCCAGCATTTATATTACAGTTATTTACGTTTGCGTCTTCATGTGCAAATATAAAACCTTCAACAGTTGACCTTGTATATATTTTGTTTATACATCATACATTGTTAATGTTTATAAATTTTTTTTTAACTTTAAACAAGGAATTAAGGGCTGTTCCTACTCCATTTGTGTGCTATACCCAGCTGTAAATGCTATGGACTACCACCTGATTGGGGTTCCGCGTTCTCTACTTATAAAGCGTTGAGTTGTTCAAACCTGTTGTAGAAATCGTTACTCTTTCTGCAGTTATTCATTTACAAAAAAGTTCAGTAATTTATAATATTGACTAATTTTACATGATTGCTATCTCGATACAGCTCCATACAGTAATCAGTTAGTAAATTCTGAGTTATAAAGTAAAACGGATTCAGAAAAGTGACAATTTGAATTTGCATTCTTAAATAGATAAGAAATGCAATTATATATCATAATATTTTTTTCAATGATATAAAAATTAGCATTTATATTTTGTATGCCATGTGATAATGGAGTGCAATATATAAGAGATTATCGGAAAAAAAATATTTTCCTTTCAAATGCAAAGTCTTTTAATGAAAAGTTTAGTCTGTCCCTTCTAAAAAAGGACGCCCCCCCCCCCTCTCCTTAAAAAACTTTCTTAGCGTTTATAAACATATATAGCATTAATAGCTTAAATTCCAACCTAAAATGTTTTTAGCATTTCACTCTAATGGAAAATATGATTGTTCTTAAATTAGTTTTTCATTTACCATGTATGCGTCTAAATTTCTTAAAACATGGCGGCCGTACGCGAGCATTATTTTTTATATCTAGTTGCTTAAGTAAAATATAAAAAAATAATCTGTGAAATAAATGACAAATTTTGAGATGTCTGCTAAAAGTTCTATTCCAAATATTGCCATTAAACATTATATCTACGTGAAATAGAGCAAAAGAACGTAATTAAGAGAAACAAATATCCAAATCATACTGAAAAGAGGAAAGTATATTCAACTGGGTAAATTATATTCAATGGTTGGAGTATCACAGTTGAGATTTTTTCCAACAGAGTGAAAATATGCCGGGAACAGGACTCGAACATGGGTACAGGGAAATATGCCAGACCAGGATATCGTCGGGATAGCTCAGTAGGGAGAGCGTTGGTACGGCAAAACAAAGTACCTAGGTTCGAGTTCTTGTCCCGGCATATTTTCACTCTGTTGGTAAACATCTCACTGTGATACTGCAGCCATTTAATACAAATATGCAAATGTTTGATGATGCAATTACAGTCGGGGGATGATAATGAAAAACGACCAGAAGGAAAACAAAGTTTTAACATAAAAAGATACTAATCAAAAACTCATTGAATTGCTATTTAATCTACAATTAGTATATAATCTGTCCAACGTTTGCCCAAAGTATATACATGCAGTTTTAGTTCACATTTTCATGCAAATAAAAATTAAATGATGTGTATATTTGAGGAAAATTATTTTATTAGATTAAATAATTTTAACAAGATATTTTACACTGTTATATTGATTAAAAAAGCGTTCCATTCCAATCAAAACATAAAATTACTCATGCAATAAAACATGTATGTGATAAGATATATTACATTAATAATCTTTTAGAAGAATTTTGTGAAATTGTATGCAATTGTTTAATTTAAAATAAAAATTGAAATAATATCAAATTTTATATGAATATATTTTCAAAATATAAAGTGCAGTCGAAATTTAGAATATGTACTTTTTATTATCGAATGTGTGCGTAACCTTCTTTATTACATGACCCCTTTTTTGCTAATGAAAATAACCCCTATATAAAGTAATAAACTTCGTTTTAATTAAAACTGTCTGTGTGTACTTTATTTCGTCATCCTACTTCTACACAAGATTTGGTTGTGATAAGATTCTAAAATTGAAATTATGAACTACAATATACTCCATGAGCTACAATGCTACAATGAGCTACAATATTGCATATGTAACCCCAACAAATTACGTTGTTTAGCCCAATTTGTTCTAAGCGATCAACAGTCGAGGTTCTAAAACGGACACTACAATGAAGTACAATCGAAACTTCAGATATGCAAGTTGCGCAACCAGTTATATGTGGTGTTTTCATTCTTATAACGATATAAACTAATACTAGTCATATCTATAGGATACTAAGTATAATTTAAAATAGACGAATAGACAATTTAACTAAATTACAGTGAAAGCAGACCTATTGAGCTGTTTTATTTTCATTCCAGCCCATCGACTCCTGAAGAGTTCATATACACCTCACAGAACCTCTGCATTAGCAAGTATGCATGTATAACTTAAACATACACAATAATATTTTATAAAACTAAAGCTTTTTTACTACTGTATTAAGAAATATGTTAAATGAATCTTGAGAATCCTTTTCACTATTAGTATAAATTGCTGCCAATAGCCTGTTAACTAAGCAGACGTACGTTATCAGAATGTTATTTATCTCAAAGTTACTATTATTATGACAGTTTAAATATAATTTTCATTATTCGTAACAGAAAGAAATATTGAATTTATAAAAAAAAAAGAAAAAATAATAATATGATGTTTAAAATTAAGCAATATTGAAAATAATAATGAAAAAGAAATTTAAAGTTTCATACTAATATCCAAAGTTATTTCCAACAACAGTATTTTCTAGATAAAGGTTTAAATTTTCAGTTGCGTTTTAAAAGTTGCATTTAGATGATAGCTTAAGTAGGAAATATGATATTTTAAAGGGACAAATATTAAAAGTTATGGTATATTAGGAACTCTTACTTCAGACTGAAAGCTTTATATTATGCTTATGTATCATACATTTATAATTAGTAAAGTTGTTAAAACTTTGAAATTAGCTATATAAACTAATACAGTAGCGGGAGAATATACAGGAACAACATTTAAATTTTTGTATTTAAAGGACTACAGTATTTAATGTAATTTAATTCATTTTTACAAAAGAAAATACTCTTTAAAACTTTATTAGGCCAAAAATTCGGCAAAAAATTACATAGTTTAATTATTTTTATTACAGATTAATAATTTTTGATTATTTTTATTAAATTTGTAGAAAGCTAGAAAAAGATAAAAGAGACATGTGCGTGCGGGACTCACCGCACACAATCGACCACCGATCCCAAGTCCTGAGAGACTTTTATTGCGCCAGTAGCTTTATCTCGCTACGGCGCTTCGGCCGGTCAGAGAGCCGCACCTCACTGCGGACCCTCTAACCTAGTACCCACCAGTCGATGTTAAGTCGAGTCCCCACGAGTCGAGTTCCCCCCTCTGGGGAACTCCCGCACAGGACGGACCCGTGGGAAAGTGGCGAAGGCCATCCGGCGACTTCGTCGCCGAAAACCCATAGAAGGGAACGGTTTCTAGGTCGTCATGCTGCCGCGACAACTTTTGCTTTACCACAATTCAAGGAGTGTGAAAACCTACATAGGTAGTCCTGGAAAAAGATAAAGGCAGCATAGAATTCTGTCAAAATACAGCTAATAATTTAAAAACTTACCGTTATTAGTGTGAAATATTGTTATTCTAGATATCAGAGAGTCTTTCAATTGTGTTTTTCAGGATTTTTGTTTGAATACATTTCCAAAGAAGATTTTAGTTTAGCTTTATTAGAATAACATTTGCTTTTTGCGCAAATACCTCTCACCAGTTTTCCGATCTGACTTTTAAAAAATATATCCCAAAGGTCTGTAATGGCCAGTCAAATAATTTTACCTCATTTTTTTTTTTAACCATGACTTTCATAACTGTAAAACATGGAAAGAAAATGTAAAATGTATTCGTGAAACGTGTTGATGATTCGATAAATGAGATGCTTCAGTATTAATTTTTTTATTCAAAATGCTAATGGGGTTGTTTCATTATGTACACACTCCGTCTTCCACATTTCGGTTTAAAGAGTATTATTTTTCACACGAAGAATCATGCTTGTAGCAACAGAAGTCATCTATATTTTCTAAACTTTAATTTTTTTTTCATCTGAGAAAAGCACATCTTCCCACTACTCGTCTATACCTCATGCTTTTTTTTTTCAAAATGTACTCCATAAATTGGGAGTTTCTGGGTTGGACAGTTTTTCTTACAACCAGAGACATCCATCAGTTTCGTTTTAATAATCAAATATTTTCTAAAAGGATTAAAATGTATTAATTTCTAATTAATTACTTATTTCCTCTTAAAATTCTTTTTACAGATGGATATTGTCCCAATCCGTGTTTCGCCATCATGCAAATCATGGTTTAAAACAGATAAGGTGACGTTACTGGACAGGTTATCACCGCGACTTGGCAAACATTAAATGAAAACCTGTGGGGAATACTAGTGAGAGATATCTCTATTATAAAGGACAATCGTGTCCGTGCGTAACGCTGACGTCATTTTTCGAATGGCATTTTTCGAAATCTATCTTCAATAATTGTTGTCCATATCCGGTAATGCGTGCGAATTTTTTCGTATAGCCCTGCATGCGATCTACAGAATTTCAACACACCACCTTATATACTCAAAATTAGATATGTTAAAGAATGCATACCACAGAAGAAGACGCACTTACAAAAATTATCGGTCTTAGTCATTCCTCTAATCGAATTATTTTGTGTGTCTCTGTAAATGAACAATAAATGCTATGCACTCCATAATCTATAGAAGGCATGTTGTATCACAACATATACAAATTTCATGGAAATCAGAATATAAAGAACACGAAAAGTTAGCGCACGGACAGACAGACAGACAGACAAACAGAATTCATAAACACTTTCAACTTTGTTGGAAAGTGGTTAAAAATACTTTTAAATGAAATCAATTCTTAATTAAAATCAAACATTCTACCTCTACATTTGTAAGGTGAGGTAGTAATTTTTCTTCTGATATATCACAAGATTAAAAGTTTAACTTTTATATTAGACTGAATTCCATTTCCTGTCCTTTTAATATATTTTATTTTGTGAATTTTCTTTTCTGATTGGTGAACAATGCAGAATAATTAAAAATACTGAGTTTTAATAGATACGAATTTTTTGCATTGTTACTGCGATAGGTAAAATGCAAAAGAAAATTAATTCTAATGTTTTATTTCCTGGGAATGCAAAATAATTCTCTAAAAATAAGTATCTATTCATTATGCATCAGAAAAAGAATTCCATTTACAGGAAGACTCCGCAGTTAATGAAGTACATTGAACAGGAGGTATTATTAACCTTTCTAATTAAGATAGGTTTTATTGGGATCCTTTGCATTGTTTTCGTTCTTTTATGTTTATTTTAATTTAACGAGTATTTCTACATAATTACAAATATATCTGAAAACATTCAACAACATGAATTTAAATAAATATCTAACTGTAAGTAATATTTGAAATTTTCATTGGGGTTTTAATTAAATGGGAAATTAGCTACATACTTATGTGTAACGTAATTGTTTAAACAAAAGAAATATAAGGAAGCCAAGAAAATAGCACCGTTTATTTAATTAAATTCAAATGCCTTAAATATTTTATAACTGCACCAAATATATTGTACTGCATGATGCAAAATTCATACGGAATAAACTCAGAATATAAAATTGTTTTTATTAAAGAGAATTAGTAAGCAAAGTATCGACTTATTTCCAAAGCTTACTCATAAAAATAATGGGCAACATTTTTTATGTTTACTATGCTGCAAATTCTGTACAATTAATTATGATATTCACTGCATGGAGATTATTACTATTTGTAGTTAAAATATGAAATAATTACCAACATGGATAGTAGATGTAAACATTTATATCCACAATACAAAGTTTATAAAACAATTTGATGAAATTAACTTATAGAGTAAGCTCAAAAAAAAAAAAAAAAAAAAAAAAAAAAAAAAAAAAAAACGCATAGCGGCTATTCTAATAAATATTTCCAAACATCTTCAGCCCTATAGGTGACACATCATTTATATTTGCCATTGATATAGCACCATTTATTGGAGCTACTGATTCATTTGACATTAAGATGGTTCCAAAGATCATATCTATGTCATTTATTATGATTACTAATACAAAAACAAACATTGCAAAGTCATTATAAAATCATTAATCTGTTTTGGACTTTTCTGAGGACTTATTAGTCATCTGCTTACCTGACACTACACCACAATAAGAGAACACAGCTAATGAAAAATAAAAAAGTTCCAGATACATAAGACTCCTATGATCTATAGAAACTATGTACAATTTATTTTTATTTCAATGCAGATATCAGTCTTATTAGCTAAATTACAGATGTCGTCTACAAGTCTGCGTTAGCAATAGCTATATAAAATCTAACATGTTTTTCTCCGCTGCATAGTACTCTTAAATATTCTACATGGAAATAATATAAAAAGATCATGAAATAAACCTCATTAACAAGAGCGTTATCGCGTTAAGGAGTTTGAAACACAAAATAACCTTTTGTTAATGATCAAATTACCCCCAAATAGAAAAAGAAAATTTAACGTAAAATCAAATATAGAGAAATCAATAATAATTCAACACATACATTACATACAGACGGAGCACATATGAGTAATGAAACAGCTTTTGCTTGTACAGTCATTTATTATAAAAAATCTTTTGTATGTGATTAACTAAAAAACTTTAAGAGAACAGCTTCATATTTCAGACTGAAGCTATTGTAATATATGGAGCTATAAAATAGTTAAAAGAGAACAATATAGGTGGATTCTAAATATATACTGACAGTATTTGAACTATCCAATCCTTAAAGCAAATAAATCGTAAAAATCCTATAATAACAAAAATTTGACATTGCATAATTAAACATCTATAGATTAAAATAATAAGAAGTAACAAGTAATGAAATATCACATATATACTTTTAAATGCCCGTTGTTAGATGACATCCAGCTGTATAAAAATTGACACAATTCCGATTATCCATTTATAAAAAAAGTTATTTTTCAAACAATATTAACTGACTGATATCATTATTGGGACGAATGTGAAACTGGCTGATTTATTTACAGTTTTATCACGAAAGTAACCACAAAATTAAATTGTAAAGACAAAATAGCTTTATTACATTTTATTTGGATATGGAAACTCTCCAACATTTATGTACAAAATGACTAAATTACACTGATATGAATAGGATTGTGTTGCGTAAGCTATTTAATATTCTTACATTTATTAAAGTTATATATTAATATTGAATTCATTAAATATAACGTATCACAAACTCTGGAAAAAAATCTCTTGATTAGTAAAGAAGAGTAATTAAACATATACGACAGTAAATTTATACTATTCAACTAAAATTGCTGTTAATTCGTACCAACAAGAGAACATAGTTATATTTTTCAAATTATAAAAATAAGAGGTTAATAACGTAGTACTAAATATTGGCACTCAAATAAAACTGTGTGATAGTAAATTTATACTATTCAACAAAAATTGCTGTTAAGTGGTACCAACAAAAAAACATAATTACGTTTTGCAAATGAATAAATAAGAGGTTAATAATGTAGTACTAAATATTGGTACAATACTTACTATGAAATGATGGTAATCCATTTATATCTCACAAACGCCACAACATAATCCTGTTCGCAATGTTATTAAATCACATGAAGTTTTTTTTTTTTTTTTTTACTATTTGAAATGTTTTGAACTCAAATTAACTAATGTTAAATTTGTGGTGTAAATAGCTTTACAAAATTTTTAGATATTGTATTCAAACAAGTATTATTCTAAAAATACAAATTGTAAAATATTATTAGGTATATTATCAATTGTATTGCAACATTATTAACTATTATAAGAATTTCTGCTCTGAAAGCCTCGCTGTAGAGTAAAAGTAAGCTCCACCCAGGTAAATGGGATTTCCCAACTATAAATTTTATGACTTAGACATTTTGAAATGTATTCGCTTTTCTCTCTGACACTCTAACCTACGTATTTCATACAAAATAGAACATACAACGATTTATTACATTCATTTCCGTATACATTTAAAAAACACACATAACAAATGAAACAAAATAAAACAAAATATCAAATACATCTTTCAAAACGTGTTCTCATTTCCAATAGAAAATTCTAATGATATTTTAATTTCCTGAGATGTAGATCTTTAAACCTTAAGGATAATTGTGTATACATGGTTAAATCTAAAACTTTTTACGCGGGGGAAGGTGGTATTAAAAAATCCTATTGTTTTAATATGTAAATTTTAATTGTTTTTTATTCGTAGTGAGGATAATTTGTAGTAACAATTTCAATTTAGCTAACGTACAATGAACTTTGAAAGACTGAAAAATCTATTTAAAGCGAGAACATTTTCACAATCTGAATCATTATCATTTTTAAAGGGTGGAGTTTAAACGCCTTCAACGTCAAAAATTAGCAAATGGAAATGAAGCTCCATCTACTGTCACTGTTTTCATATGGTTCACAGAATTTCGTAAAAGTATAAATTCTATCCTGTACGAAGAAAATACATCAAAATTTTTTTCAGGTGTAGTCTCAAGAAATTTATCGTGCATACGAAAAATATCCATAGATGATTATAGCTGTAGAAATTATACAGAAGGAACTAAGCTTCGAAAAATTTATGCAGAATTGATTATGAAAAAAAATGTTGTGTGTTTGAGTTCCACATTAATTTATAAATTAGCAGAACATACAAAAGGGGGATGTTTCAAAATGATAGTAAAGACAGCCTAAAATTACTTAATTATGAGTGACACCGATTATAACTAAAACCATAACCATTGAAACATACGTATATTTTCTTGACGTTTTGGACGTAAAGTGAACTATGAATCTTTGATGATGGCACTAAATGAACAATAGTCAACGAATAGGAAGTAATGGAAAAAATAATTGTTGTTGTTTTCTGTGGAATTGAAGAACTGGTCAAAGCCCTGAAGCTGGAAAGACATATAAGTCCGTTACAGTGAATTGCAACGCCACTAACTACCTTTCAAAAATTATTTCTAAGTGAATGTTAGAGGACACTTACCGCTATGATGATGAGTCTTCTCACTGAAAAAGTTCGAATTCTTTGAAAGAAAATACATCATATTGATAGATACTCCTAATACCCCTATAGATAGATACCCCTTCTACTCCTAATCTGGCTATGTGTGGCTTTGGACTATTTTTAATCTAAATAAAATACGTTGACATCGTTTAGCAATCGGAAAATTTTATTGTTGATATTATAAAAGCATATATTTTATTCATTTTGTGAAATCGAAGGCTTGAAGGATTTAATTATTGGAAAGTTTCTTTTCGAAAGCGCATTGATATTAGAATGAACTGCATTGAAGATTCTTGATATTTGATAAGTTTAACATGCACATTTATCCATCTCTCAAAAATTTTAGACGACCATTCTTATATTCAGTTTGTTTATTACCTACAATTTTGGTAGCGTGAATTTCTGTATGTTCATTTTTTTTTTAAGTGTATATGTCTAAGTTCATCGTAAATATTTCTAAGGTATGTGTGCTAATAGTGGAGGGATTCATCGAATGTCAACTTCGACATCATTTTTAAGCAAGAAAGGAGGTTTTGAAGACAACTCTAACGTATAAAGAGACTCAACTTGTCCATGCTTTTTATACACGAAATGGTAAGTTATGAGTTATCGAGAATTAGTTTCGATATCGTTGGTGTAGTGTTGTTTACAAAATGCGATGTCAAGATGAATGCGTTGTAGAATTACGAACATTTGGTAAATACATTCGAACTCATTTAATATTACTAGCCGACATAAACAAGCAATTTGCACGTCCACAATTTGTCATCATTTAAACAATATTACCACGCTCTGTACGAGCCACAAAAGAGGATCTCTGCTTATACAAGCATAACTTTTGCTAATTTGATTGTTGTTTTTGGCGAAAGGTAGGGGAGAGTCAGGAAAGAAATCCCTTTTTTATCGAACACGGTATTCTCTCAACGACAGTATTTCTGCGAAACAAATGGAATAATTTTAACAGATACCTGGAGATTTCAAGTGCATAAGTATAAACTTATTATACGACAATCACTATAACGGAGCATACCAGATGCATAATTATGCATACCAGAGCACATAAATATAGCGAGCAGTATTTAAATCGTAAATCTTTACTTTCAAAACTTAGCTGTTGAGATGAGGCGGGAATTTACTATATTTTGTATAAATGTAGTATATTTCCATCTAATAAGGATTTAAATCCGATCACTAAAAGACTAAAAGCGCAAAAGCAATTTATAAAATATAAATTTAAATAAACTTTTTCATTGGTAAATTTTCTTATGTAAAATATGTAATCAAATATCAGTATTAATTGTCTTTTCCGTCTAGTCTTTCATAATCGGCTTCATTGCAAATGTTGGCGACAAAATCGCTAAAATAGCTCTATTAATAACTGAAATACGTGTTTAACTATTTTTAGTAGATTTGTTATGCTGAATTTCACGCTCCTACTTAAAGTAACTGTTGCGTTATGGTGAAATCACCTGAACCTTTCAACCTGCCGTTTAACTTTCCCTTTGTGACTGAATTTCGAAAATCACTGAAATAAGTGTATTTATCTTTTAGTAGATTTCTTATCCTGAATTTCATGCTCCTCCCTAAAACTACTACAGAGATATTCCGAAATGTTCTAAAACTTTAGACCCACCACCCATTTAATCCTCTTACTGATTAGATTTCTAAAATCGCTGAAGTACGTTTTTAACATTTTAAAAAATATATACTTGTTATCTGAATTCCACTCCTGTTGTCCACTCCTGCCTAAAACTACTGCTGAGATATGGCAAAATTAACTAAAACCTTCAACCTCTTATTTAACACACTTAAGGCGTAAATTTTCAAAAATTCTTTCTTAAAGGGTTCCTGCACTGTGTACGGTACATAGACAAATTTCGTTGTTCTAGGAGCAAATGTTGAGGCTCGGTGTTGATTTAGACTAGATCAGGTCCTGTTCTTTTATATGTACTAGCGAATTGAACCCAGGAAGTCCGGGTTACAGAACATAGTCGAAAACCATTTTTTTTCTAATTCTAATTTATATTAATTAATTCAATATATATATTTTAAACTGATTCATTAATAACGCCAAAAAGAATTTTTATAGAAAAAATATCAAAAATATATTTAAATAAAAATTTGAAATTTAATAATGCGATACTTTTGTATTTTACTAATGCTAGAAGCAAGAAATCGTCCAAGATTTCGCTGATTACTTCAGAATTTTTTATTCTAAAAATTTCAACTCTTTTAGTTTGAGAATATGTCCGTTAAATTTGCGTTTTATTTATATAATATTATTTATATTTATATTTTGTTGAAGTTTTAATTTATTTCTGAAATATTATCTCAGATTAAATGCAAAACTATTTATATTGTTTTAAATGCAAACGGATTAATCTTTCACAAGCGCGCGGCACGTAATACAGATAGATTTAGAAAAAAAAATCATAATAGGAAATTATTTTAAAAACCATAAAAAAAAACCTATCCCAATAATTTATATTCAGCAGATAATCTAAATAGTTCATTAACACCCGATTGTTATGCTTCTAGTGTCTCAAAATTAAGGAAAACACATAGCTTACTTTTTATAAAAAATAAACTCCAGAACTACCATTAAGATAAACTGTTCAAAGAATATGTTTCGCACATAAAAAATATTACGTTCCTATAAAATGGAAAAGTAAACAAAGGCAGCACGTGAATTTTTTCAAAGAAAGGTTGTTTCAAAATGAACTCAATGGCAAATTTAAAATTTAAGTTTTTTAAATTAAAATACATGCACTATGTTAGTGGTCACTTTAACGTGTTAAGAATATACCGTATTTCTCCATGTAACACGTCCACTCTTATTTTTAAATCTTATAAAAGATGTTTTTTTTTAAAACTATTTTGACTTTTATAGTTATATTTTTTGACAAAATATGCTTCCAAACTAAAAATGGTGTTAAAATAAGTTACCAAACATTACATACATTGAATACGATCATAACGAAAAAGAGAGAGAGTTAAAGTTTAGGTTTTGCATTTTTCTGCTGTCAGAGTGACAGGCAGCAAAAAAGAAATAAAACAAGTGGGTAAGTGTGATCGAAGATCGCTCAAAGGGTTTCGTTTAATATTCCTTTCAAATCACTTTATCCTTTCTTTAATAAATCCAAATAAATTTAATTTAGCAAAACATGTTTTTTGTTTTTAAAATTTACCGGTCTATTTTTTCATTTTTTCGAGTAACCAAACCAGCCCGATAGCGGGCGAATCCGGCTATTATATTCTGTCATAATAATATCTGTCACGCGGACTAAATGAGATATAAAAAAATAATTTCAAAATTAAACATATTGTACACCGCCAAAATGTTAAAATATGCGAATATTTCCATAATCTGATTTTTTTTATCATGATTCAATATATTTCTCAAACTCGTATATTTACTATTCTCTATTACTCATATTGATACTCGCTTTGTATTATTCTGAAAAATTCGTTAAACTTCCAATATGACGTCAGATTTTTACTTTCTTCTATCTATAATAGAAGAAAGTATTGTAATCGAATTTTTTTTTCGACTTCCGGTTTTCGACGGGTTTACACGTTTTAGGGGTCAGAGATTCCGAAAAACATGTTTTTACAAAATGTCCGTCTGTCCATCCTCATTGTATCATCGAAAAGTATGAAGTTATGCTTCAAATTGAAACACATTTTTTTCTATGTTTTTGGCTATGGCAAGCAGGTTCTATTAGAATTTGGGGATATTTCGACAACATGGGACGCTGTGATCGATATTTTTGTTCCATTTTCACTATTGTACCATCTAATTGTGTATGAAGTTATGCTTCAAATTGAACCACATTTTTTTCTATGTTTTCGGCTATGGCAAGCAGGTTCTATCAGAATTCGGTAATATTTTCACGAAAGGGGGCGATGTGATCAATAGTTTTGTTCCATTTTCACTATTGTATCATCGAAAAGTGTATGAAATTATGCTTCAAACTGAACCACATTTTTTTTTCTATGTTTTTGGCTATGGCAAGCAGGTTCTACCACAATTTGCGGAAATTTGGACGAAAGGGGGCACTGTGATAGCCATTTAAAGATTTCAAATTCAAAATTATGTACAAAAAAATTAGAAATTCTAAAAGTTTTTTTCGTTAAATGTTCGGCTTTGATCCGGAGAATCCGGAACAATTTTTGTTTTGCCTCTATTTTAAAAAATGGCTGAGATATAGTGGTTTGAAATTTTAGGATAACTGCCATTTTCAAACAAGACAGCAGAATTCATTCATAAACGGGTTTAATTTGTGAATTTTGTTACAATGGTTTCGGCAAATTTTCTTTCATTGTTGTAACAATTAATCCTATTATACGCTTATCACTATATATTTATATTCGCCAACGTCAAATTCTCGCCAAACTTGGCGACAGTTGGCGGAATATCGCCAAATTTGGCGACCAAAATAAGTTGCCATAAATGAAGCCAACTTGGCTGTAGAGGACTAATTTGGCGACATTCTCATTCAAATTCAATGTTGACGAGAACTGGGATTGAATCTTCTTTAATTAGGTTCCACGCATTTTACCTTCGTGTTTTCCAGTAAAATTAGCTAAAATCGTAAAACCAAGGAATAGGGAGGCTATCTGTTCCTGTCGGGTCAGACCAGAAGGACTTTTTGTAGTTTAGTATACATCAGTTGATCGCATCCCGGTAACCCGACGATTCGCAAGCAGCTGACGTACAACAGAATAACGAAAAATATTGATTTAATGGCGATGTGATAGCGAATTTTGAAGTATTAACATGACTGAGATAGAAGAAAGTTTTGGGATTGGCGCATCTGACTAGTTTTTTTTTGTAATTCTCTAATGACGTGATATTAATCTTCTTTGTGTACATACACATACTCATACTCCTTGTATTATTGAGAAATCTTTGAAAAATTCCGCTCTATTACCACTATGACATCAATAATTTTTATTTCATATTAATTTTTTTTTTCAATTAGTGAAACTTTTTATTTCATTTTCATTTTTCACGTGGAAATCGTCTGATAGAAAATGAATCATTGTAGAAAGAATTGCATCCTGGATTTTTAATTTTTGGCATCTGCTATAACGAAAATTTTTTTAATTTAATAGGAAAAGGCTGTTAGAATTTTGATTTTTTATCTCTATTTATTAAAACAATACGAATTTTTCAAATTTTAATATTTTGAGCAGTTCATAAGTGGTATTCAGCTATATAGACAAAGTTTCAACACTGTAAGTTACATAATTTCTGAGAATAGCTCTGTGACCGACAGACAACGGAGCGGGAGTAATAGGGTTTCGTGAGATGAACGAAACCCTAAAAATCGTCTTCTCTTGCAAATTTACTGAAAGTAAACACGTGCGATTTTCATTAGCGTTTGAAATTCACTTGCACATGAAAATCTTCGACGGAGTCTAGTTAAATAAACTGCTCAGAATTCATAAAATAAAGAAAGAAAGAGGGGAAAATATCAAATTAACAGTCTCGTTACAAAAAGATTAACTATATTATGGTCGGTTCATTAGACTTTCATACAGAGATTATAGGAAATTCAGAGGGTAAAAAAGTATTAAAATAAGGCAGAAAATTTATGATGAACACAAAATCATTTTACCGAAGCGTCTGATCCATTTTTTTATTTTATTTATTTTTTCTTTCTTAATCCTATTTTTTTTTCTTCATTTTTTTTGTAGAAAAAGTTAAATTTTCTCCATTTTATGTCTATTTTGATATGGGTTATAGCTTTTTAACTCCTTTATTGTTCAATTAAAATGTATTTAGCTTTCTAATCAGTAAAATAAGATACAATTTTCAAAACAATTATATTTAAAAATACATATTTTCCCCTATTCGGCAGTGTAAAAATTGAAATTATTCGATTACATATATGTAGAATTTGTGTTTTTATTACATTATTTTCTTTTCTTTATTTATTGAGGAGTTTTAATTTCATCATAGAAAATTAGCAGGAGACAAATGCTAAACTATTAAGGGCAAATTGCTTATTATTATTTTGTAATGAGCCGGCAAGGAATGGAAATAAATAAAAAAAATCCATGCTTGAAAATTATTTTAAAAGCCATAATAAATCAGTCAGTTAAGGTACAGTTTTCAAACAAATTGCATTTGAAAGTAGATTTTTTGTTCCTAAATATCGGTGTAAAAATTAAAAATGTACGATTTTTAGAAAAAAAAAAAAGGAAATTTAGAAATTTCATCGTTAAGTGTTGTCATTCCCAAAATGTCGTCGGCGTTAAGCACGGACGCGTTTGACCTTTATAATATAGATATATATTATGTTTTTACGTATATATATTGTCTTTAAAAAATAGAAAATATATTAAAAGTTAACTATCTAGGCTTAAAAAATATTACTCCTTGCAGAAATTTAATTGCATGGGTACAGTATTATAAGATTATTTTTAGTTTCGTAGCGAAAAAAACAAATCCCCATGGAATATTATGTAAAAAATAAAAAAATAATAATTTTAAAACATTACTCTAAAAATAATAAACCACTAAAAACAAAGTTTACTTTTCAACTATGAATGAAATACATTAAAATAGAACAATTGCGCCAATTCATGAATATGATAAAAATCATGATATAATTTTCAAAATAGTTTTTTTTAATCAAAACGTTTCAACAGTGTATCATAAAATGGACTGCCCAAACGTTACACTTCAATTCTCCATTTACAAAATTGAGTTGAGATACAACATCCATATTTTAAAATTTATTACCCTTTTTGACACAAAAGGATAGTTTTTCATCTAAAAGGCAAGACGGAAAATATTCCTCAGTCTGATAGAAAAATCAGAGTGAAAGTGCCTTTATGCTTTTAGTATTATTTGAAAGAAAATTAAGAAATGACAAACTGTCAAGAAGTAAGTGCTTAGGTATCCTCACTCTTATCTCTTAACTATTCCGAAAAGAAATGAAACTTTCAAAATTTGTCTATTAAACTTTTATGAGAATAAAAGATAATGAATAATTTATTGGAATTTTTATACCATTATTTAGTTTTCGATGGTATATATGGATTTTGAGTTTATTTGTTTTTATCAGAATTTCTATTATATTGAACTATACTATATCAAACCTATTATTAATACTTTACAAAAAAAGTATTATATGTAGTGCACAATCACTGCTATATATGTATAGTACATAATTATATATACAGTACACTATAACTAAACTTTTTACAGATATAAAAGGTGTTTTTCTTCATGTAAAAAAAAATTGCATAATAACCTTTTAAAGCCTTATTTTATTAGGTCAAAAGTCTGTCAAAAATAGACACTACATTTGATTGCCAAAAATTTAGAAAATCTGGAATGTATATTTTTTAACTCTTATTCGATATAAACCTGATACATGTGTATCATATATCCTTGAAATGACCTTGAGGCACACAAAATGTATTCGTAAGCATATCAATTTTTTGTATTGTCTTATGCAAGTACATCCAGTTTTAATTTTTATATAGAAAAGAGTGATACCTGGACACATTATAGGATGGTGCATACATTTTTGCTGTAATTTGTATAAAACATTTTTTTAATGCAAAATTGATTATGTTTTTCTTGATAAATGGTTTCAGAATTTCTATATGTTGTAGTGCTTAATTGTGTAATAAGGCTCATTCAAATTTCTATGAAAAAAATGGAGACCTAATACTACAAAAATTGCCCAGTAACAGTTGGTGATTACTTCTAGCACACATTTCAGAAAATTTGCTCAATAATGGAATTCGAAATTAAGCGCAATATTTAACAATAATCCTTTAATATATAATTAATCAATACTTTTTCCTTAGTTTTATATATAAATATTTATAGATATAAAACCAATATGTTTAGTGATGACACAGCTTTGAAATTTCTAAACTGTAAACTGGATTCATTCAACTTAATAACTGGAGTAGTAAAATTGATTGGTATTCAAGTAAGCGGAAAATAACTTTATGTACAACAGGCATGTATCGATCAACATACTGAATGTAATGTACGAGGCAATTTCGTTTTCTGCATTTGTTAACAAGGAGTAATATGGTAAAAGAACAACATGAAACTTCGAAAATTAAACATTTATGTGCTCGCAAAAGTTTAAAAAAATGTCATTTATGTTTTAGAAATTTAATGATATCAATAACATTGGTCATGATAGGAGAAATAATAGACAGACATGTATTCCACCAGTTGATGTATAAAATTAAAAACCAGTGTCCATCTTTTTAAAAGAAATAATCACGATGAAAAAATATTTTTTAATGAAAGCATCTTATTCCACGCAAAAATAGAAATTCACCAACCTTAGGGTATATAAATCATGAACCATAACTGTGTTCAATAATATCAGTCCACAAACTAGAAATAACATAATTCTAGCATTCTATAACATATCGATAAAATAAGAATAACTAAAATCTGGCTTTATTAATCTGGCTGTCCTACGATTATTGTAGTATCAATGTAAATTCATGTCTTAGCTGCAAATCTATATTTATATAGATTATTAGGCTTTGCATTCATTGTATATGTATGTTATACAGGGTTCTCATAAATATTTGATACATTAGAATATAAATATACAGTATGAAATTCTGGGAAAGTGCTTCAAATCAATGTATGACATTTTTTTTCTTTTTTTCTATTCCTAATATTCCATCCATTTATTCTATAGTAACAGTTGAAATAAATGAAATAATAGTGTCCTTTAAAAAAAATCCACGATGTTGATAAGGCATGCAATGTGGATACTTGAATTTGTTTCTAAAGTATCAATTTTATTAAGTAAACAAGCTTCTAACATGTTTTTTTTTTACTTTTCAGTGATTGAAAAGAGAATTCTCGGACCCAACTTATCAGCACGGAAGTGTATACGAAATTTTCACATTGTAAATGTATATATATGAGTCTCCCAAATGAAAGTGATACTACAGTCAGTTTGAGAAATGGTTTAATAGTATTAATATAAATTAGTATATAAAAGAAAGAAGTAATACAGACGTAACAGATAGGCTAGACAATAGTACCTTGTAGGTTGAAACAATTGCCCAGTGGTCAACGAGATGATGATACCGTGGGTGAAGAAGCTCCGGGGGTGGTTTTAGAACCCATTTTCAGCTTGGAACGCATTATCGTCGGCAAGTCGCCGTCCCTTCAGAGCTTTTTTGAGTGGACCGAAGATGTGGTAGTCACATAGCGAGATGCCTGGTCTGTAAGGAAGATGTTGATGGGGACGTACTGCTTCTTCCACTACGAAAATCCCTACGCCATCGGAATACTGATCTGCGTGTAATACACTCCGTGCCATACACATTTTGCATTCGACGATAGATTTCACTAGCACTCACATTTTCCGCTGTTAAAAATTGCACGGTCGCACGTTGACACCGTTTGAAGGCATCCATGATGCAAACGATGCTTTTTAACGTGCTCCCACGCTATCACACACGCATTTGGCATGATCTGACGATATCGCATGCATTCCCAGCACTCTGTGCCCTCTGCATGCGCAGTCATCTTCCTCTTCCAATGGTGGAGTTATTACAGTAATATCACTTTCATTTGGGCGACCCTTATATTTATGTTAAACTATTTTTTCATCAAGAATCCTTAATAATACATGTAAACACCATTAATAAAATGTACTCAATTTCAAACATAATTATTCATTGGGTATTTCTCTTAGCATATTTATAACGAATGACATATGTGTTTTTACTTCTGTTAACTTTTTTTAAAGCAGAAAGATATATATATTTTTTAAGGTGATTAAAACATTAATAAAAGTGTTTCAGTATTTTAAAACTCTCTCAAAAATTTGTATCATTTAGTCATATATATTAAATAAAGACGTGAAAAATATAATACAGATGTAATAAAGCGCAATAATTAAATGATTATACTTCTAATACTTACCACGTTGGAAAGGAAATGTTTAGAATTTTTTGAAATACTAAATTTAGAAATCCATTTCTTAAGAAAAAAAGCATATAGACAGATTAAAAGCTGAAAGTTTTTTTAAATCAATTTTTCGATTTTTTTAACAATATTTCTTTTTACAAAATAACACAATATATTTCTTTAAATGATTTTATTATTATATATTTTAAAAACGATTTTAAATGATCTTACATTTACTGACATTGCTGACATTTTTCTAAAGCATAGTGAAACATATTTAGTTTTAGTTTACTGATTTTTAATGCGATGCCTGCTTTCTTATAAATTGGAAAGATTTTATTATCTAAACGGATGTTTACGTTGGTCAATTCTCATGAATGACAGAAAAATATTTAGAAATATAAGCACATTTTGCAGTGTATAACTGTTATGTCAATGGCACCTTTATGAGAATTATAATATTGAATATATATATATATATATATTTAAGAAATTAATTTGAACATTTCCCCATTACAGCATATAAATAAAAACTGTTATTAATTATATCTAATAAATTTATTTCCATTGACCTATTTATTTCTGTGTTAATGAAACGTTTTATTTCAGATTCGTATAAATGAAACACAAAATATTTCTTGAACGAAAAATCCCGGTGCACATGAACAAGAAAATGATAATTTTTTATACTTAACTACCTTTTTATTCAAAATTTTTGAAACTTTTACCGAAATACAGTAGGAAATGTAAACAGACATTTTTATGTAACTATTCAGATAAAGAATATATTTTGAATTTTTAAGACTTTCAAGAAACGAAGAAAATAGCACATTGTTGCCATTGTTACCTCTGGAGTTATAAATACAAACAGTAAAATATGCTTCATTACTTACCCATCATACGTAGTATAGGGTAAGTCTTGTAATCGTTTTGAAAATCGAAAAAAATTTTTTTGACTGATTTACACGTTTCAGACACTGGAGATACCGAAAAACATATTTTTAGAAAAAAAATTTTGCCGTCCGTCTGTGTGTCTGAGTGTCTGTCTGTAAACGCTCTATCTCCCGAAAAAATTGAGATAGAGACTTGCAATTTGGTATGTACTTAGTATGTAATAATGGGAAGAAGCCTATTTCATTTCAATAACCTCGATTAACCGGAACTATTTTTTTCGGACTCTCAAAATATTCGTTCTGATAAAAGGTATATAAAAATTTTCGAAATTGTTTAGTTTAAGAAATGAATATAAAAAGACAATAAAAAAACAATATTACATAAAGCATGAAGTCTATCGGATAATTAGTTGCCGAGATATTTGGAATCCTATTTTCCACAATCTTCGATTTTTCATGACCCTGTATTTAATCCAAATTTCACTTTAAAGATATATATTTTAATTGGAAATTTGACGCTTAATCAGATGCAATAAACCGCTAGTTAATAGGATTATTATTTTTGGAGTTATAAGGAAAAACCTCTTTCAAGCAATTCAGTAACCGAGCCTTTAAGGTTTATGACGTCATCAAGCCACGATTTTATTTGAATTGCAATGCATTTTATAAGTAGTTTACACATTTTTATTTTAATATTTTACATTATGCATATCCATGATGGGTAAGTATTACGGTGGCCCACAACGACTAGTTTAATAATCATCTTACGTTATCTTCCTACTGTTTTAAATCATGTTTTATTATGAAATGTTATTTATATAAAAAGATAATACAAACACTTTACATTTTTTTTTTCGATTTTGTCAAAAGTTTTGAATATATCTAGAAAAGCATTTTTTATTTTGTCTTTATCGGTGTTTTGAGAATTGGAATAAATGCTTTTCCTTTTGGTATTTATAAATATTTATGAGTACTGATGAGAAGTCTTGGATGTTCTCATGATTCGCAAGATTGCGAATATAAACTTTATTCTCGTATCCCCAAAACATACACTTAACTTCATTTAAATAAAGAGAATCTTTTTCTATTTAAGAAACTATCTATGGCAAAACTACAGAATTAATACAAATAATCTAGTATTAACAGTCGCATGAAACTATCTATTTTAATTTATGTGTATAATTTCAATTAATGTGCATTAACAACTCAACTAAAATACAATAAAACCACGACCGAAAATATACAATAAGTTTTCAATTACACATGTTTTCGAAAAGTTTTCTTTATTATTAAACCTCTCAGAAACCAATATACTTTCTAGATTTAAAGGCACAATTATAAAAACAAACTTTCTTTGGATACTTCAGAAGTTTCGGAAATTTTTCCGAGTAATTTTGTAGTGTATTAATCAGTTTTCTCAAACTATAATATTACTTTGTAGAATTCTATCAAATCTCAATTAAACATTTTCAGCTGCGTAATTGAATTTATATATGCAATATTAAAAACATAGTAATAATTTGGATGTTAATGTAAACGATATTAATTTATCGTGATTGTCTGTAAAACATGTTTGTGAAACATGTCTTACAGTTTGTTTACTTGAGATTTGATAGCATCCGAAAAACCTATATCCGAGTTCCGGGTTATTTTTAAACAGACTACGATTTTTGCAAGTAGTCAGTAATCGCAATTAGCATACGATATATTACATATGTGGTTAATGTCAATTCTATGAGGGAAATATTTCCTTTGGAAATTATTATGTTTCAAATTTATTGCAAAATTGATTTTACTTTTTGAGAATAGATCTCATTTTTCCCAGGGTTAATAAATACTTATCTATACTTTAAAATGTTTGTTTGCAGTTGTTTTTAAAATTTTCCTTAATAATTATAGAGAGGTAGGAATTTTAAAGAATAAGGAACAAAAGCTGCTTTGATTTAAGCACTATGTTAAATTCCTGTACATGTGTTAAATAATAGACAATATTTTAAAAAGATATAATCCTTACATATCTAATATTCTGATGTTTATTATATAGATCTATAAAAAATAGACTATTCAAAACGATCTGAAAAAGCAAATACAATATTTTTATGAAAAATAGTGTTTGTTCAAAGCAAAATCAGTCATGCATGAAATTTCGATTCTTTACATTGCTCTTTGAATCCAATATCGAACGTTTTATTATTTCATATTTTTATCGCAGAAAAATATCAGGGTTTGAAAACTCAAAGCAGAAGATTAATCAAATTTCCAAGAAATATATCTAAGAAAAGAGTTATATTGCAAAGTATTAATATCTATAACACAAACAAATCCTTTTAATGAAATAGTATTTAATATGTTTTATTAAACGTACGTTACAGAATTATGATTAAAAATTCTTTTGAAGTAAGTGAGTTATTTACATTACTTTTGCGAACAAGAATCTTTATATCGCATGAAAAGTTTTTTTTTTATTGTTGGACATTAACGTATTATTAAATCATTAATTTCAGAGGCCCAGTTTCCATTAAAAAAATATTTCAATTATTTAACTAAGTGAGATAAAAATCTATTTACCTCAAAATATTTATTTTTTTAAGCGTTACGAAATTCATTTTTTAACAGTCCAAAACTCCTATAAGATTTATTTACAAAACAACTTTCTCAATACTCAAATAAAAAAAATTAAATTAAAAATTCTAATTTTACTCGTTGAAAATTTAAAGAATCATGATAGTATGAGTATGAATTTTATGGCGTTTCCTGGCTCTAAAAGTTGCGTTTTTTGGTTTTAGCTTTAGTAAACCCCGAAAATGCATAAACTTTAAAGTATCATAAATCGGTGAGTGCTGATTGTACACAACTGGAATTTTCACTGTTTTGCTTGTTAGAGCATACAGGAATATTTTTATAAATATTAACTTATTGCACCAAGAGACCGTATAAATTTCTAAATAACTCTTTTAAAAATAAATATTTTGACGTAAATTAACTTTTATATAATGAAACACAAGAATTGAAACTGGAATAATACCTCTAAAAGTAACAGTTTATGAATTAGCTAGTGATCAACCATAAGAAGGAAAGTGTATAACTCGATTTAAAAAATACAGCATTAAGTTTAGTTAAAAGTTAAATACTGATATAAGTCTATTACATTTTGTTGCTAGTACTTACAAATGAAAACTTACATTTTTAATGAGATACATTGCAAATGTCTGTAGTAATAGTTTTTTTAACTACATATGCACTGAATTCAGTATCTTAAGAAAGCTCTTAATTCATTGTCACATGAACTATTTTATGATTTGAATGGGGATGAAAGAAAAATCTATAATTTCTCAAAAAAGATATTTACTTAGAAAAAATATTTTGACAAATGTAGAAAATAGACAAATAATAATTAATAATAATTAAAAAAATTAAATTTAAATAAAATGTGGTTCATTTTTTATATTAGGATTTTCTTTTGAAAGTGCCTTCTTAATACATAATCATTTTAAGCAATACTTTGTGTGACAATTTGAGTTATAATTTTTCTTGTAACCTATTTACTTACTTATTTATTTTTGAAATGGTAAAATTGATAATAATGCTATATAAAAGAATAATTATCAGTCGTTTAAAAATAAATATTTAACTGAAAAGTAATTTAACTCTAAACGCATATAACATTTCTTTTTCAAATTTTGATATATTGCAGTTTCATTTTCATAATAAGACATGAAGGAAGCAGGCATTCGCTACCCAGTGTTGCAGTCGTGTAGTTGTAGCACACAGGTTTCCAAATCAAGTGGCCGTGGTTCGAATATTGGCTTCCGTGGGGTTTTAC
Organism: Maratus michaelseni; assembly: GCA_963931845.1. Taxonomy (NCBI): domain Eukaryota; kingdom Metazoa; phylum Arthropoda; class Arachnida; order Araneae; family Salticidae; genus Maratus; species Maratus michaelseni. Next base: position 160,539,319 of record OZ007588.1, read on the forward strand.
AATTGGCTCCCGAACAATTGCATTGTTGATGAGCTACGGGTAGAAACCAAAAAATATATAGGGGTTTGCTGGAGCCCCTCTCCCAGTCAAAATAAAATCGAGAAGGGGATGGTATAAGGGGCCTGCGTATACCTCCCCAGAATCAAGAAGATAATGAGGAGTGGAGGATTGATAGCACACTGGTTTCCAAATGAAAGGACCGTGGTTAGAATTCCGGTTGCGGCGGGCTCCCCAATTGGCTTTCGACTAGTTGGATGATTGATAAGCGACTGAGAGAAATGAAAAGAAAAACCATATGTACTAATCATGAAAATAGGAAGTGGGGATATTGTAAGGGAACTTTATGTACATCCCCAGGATAGAGAAGATGATAATGAAGAAAAGGGAGAAATACCGGCGTGGTGTAGTGGTAGCACATCGGTTTGAAAATCAAAGCGTTTTGGTTAGAATCTCTGTTGCGTCGGGCTCCACCAGTAAGATTGTTGATTAGCGACTAAAAGAGGGAAAATAAAATATAGTAGTTGATTAGAAGAGCCCTGTACCTATCAGGAAAACATGAGGTGGGCTGTTCTAAGTGTATGACATGTACCATCCCAGGGCAGAGAAGATAATTTCAAGAAAAGAAACAAGTGCTGTCATGGTGTAGTGGTATCACACTGGTTTGCAAATCAAAGACCGTAGTTCGAATCAAGACCGCGGTGAAACCCACATCCACAGGATTATAGTGAGTCAGATATCAAATTATCTTCTCCAATATTAAACCAACGAGCATGGAGTGCATTCGTAATTTTGGAATTTCTTGTAAGAAAAAAAAATACTTTTTCCTGTATTCTGAAAGGTCTGACCTGTTTCTTTTACAAAATATTTCTAAAATATGTGCTTAATTTTATATTTTATGTGTAAAATCTTACCGAAGCTGATGTGCTGTTAGTAAATATTTAACACTTAAAATAAAATTAAGTATTTAATTGTTAAATATTTTTGAAACAAAATAGTAAGAGACATCCTTTAAGAAGAGCGTATATAAAAAATAAATTAGAAATATTATTTTTTTTCTTGAAGCATTTGAAAACAAAATGTAATTCCACGATGATATGTTTAACATTGGAAAGAAAAATTTGAAGCCATAACTCACAGATAAATATAAAAAATGCCAAACAATTGAAAATGTGTAAAATATAACATTATAAAAATTTATTGTTATGAAATATCAGATTAATAAAAATAGTTATTTATAGAAATTTTATAAAACGGTGTTATTTAAAAAAATATATATTTACTCGTAAAAGTGTCTGTCCCTGTGTGTGTATGTTAGGGCGCGTAGGTGTGGGTACGTGCTAATAAAAGCTTTTCGCGTCTATTTGACAATTGCCGACGACCCATGTTTGAATAAATGTATATGTCCAACTATGAAAACTATGTGTTTTATGTTTCAGGGCAAAATATTCCTTGAGAGCAATATTAATTCCTTGTAGAAATACTTCAAACATTAGAATATGAATCATATATTTTGTTTTTTTCTTTTAATACAGCAATCGTAAGTTAACTGCGTCTTTATGGTTAAGTAAACTAAAACTAAAATATCGTTGAATTCCTCAAAACCCACTTAGGATTCTTATTTCTTTTTACCAAAAATGCGTTGATAAATAAAAACAAAACCGAGGTGATTGTATATATTTTAAATAATTATTACAATTTTTTTATTTACATTTGTTAATCGATACGATAATGATTTTCCTATCTAATAATTACTTCCGATTATTTTATTAACTAGTGAATTAGAAAGAGTGCAAGGTATTTTCTGAATAAAATTTGATACATGATGGGAAAAACATAAATGAACCATAAACAATCTTTAATTGAATATTTTAGTAATTAACTTTTTTAAAGAGTTATTGTTTACTAATAGATCTTTTAAATATCATAAATAAATCTTTGTAATCTTGAATGACTAGCGGAAATTTCTTTATTTTACCATACAAAATATTTATCAGACTTAACGGTATATAATGAAATGCGTTACTTGATACAAATTCAATCGTTATCCCCAAAAGCTACGCGAAATCCTTTGGCAGAAAGTGATGTTAAAAATATTCGAAAATGTACTTTGAAGTTTTGAAATAGAAAACACCGCATCAGAAATTCGCACAAAAATTTCCGAGATAATATTTTAGGAAACCAGTAAGAAAAACCTGATCGAATTTATTTTATTCTTAGAAAATATATAGTTTGCCGAGTAATATTATTGTAACATTAATATTAAAGTTCTGTCACTATTTTAAAACAGATTTCGCAATGGAATGTTGTAAAGATATGGTGTTTGTTTAAAAGTGAGGCATTTATTTGACATTTTTGTTCCATTCCATATACAGGGTGGTGACAGATCAGGGAACTAGAGTAAAACAAAAATCAGGAACTATCAGTATTTTCTTATAGAAAAATTACCATTTATTAATCGAGAGATAATTTAAGGCTAATTTTTCTATAAGTAAATACTGGTACAGGCACTTTGTTTTACTTTGTTTTACCCTTATCCGTAGTCACTCTGTTATACAAAGGAAATTTGTAAAAAATAGCAATAATTTTATAGCATCATACAGCACAGTATTTTATACATTGAGATTTAAACTAAATATTTTCCAATGCTTTTAAGTAATAAACCCACGCTTTATAAAAAAACAACTGGTTCTTAATTAGGTGAAAATGTAATGTAACCAAGAACAAAAATATACAATAACCTTTTCCGGTTTACCCACGATGTCAAAAAGCGTTCTTTACAATTAGGGTTACAATTACAACTTCAAAACTAAACATTTTTCGAATTTTTTTTTTTTTTATAAAAATAGTTTTTTTTTTTTTTTTTTTTCTTCCACCGATTTTCGGAAGCGTTTTCGAGTAGTTTCATATTATATTCATCAGTTTTCTCAAACTGGAATATTGGTTCTTAAGATGATATCAATTGTCAAATAAACATTTTCAGCAGCTCATACTTGCATGAGCGACAAAATGATATTAATTTTAATGTCAAAGTTATTGCTGTTAGTTTATCATGTTTTTCGGGAAAACATGTTTCTTGAACTTTAAAATGACGGCTTGAGAATTGATAGCTTCCAAAAAACCTATATTCAAGTTGGCGAAAACTAATCAATACCCTATGAAAACTGCTTGGAAACGTTTCCAAAAATCAATGACATCTTAAGAAACTTTTATAAATCATTCTTTAAATCTTAAACATATATTAGTTTCGGAGGTTTCTATAGATAAAGAACTCTTTTAGAAATCGTGGGTAACTCGAAGGGATTATTGTATATTTTCGTTCTTGGTTGCATTTTCCTACATTAAGAAACAATTTTTTTTTTTTTTTTTGGAGTGCTGATACCTGTATTTTATCACCCTGATTAGTGTTATTTCGGTTATTGAGCAGTGTCTCAAAATTGTAGATCCAAAAGAAAAATTTAAAAATTACAGGAATATTATTTTAAAAAAATAATAAAAAACGCGAAATAATAGATTTTAAGGGCTATTAGATTTTTAATGTAAAATAGAAACCAATTTGTTTCTTCATTTAGTATGCTACATTAAAATATATATATTTCTGTACATCCAATAATAATAATTTATATATATACATTAAATAATATACATTAAATACATTAAATACATTAAATACATTAAATAATAAACCGGGTATGGAACCCGGATAGATTCGTATAGCGCAAAAAGTGCTTTACCATTTAAGCCACCAGGACGACATCCAGTCTAGCATTCTCTCACACTTATACAGGGTGATTCATAAAAGATGGGCAGAACTTTAAGGGGTTATAGTACACTTAAAGACAAATAATATTAAATAGGAGACTAAGGGTCCCAGACGTATTCCCAAGGAGATAGGGGGCATTAAAGTTTAGGGTCCGAAATTTCAAATGATTATAAAACATGGAAAAATTGGTCGATTCGTTTGCGGTTTTTGCAAAAAATTTTCTTTATGCCAGTATTTTCTTGAAATAAAATTTTAAAGTTCAATTTCAAAAAATGCCGATAGGGGGCGCTTTAGACTTTGGAGTAACAAACAACTATTTTTTAACGTTATTTTTTGTATTTCTTTAAATGATTTCGAAAGCTTAGACTTAAACTTAAATTTTGATCTAAAAATCTGAGTCCTAACGAGTAGTTAAGTAGCGTAAACTGAAATTTGAAATTTGAAACCCTTCTCCCCCCAGAACAAAAATCAGTTATTCCCGATCTTTGTGTCGTAGATTAGGCTCTAACTACTGCCGCGTTTTGCTAAAATTAATCTTTATGTCAGTATTTTCTTGAAAATAAATTTTAAAGAAAATTTTCAAAAAATTCCGATAGAGGGCGCTTTAGACTTTGGAGTAACGAACAACTATTTTATACCGTTATTTTTTGTGTCTCATTAAATGCTTTCTAAAGCTTAGACTTAAACTTAAATTTTCAGCTCAAAATCTGAATCGCTGAGCGTGGTTCAGTAGCGAGGGGAGGGGGTTCAAATTTCAACTTCTGAACATAGTTCAGTTTGCACTACTTAACCATGCCCAACGATTCTGTGCTGTGATACGAGGCAAAAATACAACTTTCGTCAAGGACTGCATAGTCGGAATTCACTCATAAAGGCACTGGCAGAGTTGGAAACGTCGCTCATGCAAACGTTAAAGCTCCATTCCTGACGCTAGTCACCGGGTGAAGAAGGAAACAGAAAGTATGCAAATGTCAAATGGGGAAGAAGAAGAACACGTATGCAAAATTTCGACACGATTCAGGCATAAAAACCACTGAACGGTGAGTCAAGTGTAAGTCGCTGTAGTAATGAATCGGAAGATGGTGCCCTTCACGAATAAGGAAAAGGCTGAGATGCATTTAATTTACGGAGCGGCAGATGGAAATGGTGCAGAGGCACAACGAATGTACGGAGAGCGATTTCCTAACAGGCGGTTGCCTAACCGCAAAACTTTCGAGCGCTTGCACAGACAGTTGTGTGAGACGGGATCATTTCTCGCTTCCCGGTCGAATGCAGGTCGTGCAAAAAAGGACGAATCAGTAGTTGTTGCAGAAGCCATTCTGGATGTAGTAGCGGCGCAGCCAAGTACAAGTACACGAACAGTGGCTAGCCAGGTGGATACCTCACAGTCCACGACTTGGAGGGTACTGAAGGATGAACATTTGCTCCCGTTTCATGTGCAACGAGTCCAGAAACTGTCTCCAGGGGATTATCCAAATCGTATTGAATTCGCCCGCTGGTTTCTGCAGCAGAACGCGCTAAATCCACATTTTGGACGAACTGTGCTTTTCACCGATGAATGTACCTTCACACGTGAAGGTACATTTAACACACACAATGCACATGTATGGGCGGATGTCAATCCACATGCTACGTATCCACATGCTCATCAGAGACGCTTTTCCATCAATGTTTGGGCAGGAATCCTCGGAGACCACCTAATCGGACCGTACCTTCTTCCTGAACGCCTCAACGGTAAAACATACCTCACATTTCTGCAACATGTGCTGCCAGACCTGTTAAACGTTGTTCCTCCACGCATCCGGCGGGTCATGTGGTTCCAGCACGATGGAGCGCCAGCCCATTACGTACGAGACGTCCGCAACTATCTGGACATCACATTTCCGAACAGATGGATTGGTCGAGGTGGTCCTGTTGCTTGGCCTGCTCGCTCGCCAGATCTTTCACCCCTCGATTTCTTTTTTTTGGAGACGATTGAAGGCTCTTATGTATGAGACACCCATTGAATCCCCCGAGGAACTGGTCGCCAGACTTTCCGCCGCTGTAGGGGAAGTGCTCGAAAAGCCTGATGTTTTCGCGAATGTTCGCCGTTCCATTCGTCGCCGTTGTTCTGCGTGCATAACCTCTGGTGGTCACAATTTTGAACATTTATTGTGATTACATGTTAATAAATATGCTTTGGTAACATAATCCTAATTTGTGTCTTTTTACCTCGTATCACAGCACACAATGTGTGGACATGGTAAACTGAACTGTGCTCAGGAGTAGAAATTTCAAACCCCTCTCCCCAGAAACTTAACCACGTCTAACGATTCAGATTTTGGGCTGAAAATTTAAGTCTAAGCTTTAGAAAGCATTTAATGAGACACAAAAAATAACGGTATAAAATAGTTGTTCGTTACTCCAAAGTCTAAAGCGCCCTCTATCGGAATTTTTTGAAAATTTTCTTTAAAATTTATTTTCAAGAAAATACTGACATAAAGAATAATTTTAGCAAAACGCGGCAGTAGTTAGAGCCTAATCTACGACACAAAGATCGGGAATAACTGATTTTTGTTCTGGGGGGAGAAGGGTTTCAAATTTCAAATTTCAGTTTACGCTACTTAACTACTCGTTAGGACTCAGATTTTTAGATCAAAATTTAAGTTTAAGTCTAAGCTTTCGAAATCATTTAAAGAAATACAAAAAATAACGTTAAAAAATAGTTGTTTGTTACTCCAAAGTCTAAAGCGCCCCCTATCGGCATTTTTTGAAATTGAACTTTAAAATTTTATTTCAAGAAAATACTGGCATAAAGAAAATTTTTTGCAAAAACCGCAAACGAATCGACCAATTTTTCCATGTTTTATAATCATTTGAAATTTCGGACCCTAAACTTTAATGCCCCCTATCTCCTTGGGAATACGTCTGGGACCCTTAGTCTCCTATTTAATATTATTTGTCTTTAAGTGTACTATAACCCCTTAAAGTTCTGCCCATCTTTTATGAATCACCCTGTATATCAAGTCTACAACTTCTGCAGCACAAGATGGAACGTCAATCATGAGCACAACTTCCGTAGCATGCATAAAGCAAAATAAACCCAGTATCAGTGAATATTTATTTATCCAGTTAAATTTTCAGCATAGTTGAATTTCATTTTGAGCTGCAGAAGCTTTACCATATAAGAAGGAGAGAATGCTATACTGGGTGTCGTCTTGGTGGCATAACTTTTAAGGAACTTGGTGCGCTATACCAATACCAATGTATCCGGGTTCGATCCCCGATCTAAAGATCTTTTTCACTCTCTTGGTTGTACGCTGTGTGTAATAAAATGATAATTCACATCCTTTTTATTAATTAACTCCCAGCGTAAGTCAGCTCCGCTGAAAATTTGTTTAGATACTTAATTTATCATGCTTGTATGTAAAATATGTTTATAGGACATGAAAATGTTTCCTCGAGAATATTCTCGGCTGAGAAAAATTATTAATGCACCATAAAAACTTTCCGTAAACCAGTGGCAAAAAAAGTATAAATATCTCTAAATCTCAAAAATATGTTAGTTTCTGAAGTTTTTAATAATAAAAATAGTTTTTCGGAATCGTTAGTAACTAGGAAGAGGTTATTGTATATTTGCGTCCGTGGTTATATTATATTTTCCTATGTTAATGAACATCTGTCTTTTTTTTTACAGTGTACATATATGAAGTTGAAGTGCATTTAAGATTTTTTTCATATTTTATTTTCCAATGGTAATATAAAACATTACAGAACATTACATGCCGAAAAATAATATGTAGCTACTTTATTCTAAACGATTATAAAGTACCTCTGAAATTTATCAGAAACCAAATATACTTAAGTAATCGCTAATACTGTATTTTAAATAAATTTTAAAAAAACTGACATTTTAACTGCGAGATAAAATAGTAGTCCATATTCCTCTAGAAAGTAGTTGTAAACTAATAATTTCTTAATAAAACTTATAATGTAAGAAAGGATTCATAAATTTAATAAATTATTCAAATGAGCCCATTCGTATTAACATATCTTAAAGGAAAACAAATATTAAAATTTACAAAGAAAGGTAAACAACTGGAAAACACGCGGAAATGAATTCCTGTGAAAAATAATCAAAATGAGAAAACCTTAAATTAACTTAACCCAAACTCTAACAAACAAATTGTCTACTGTCAGTGTAGGCTGTATGAATACAGTGTGATGCGACTCATGAGGCTTTTGATTTATTACAGCAAAAAACAATGCAATCATGTTATATTTTCCACTTCATCTCAAGAAAATTATTTAAAATTAGATCACACATTTAGCAATTCCAATAACAGCAGAAATGTTTTAAAATATATTACATAACAGGTAAAATCACAGCTGTGAAAGTTGAACACAATACAGTAAAACATCTCTAATGGTACCACGCTCCGTTCCATTGAAAATTGGTCGCTTCCAGAGGTGGTCTGTTAATACAGGTCACGTTTAAATCTAGTTTTTGATTGCCGAAAATAAGGTAACTCTTACGAAAATTTATGTTGATATTTTTCGTGGGGAGGGGGACGTAACATGGAGCTTTATCCAATAATTGAATGACGTTTCTCTGCTGGATGCTCATTTTCTTTTTGAATGCCACCAGCCATATTTTGAATATCGGTGACGCTATACACTCTCAGAAATAAAACACTCAATTTTGACGATTTCGCAATCCTTAGGCCTCATTCCGTTATTTTTGACAATCATTTCGTCACAGAGTCATGTGGTTTTTGACGAAACGCGAATCCTCAAATATCTGATGAAACTGTTTCCTCGCTGTCAAAAATAAAACTCTCACTTTTGACGATTCCACAATTCTTCAGCTATATTTCATCATTTTTGACAATCATTTCGTCTCAAAATTAAGTGATTTTTAATGAAATGGAAAATCTCAAATATTTGACAAAAATGTTTCCCCATTCCCGGCCAGATTTTTTTTATTGTTACAAAATCATTAAAAAAAAATTACACGAAAGTACTAAATTTACAATATATTAATGAAAACAGAAACAAAAATATTTCATCCTTGGCGGCCGCTATAACACGAAAATACCAAATTTCTACTTTATTTTTCGTATCTGATAATTTGCGTTGATCATTTTTGTAACTTTAACATTTTTGTAACGATTTTATGCATTTCTATTGCTTATTCAAAGGTAATTTTTTCCAAAGTTACAGCATTTCATTAAAAACGCTTAAATATTCTTCTAAAGTTACAGAATTTCGTTAAAAACGGTTAAAATAATAAAATGCGAACATCATTTGGTCCATTTTCGACCGAAAGTAACATTTCCCAATTTAAAAAAAAAAAAAATCCAAATTTTAGGAGATTTTTTTATTCAAGAAATATATTCATATAACAATCAAATTAAAAATATGTATAACTGATCCCTTCCCCTCTATAAAAAGTAATCTTATCCGCTAAAATTGATGAACTCGCCTCCAAAATATGCGATTCAAAATTTATTATTTCTGATCAACAAATTAACTATACCATATTCAAATCATTCATTGAACAAAGAAAATTTCTCTAATAAATTATATTAATCAAGCCTTATTCAAATTATTTATTAACCATAGAAAAACCATAATAATAATCTAGCGTTAATAATTAGAACATGCAGAAATTATAACAGCACCGATAAAAATATTTCTAAAAATATAAACACACATCAACATCGGTAGATACATTTAAAATCAAATTTACGCAAGTCCCGCTGGCGCTGTGGTCTGGAGCAGTAGTCTACCACACCGAAAGTTGCACGTTGGTATCTCGTTGCAGACTTGAAAAACCCCACCTTATTTTTCCACAAGTCAATTAAAGATGCTTCTAAAATCTCCAATACATGACACCACCAAACTTTTTTTGGAACTTTCGAACAAACAATTTGACGAAACTAATTTCCTCAAAATTTTGAGGATGCAAATTTACTCGATTTGACGAAATAATAGCTCGGAGCATTTCTCAGGAAACAGTTCCGTTAAAAATGAAGAAAATTTCGTGGAATTTGAGTATCCATTTCTAACAGTGTAAATGCTTTTGCGTTGATTTCCACTTTAAACCCCCATTTTAGTCATATTCACATTTTTGAAGTTCCGTGGTTGTTGATATTTTCAAACTACTAAGGGTTTTTCCTTTTCATCAATGATATTAACATAAAAAATCCAAGATTAACCGTTCTTTTGTGTCCCCACCCCTTGTTCGACTTATCCATCAAACGTTCAGTTGGTGATGTCCGAAAGAAAAGCCCCGTTCCATGGACTTCGGTCAAACTAAAAATCAAAGGACCAGGATAGAACATAATTTATTTTCGTTTCTTCAAACAAATTGGTCGCTCATGGAGGGAGTTCCACTGAGAGTGGTCTCTGAATGGAGATAAAATTATCATTGATCCTAGGGAGTAAATATCTTTCCAGTAGAAAAAAGGTCGTTGAGGGAGGTGGTCGTACTGGGAGGATTTATCAATTTATAATTTATAATAAAGTAACATTATAAATATATTTTCCTAATATGCGCATTATATGAAAATAATGAAATGCATTGCCTAAGAGAGTAAAGGATGCATCATTAAACAATGATTGGCGTCAGATAATGCATCGTACATTGCTTGTTATCACTGAATTTTCAAATATGTGCAAAAATAAATATTTAAACTGTATATAGTCTTATTTAGATGTTTTAGCTAAAGCATTTAGAAATTGCCATTGCATTTCAGGCAGTATACTTTTGAACACATCATTCCAAAAATAATAAGTATAAAAGTAAAAATTGTTTTTCTTTAATTATACTCTTTTATAAGCATTCAATGTTTAGCTTGAAAAACACACCTAATTTCATGACTGCAATTCATGATTTTCCAAAATATTTCCGGTACAATACATTGATTACATTGATTTGCCGTGGACACCGTATCCGATTATGGAAAAATCACTGATATTTTTTATGCTTGGAAGAAAATCAGTGAATTTATTAAAGAATTTACATATATTTTTTTCCCTTTTTTAAGATATCACAAAAAAAAAGAAGAAAAGGAAGTGTAATTTAAACTGCGTGTTTGGGATTTTGTAAATTGTTTTTCGTGTTTAATTATAATTTAATTAATAATTAACTGTTATTTGTTAAAAAGGTGCTTTTTTAACTATTAAACTGTCTGATTTACTTTTCTCGTTTTTAGTGTTTAAAATATTTCCCTGAAGCAAATTCACAGGCAGTTAGTTCGCCTTGTTTGGGAATCATGTTGGCGCATCATTCATTCCATTGTTGTTGAAAAACGTATACAATTGTAACCATACAGAATATTTGGCGATTCATCATCTGTTGCGCGCTAACGGACAGATAATTGTAAAAGAATAAATTTTAGGGTAAGTTCTCAAAATATTAATTTTTTGTACTGTCATAAAAAAGCACCTTTGTCTATATATTTGTTGATAATTCTAGCTTATCAGGAAGAGATGTAAAAACACAAAATTTTTACTTCATTTTCAAAAACCAAGTTAATTTAAATAAAAGAGTAAGAAAGGTATTCCCCATGATTCTGTGAACTATGGTTTATGTGATTTCATAATTAATCTTCATTTCATTTTAGACAGCAGGTTTGAAATTGCTATTTCAAAACAAATATGAAGCAATGAATTATGGATTTTTTAACAGAATACAATTTCTAGAAACTTCAAATATGCGAATTAAAAATTACAGCTCATTCTGGCAAGTATTTTATTAATTATGTTTAAAAAACAAGCTGCCTTGCAGTTCGTTTTGCAATTATTAACCATTTCAAGGGCAAAATACTCTTCGAAAATTGTTGAAAAGAATGAATAACACTCGAATTTACAAACAAATTTATATGAAAACTAGCAAAACCCGCGGCTTTTCTCGCGTAATTGTTGAAAAATGTCAAGTGGTATTCGTTGGCCTATTTTCATTAAAGGAAATTTTACTGCCACAGATAATTCAAAAATTATTAATAAACGACACTAATGTCGAAAAAAAATCGAAAATTTAGAACGTTTTTCGCTTTTTTACCCTCCCCCCCCCCGTGGTAGTGTCACCGATATAAAATGTAGCCTATGTTACAGCAGAGACTGTTACCATCACTTTTGAAAATGGTCCTGTAGTTCCAGATATTCCATAGAAATTTTAATTTAGAATGCTTTGCGTTCATCTCACCATTTTAAATTTCGATTTTTTTTAGAATTTCTTCTTAGAGAGCATTCACATTTTATAAATAACTACCATGCCAAATTTCAAGTTTCTAATTCCTTCAATATTTAAAAAATCGAAATTTTAGAATGTTTTTCGCTCTTGCACTTCTCCGTGGTAGTGGCACCGACATAAAATATAGCCACCATCAATTTTAATAAGGGTTCTGTAGTTCCAGAGATTCCATAGAAATTGTAATTTAAAATACTTTGCCCTCATCTCACGATTTTAAATTTTGATTTTTTTTAGAATTTGTTCTTAGAGAACATTTACATCTTATAGGTAACTATCATGCCAAATTTCATGTTTCTAACACCTTCAGTAAAAAAAATCGAAATTTTAGAACGGTTTTCGCTCTTGCCCCCTCCCCCTGTAGTAGTGGTCCCGATATAAAACATAGCCTATGTTACAGCAGGGACTGTTACTATCAATTTGCCACCAAAAAAAAATCTAAATTTGACAAGGTTTTTCGCTTCTGCAGCCCCCTGGGGGTAGTGGCACTGACATAAATTATAGCCTATGTTGGGGCAGGGACTGTCACCATCAATTTGCCACCATTACTTTTGAAAACGGTTCTGTAGTTCCAGATATTCCATAGAAATTGTAATTTGGAATGTTTGTAAAACGCTTTTCGCTCATCTCACCCTTTTAAATTTCGTTTTTTTTAGAATTTGTTCTTAGAGAGCATTTACATCTTATAAGTAACTACCATGCCAAATATCATGCTTCTACTTCCTTCAGTACAAAAAAAAATCGAAATTTTTGAATGTTTTTTCCTCCTGCACCCCCCTTAGTGGCACCGACATAAAATATAGTCTATGTTGGAGCAGGGATTGTTACCATCAATTTGCCACCATCACTTTTGAAATCACTTCAGTAGTTCCAGAGATTACCCCCTACAAACAAACAAACAATCTTTACTTTTATTATAGCATTTATTAGTAGGCTTTATTACTAATCAATCGGTATCAATCCGTAATACTGACCAATCGGAGATTCGTAAACGATGATTTATGGCAAATTGAGTAGGTAAGTATACTTTTCTTTTCCACGACTGTACAAAACTAAGTTGTAACATAATTCTGTATTGATTTCTTTATATAAATTGTTATTAAATTATTAGCTTTTTCATTTGCATTTCAACAGCTCAAAGCATCTAGGGAAGCATGTTTAGGAAATTATATTTGACCTTCATTACCTATCCACGCTTGATCCTACGTAAAAGCTTTTAATTATTATTCTCAAATAGAGTTCGGTAAAGTGATTAAAGTGTACATGATATTTGATCCTAACAAGAGATTTTGATAGTTGAATAATCACAATACAGTTAACTAATTACAATAATTAGAATATTGTTATGTAGAGACTATTATTTTATTTATTAATAAATATGCGTATACTAAATTTGGTTTTTAGAAAACTCCTTATTGAAATTAACTATTCATGTGTTGAATGTAAACGTGCTAAATATAGGGTTAAGAATGCTACCATCCGCATCAGAAAATTATTTTTTTCACAATCTATAATATTTGTATAACCGACCATACAATTCACGTACAGTAACAAATTGATGATAATCTGCTAAACCGTTCAACATGTTTATGTAAAGTCTTTGGATGTAAATGTGTCATTATTAGAAAAATAACATATTTTATTCACGTTAAGGATGTTATTTGTAAATATTTTTCTTTTGTGATGTCTTTCGGAATAAGCTATGAATTAAATTAAATATGATAAACTTGGACAACTGTTATGATAAAGCATAAAACAATATGTCTGAAATTTTTTATGCATTTTAAGCATAAAATAGAATAAAAAATTCGCATTTTTATTCGTTATAAATAATTTTCTATATTTCGTAGAACGTTACCTTTTTTCTGTGTTTCCATTACTAAGCTTTTAATTTTAGTTATTCCTTTCTTTTCTTTGACTTCAGAAAACAATAGTTTACATGAAAACATCTTTAAAAAAAAATATATATATATATATATAATATAAATATACATAAAAAATTGTGTATTCCATGTTGGGCGAATGAAAATTAAAACTTTTTAAGTCTTATTTTCTTTATATTATGGAATTACAGTTATTTTCAGGTTATTATTCGATTTTTTTAAATTATTTTCATAACTATTTATACAAGAAAAAAATTTCTTAACCATATATTTTGAAGAAGTCAGAAAGGGTATGTTTTATGTATTAACTTATGATAAAAAAAAATTAGGCCTGTAGATTTGTAATTAATTGATTTTATAATGTTCAATTTTACAATCTAGCTTTTAAAATGTCGAGTCATGTAAAACCGTTGGACACACAAAAAACAGGGTCTATCTGAATCGATCGTCAGAAATGTAAGTGGTGGTAGAACTCGACAAAAAGAACAACAATCATAATACAAGTTAGGGTCGCACAACAAGCGGCGAGACACTAGTGGTGCTTTCTCTGGAGTGGATGAAATAGCACGTTTCGGATATTTTCTTATTTGGCTACTGATCGCCGGCAGAGGTGCAGCAACATTCGAATACAGAGAAGACTGATATGGAATTTATGTACGTAGCGGACAACAACAATATCACGAAAGCGGCAAGATTGAACCAAACTATCCAAACAGGGCGATTTGTGATCGGAGAACATTTCAACCATTTCCAGGCAACTCGCACAGACGGGTTCGTTCCTTGCAGGCAGAAATTGTGCGGATCAAACAAAGAGTGTCGAACGGTAAAACGGTAGAGGCCATTATTGATGAAGTAGAAGACCAACCTGAACGATTTACGCACGAAATATATCGTAACTAAGGTGTCATCCATATGATGCTACGGTGTATAAGAAAGATTACATCCCTACCATCTACAAGCAGTCCAGGACCTAATTAAAACGGATTTTTCTCAAACTATCACATTTGCACGCAGTAGGAATTATGTATATGTACATAGCCCAAACAGAAAGTGTAACCTGCGAATGCTGGTTCGATTTGCATTTTCACAGCGCATCACATTTTTGAATTGTTTGAACGTCACGGTTGAGAAACAGTTACATCTTTCCGTCGTAACTGAATATTTTTCCTGTGACTATTTATTTCCAAAGGTGAAATCGAAGCTGACGAAGGTAAGTTTTGAGAGCGAGAAATCGGTTAAAGTATGAACGGTAGAGACTTTAAATAAGCTATCAGAAGAGGACTTCCAGGACTGTTGTGCTCAGTGGAAAATTCGGATGGAGTGATGCAGAAATCGCCAAGGGGAGTATATCGATGGCGATAAACATTCTCATGTAATTTGTGATGAATATAAAGTTTTATGTCGTCATTCCGGTTATTTAATAGCCTTACCACGTACTTTCAATTTGACAGAACCTAATCATACTTTAAATTGTCTATTCCCTCTGAGCATCTGGAGGCTTTCCAGCATTTTAATATAAACTTTTAGAGAAACCAAGATATATTAAACTTTATATCGCAGTTAAATGCTAAAATATCCTTTCATATCTCTTCCTCTTCTGTATACTTCTTAAACCCTAATTATGTTAAAACATTTTTGTCTAGACTCCATTTAAGTTGTTTTCTGGAAATTACGTGACAGACGCTTTTTGGGTTACGTCTTTTTTATTATCTCAATATGTTCGAATAAAATCAAGAGGTACAAAAATGGAAAGCTACCAATAAAGTATTCTGGCAAGACTTCTTGGCCTATTTCGTTGTCTGCAAAACATACTTTATATGTTCTATGCATCAGGCTTGAATATAATCCATATAAACTATTTAAGCGTAAATAGTGTACTTATTTTTTTAAAATATTAGTATTTAACATTTTCTTGCGTCAAGGGAGATTTCGTTTTGTCTTTTTATGTGCATTACTTTCAGAAATACAGAACACTGTATTTCTCTTTATCCGGCATTCTATTTTGTGAGAAAATAATATATTTTGTTCTTGCATTACGTTACGTTTTTCGATAATTTACGAATAAGGTTGGTTATTTAACATCAGAGATAGCATTAATATATATATATATATATATATATATATATATATATATATATATATATATATATATATATATATATATATATTTTATATATATATATATATATATATATATATATATATATATATATATATGCTTAATGAAAGTTTCATATGTAATATAAATAAATGGCGCTAGAAATTCACTACATATGCAAAATAATATCAAGAATGTCTATTTTTCTCCCATTAAACCTTTTCTTCTCTCCTTAACAAACAATTCACATATATTTTTTAAGTCGTACAAAAAGAAGTGAAGAAGCATAATGAAAAAGAACATTTAATTTCATTTTCATAAATTTTAATCAGAGAACACGGGATTTGTCTTGTGAATTATTTCGTTTTTCAAGGCGTGTATTGTTATTTTTTTATAATTATCATTATGTCAAAGGAAATTATTTTATATCTGTTATTCCTTGTCAAATAGGTTTAATTACAACCACCATTTTTACACACTTTTAAAAGAAATGCTAGCTTCTCAAACTTTTAGCGTATATTCCGGCATATAACACGCATTCTGAAGCAAGACAAATGATCACATTTTACAGGTTACACTCTGAAAACGACATTTTCAAAACTGAGCAAAAAATACTCATATCTGAGTATGTCGCATAGTAAAAATGACTCCGAATCAACATTACTTAAGTTTGAAACATGTATATACTCATTTCTTTAAATATGCACACACACACAGGAATAAAACATCATGTTCCTATATTTTATTATGTCCATGTTTGAAACAACAGAAAAGAACAGCTAGAAAAATTTTCTAGTGCTGCCATCATTGGTTTTATTTACGATTATGGGAGAATAAACTAAATTTTCGTTTTTACCCAGAGCCAACATCGAACCCGAGTCTTACTAGTTACAACTCCATTGCCTTATCCACTTCGCCATCCAGATCACATGAGTGGGTTATTTTAAATGCATGTCATCGAATGATTCAGACTCATGTTGATATTTTTATAGGATTCATTAATTTGTTGCTGAGAAAATTGGAAATTTTTAACGGTATTTCGGATAGATTTAGTCAATTTTAGATGGTGGTTAAGATTGTACAACTTTATTATTTATGTGGGTAAGGAGAGATATGAATTATACAAATTTTCAATTCGATTGTTATCAGTATATTTCTAAAATAAAAAAGCGCTCCCTGGATATTGAAATTTAACTGACTAACTTGTTTTAACACATTTAAACCTTTATCGCCACAATTATCTTTCTCTCTAAAAATGGAAATATTGTATTTCATTCAAATGAGTATGAACCAACTTCTACGCGCCCATTTTTTTAAATTGCCATGTTTCAAAAATGAGTTTGAACTGATTCTAATCATTTTTGAGTATGTCCATGTCTCAAAAATGAGTATGAACTGACCTCTATGCGCTCAGTTTTGAGTATGTCCATGTTTCAATATTCTGGGTATTTCCGGTATTTCAGAATTGAAAGCATTGGGTCGTCATATTTGCGACAAATATTTTCATAACAAAATGAAAAGATCGATTTACTCAGATTTGAAAGTGTCATTTTTCTCAGTGTAGCGTTATATGCTGAATAGAAAAATGAAAGCTTTAAAAAATCATTAGAAATGAGATTTCTTTATTAATATAGAAGAGTAGAAGGCCTGATTATTTGAATAAACAAGAGAACGATTTCAAACATTTTATAGTGTTTCAATCAAATATATTTGGTACCTGCGCATGTCTCCACTTAGTATTTCAGAAAACATGAAAGAATTCTGTAGAAATAATATAGTGCAATAAAAATTTTAATATGTTAAATATTTGATGAAATGATATATAATTGCGCATGCTCGAAATGTAACCCATTTTTCATAATTTAGTAGTAAAATATATAGGGCAAATTAAATAAAGAACGTCATGTCAAATATCGCGAAAAATTTAAAATATATCGGCGGTAAAATGAGCCGATATTAAATTGCTTTCTAAAAGTCTTCTTTTATTTCTCTTAAAAGTCTACTCTGCATGCTTTAAAAAAATTCAATATAATAATAAATATTTAATATTAAAATAAACCTTAAAATATTAAAATAATAAAATCTAATTAAAAAAACTAATGAATCTTAAAAGAAAATTATATATATATATATATATATATATATATATATATATATATATATATATATATATCAGGCTGATTTTTTTTAAAGTTGTGAAAGTAAAACCCTATAACAAAAGAACCACTTATCCAAATGACCTAAAATTTCACCAGTTCACTGGTTGGTTGCATCGATTCTTCACAGAAGTAATTAAATAAACCAGAGTAGCGATGCACAAATAAGGATTTCTAACTAAATAGTGTCAACATGGATTGAAGTTATTAGCGTAGAGGAGCCATGCGAATGTCACGCCACCTGTACATCACAAATTACACATACGTCCCACTGATTGAAATATTTTGCAGGCATATTTTTCTTCATGACAATTAGTCGGGTTTAAGTTTTTTTTTACATGACATTTATTATTATGATGGAGATTCTTAATACAGAAAACTTTATTTAACAGATTTTTTTATATATTTGCGGGAATTAAGAGGGACAAGGGTCTAATTACATTTAAGCTTCAAAGTGTATTTCTAGAAAGCAGTTACCAGAATTTCCGAATAGTAGTGTAAAAGTAGTAAGCCAAATTTCAAATTAAGTTAATAGCTTAACCAAATGAATCAATCATTAAAGATGTATGGTGATCCTCCTAATTAGTTATTTGCTGAAGGCCACTTGAACAACCCCCCCCCCCACACCCCTCCCAGACCGTCCTTCAAGGTTTTTCTCTAACTCTGCTCCGTTTCCATATCTCAGCAACTATCTTTCCGATTTCAACGCAAGTGATTCCAAACATTATAATTAACTTAATTGTCACTCTTTATAACATTAAACTAAAATTATGAGTAGCGGTTACCACTATTTCCGAATAATTGTGTAAGCCAAATTTGTAATTAAGTTCCTAGCTTAAGCAAACGAACGAATTTCGAAAGATGCATAGTGCTCCTCTTAATTAGTCATTTGCTGAAGGGTACTTGAACAACCCTCCCCCCAGCCCCTCATTCAAGGTTTTTCTCTAACTATGCCCCGTTTCTACATATCAGCAACTATCTTTTCGATTTCAACGCAAGTGATTCCAAACATTATATTTAACTTAATAGTCACCCTTTATAACATTAAATTTATGAGTAGCGGTTACCACTATTTACAAATAAGAGTTTAAGCCAACTTTGTAATTAAGTTCCTAGCTTAACAAAACGAACGAATAATTATGCATGCATAGTGGGTCTCCTAATTAGTCATTTTCTGAAGGACACTCGAACATCTCCTCCCTTCGGCACCTCACTCAAGGTTATCTTCTCTAACTGTGGCTTATTGCAGTAACTGGGCTAATAATGTTCCAATCTTCTCGAAACCAGCTCAATTTTGTAGTGCGCCTACTATACAATAACGTAGGCAGCGGGGACCTGTCTCAGAAGTTCGTTCGGAAAGAGGTTTGTTTAGAACAGAATGCTCCCCTGGCGGTGGTAGGGGGAAATAAAAGATTTTCTAGAGCGTACAAGCATGACTGGTATACGGTTCCGAAGCCATCGTAGACCGTGGCCAGAGTTCGTTTTTTAAGAGATTTAAGTTTATTACAAGGGCTCGGGCAACGCCGGGCGGGTCAGCTAGTACTTATATAAATTTATATTAAATTTATATAAGCTAGTACTTATATAAATTTATAGTTTACATTTATTAAATGAAATGTTTAAAGTTTTTAACCTGCTTGCAATGGAAATTAAATGAAATGTTTAAAGTTTTTAACCTGTTTTCTATTATGTAGAAGAAATAAATTCGACCACTTAACCGTTTCACTTTTATGACTAAAAGTCTATTTTACTCACTAAATACGCATTTAACTTGTTATTTTTATGAACCCCTTTGAACATAGATCTGTATTTTTTAAAAGAATATTTTATGTAACTTAGAAGATATGATAGTTTTGCTAACACTTGCACATGTATATGCAAAATAACTGGAAAAAATCGATTTTGCAGTTTTCATGCCTTTTGACGTATACACTTAAAAAATAAACAACGAATTTCAGCAACAAAAGTAAAACAAAATGTTATTTGTTGATTTGTAACAATGTCATTTATTCCACAAAAATCAAAATAAGAATGTGAGTATAGCACCTACTACTATCACCCTACAAATAAATTGTATCTATGTACAAAAACAATATAAATTTTTTATTCATTTTAAAAATTAAATGTTTTTATGCTTAGCTCTTACGAATAATTATGTACTATCATCACCTGATGTTTTTGAATTTAATGTTGCCAAAAATGTTTGAACCGTTAAGAGAAATGTTTTCAAAAATTATATTAAATTTTCGTCATTTAAATTGTTTGGAAAATGAAAAAAAAAATAATAAAATGAAGTGTAGAAGTTTATCTTGTATGTTTTGATTTATACTAAAGTATGTGTTTTTAAAGTATAAAATAAGACCTTTAAAGAAATTAAATATAAATATTTGGAGTGTAGGAAATGAGAAATTTAAACACATAAATAAAGTTCCCCAACATGTACAGTAATAATAAGTCTATCATTAAAATGTATTAGATAAGGTGAATTCCTAAAAGTATTACAACAACGATATTTCAATTGGCTCATTCATCAAACAGTAAACTGCAAATTCACCAAAATAACGCACTGAAAACTTTACTTAAACATAAATTAACAATCATTGAAGGTGAATTTTTTTATTTCTTAAAAAAAATTCTGTCAATTTTTTAATAAAAATGATCTGAAAAGAACTACTAAATATTATAATTAAGTGCATTTTCAAGACATTTTACGTCTAATATATTTCAGATGTTTTAGCTTTAAAATAATCTTTATATACATTTAAATATTCGGATAATTCGTAAAGAGTTAGATTTTTTATATTAAGTGAAACACGATGAAATTAAAAATGTAATTTTCACATCTGACGTTGATGTTTCTGATCTCTTAATCTGCCTGTTTAGAAGTACTTTTTCCTAACATATTATTAACATATATATTATTGCGTATATATTGTAACATACATTAACATATATTTTTAAAATATAGTTCTTCAAATTACTTGAATTATTAAAAACTAAATATAGTTATAATACACAGTCATGTATAATTAAAGTGATTTCTATTGGAGTTCGATCTACTTTGTTAAATATACTGAAATTCTTGAATGAATGTATCTGATTATTCTTATTAAATGACAAATAAATTTAATCTGAATATATATAAACAATTTCCATCAAAAGGGTTATAGAACTGTCTGATTCCTTTTAAATTTATACATTAAAAATATATATCAAAATATATATTTCAGCCAAAGAATTAGTTTCAAATCGACAATTTTCCTATCTTGTAAAACATATTTCCATGAAACTCGGAGGTAATTTATCTAAAATATTTATGTATTCCTGTTAAAAAAAAAATGTTTCAAGAAAAAAAAATATATAACTGATATGTTACAATGACTTTCAAAAACATATCAATTTCGATCTATTCTAACTATATTTAAACTAAAGATATACTGCCTATAGATTAAAATGAAATTTTAAAAAATTGTGATTCTCTATACATGAACAATAAATGAAATTTACACCATATTTTGTAGCAAATAGGCTGTACATATTCTCGGTATAACGTAACATGCCGTTGTAAATGACGGATACTTAAAACAGATATAGAACCGATCGCGTATATTCTTGCATATAGTCAAACCGAAGTCAAAATCAAGATTTAACTATGTTATAAACTATTAAAAGAACCCAGATATTGAAGAAAACCTATTTTATAAAATTTAAAAAAAGATAAAATTATTCATAATTATACAAAATTTCCAGTAAAATAATTACGAAAGTCGAATTGTTTTTAAAAGCTTTTTTTACCAATACATATATACAAATATATTAAAATATAACAATAAAATCCCTTTTCAACTGTGATGGAAAGCAATTATAAAGAAAGAAAGGAGCAAATAAATAAATAAATAAATTGTATTTAATAGAAAAATCCAGTGATTATATATAAATACTTTTAATCTAATGTACAAATTTACATTTTAATAATTAAATAGGAATTTATATCTGTGCTAGAAAGCTATTCACTCCATTACATATGAACCTCAGTCTCTAAATAAATACTACCTTACCTACTTTACATGTATAAATATGCTTATGCCCATTTAGTCTCTTCAGCATCCTGTATTCAATCATTCCTTTAATGGCAGTGTTTCGTTAAAATATTACGCTAGTGTCATCGGCAATGGGAATACGTATAAATGAACAACATTTAATGTTTCTATATATGTTCCATTTCAATATTATTTACATTTTTTAGCGCAAAAATATTATAATAATGAAACTAAATTACTAAATTATGTCATAGTTGTGTAGAATTTATAATTTAAAGGCACATGAGAAATAAACATCGTTTTATCTGCAAAAAATCTAAGAAATAAAAACGAAAATTGATAAACTTATGATGTGTTTTCGAAATTAAATTTACATACATTTAATTCTTTCATTTGTATAGTTTAAGGAAATTATGTTTATAAAATAATCCGTTGCCACAGATTATCGAAAATTGGAAAGGTATATAGAAATGGCTTTGACACTACATGGCTTTGATATATTTAACACATATCTTAAATGCCATGCACTATTTCGCATACCATGAAATTGATTTCATTCACAATTTTTGAGTAAAAACTCTCAATTTTTTATATGAAATCAAAGCTAAATACTGAATACATCATTTTCTTATTTTTAATATAAATTCAATTCACTTAAAAAACAATTTATTATACAGCATTACCGGTTACATACAAATTCGCTGGAGAGTAATCCAGCGCCAGATAATAAAATGTGTTATAAAAAATAAGTAGATATATATAAGATATTCGAATAGAAAGTAAATGTAGCTGTCATGTGTGAGCAAAAGTTTTAAATGAGTTCTGTGGTTTGCAAGTTGTTGCCACTCGTAAACCTGAATGTCCACTTCCGCGACCACTAACCTGTTGACATTTTCCGCAATACCGTAATTAAGGCGTACCAACAGTACTTGTGTAAAAAATGTGTTGATTAGAACAATAATGAGCCAGCCGTGATCGAGGTCAGCAAAGATTTGGCCGCATATCACCTGAGAACAAATACGAAAGTACTTCTGAGCTTATGCTCAAAGACTCACATGAATATCCGCATATTTCACGTTTAACATTGGATTGGTTTAAAATCCTTTCCAATAAGTTTGAAACACGCATTTTTTCCCCTAGATTTCCATATATTAATATCAATAAGAATTTGTGAAACTTGATATCACTCTTGATTTTATCTGGTATTCCACGGTCACGATCGATGCATGACTTACTATAGGCAATTACAGATTTTGGGGTGAAATCACTAGCTGAAATCACTTGGCGGTTTTTCAGAGTAACCGTAAGCCTATACTCCACTAACTTAAAGTAAATAATAATTTATATCTTCAGTGTAAAAGGTTTAATAGCAAAAATCTCCCGTAATACGTAAATATCTTAGGTTGCGAATAAAATACCACGAAAAGGAAGCCACATAAGCTGAAGTAAAAAAATTTGAAGTATACTCGAACAAAATTTATATTTAAAAAACAATTCTTCTATCTTTTCGGATTGATGATACCTGATACCTTGAAGAAGAGACTAAATATTGAACTATAACTTTTCAGACCTAAAATATTGAAAGAATTATATATTGAAAGACGTACACTAATTGTGCAATATTGCAAATTATAAATTTTTAATGACATATTTTTATTACTTTTCTAAAGGTTTAGGTTTAGACAAATTCACTCCGAAGACGAGAAAAAAAGAACTTTCAAAAATAATGTACAGAACCACTATAAATAAAACAATAAACTTCGGGAGAAAATCAAAAAGAATCAAAAGAAAAATTAAGAAAACTTAAAAACGACAGTCTGTAATGTATTTTTTTAGGCCGGATAATTCTGAATCATAATTTCTTTTCTATGCTGAAATATTTTTAGAAAGACTTTTAATTAAAAATAAACAACTTTAATTAAAATGTTTCGGAAAGTCCATTAAAAAAAAATCCGTCTAAAGAGTAATTAACGAAAGACACTTAAAATGTAAACCCTAGTCAAAATGTTGAATGAACAAATTATAACTTAAGTGATATATTTTTTTTTCAATATAAATATTTTATCATATTTGAAGATATTTTTGTAACATTGCTTTCAGGACTATTAGTATTTATACTTAAGAATTACGTTTACTTAAAAACCAAGTACGAATGATAAATGTTAGAAGTAAAATTTATGCATTTTTATCTTGTTTTCAAATTAATGTAAAAATGGTAGATTAAACTAAAAGAAAAACGCAAAAATAAATACAACTGCATCTAAAAAGGTGATAAAATAGGCCAAATTATCTGCTGAAGTTAAAAGCACATTTAAAAATAAATGGTATGTTTCTCGTTTTAATATACCGGTACCTGGGATACCGAGTCTTAAGTAATTTATTCTATGCTCATATTGAATTTAAGGGAAAACACAATTTATCATTTATTTCTAGATAAAAGTGTCATTTATATTTTCCTAAAGTAATAAATACAAATGATCAGGATTCTATTTTGTTTTGTCTATGTGTGGGTGTGTTGTGTGTGTGAGGGGGATTCTATAACTTGTATTCTATATCCAATTTCTCTATGTTCTCAAAATAACTGTTTTTGCTCTCTCTCTCTCTCTTTTTTTTTTGAAAAAAAAAATTACAGACGATAAATACAAAATTGGTAGATTCTTGCCGTTTTGAACATTTCTGCCTGTATAATATTCAAGATTTGGCAGAGATTTTCAGTAGGTAAACGTATTTTTGAACTGTTACGCCTCTGAGCCCTGGAAAAAGCAGCATAAAGCATTCCATGCACAAAAACACATATTCTTAGATAGACACACAACATTGAAAGGTTTGGCCTTGTGCTTCTTACACAGTTATTGGAAACATTGGCGGTGCAAAAATTTGGCGGTCTTTCTATGGTACATCCAAGCTCATCTATGCTTGAATTGAGCGTAATTTACAGACTCGAATATGTTCAAGTATTTCGTTAACAGCATTTTAAAAACAATAAAACATGCATCTGGTCGTAATGGGGCCTTTGAAATCCTCTTCTTTGTTTTCTGTCGCCTGAAATGCCATATTTATCTTGATATATATTGGTCCACTGGTGATAAAGATGTAAATATCATGATTCTTAATCGTTCCATTACCGTTGTATTGTCTACCGATAATGAAACACAAAAACAGTGAGTTGATTTTTCGAATTTATAGATTTTTTCATCTAATAAATGGCATTTTAAAAAGCGTGTCATCAGTTCATTTGGAAATTATGGAGTTCAAGCTCTATTTCTGATTTCAAGCTCCATTCACCAAATGAGTTTTAGTTCATTTAATTAGATAGACGTGCTTAATGGAAATGAATCGCTTTGGAATAAATGCATTCAACAATTATGGATGCAATGATTTGCTATATGCAATCATTTCTTATGTGCAATTTCTGTCCACGCAATCTAAAACTTGTAGCCATCAAATGTTACGATCTTTGTTCTTTTAAATGTTGTTCAATTTTCTTGTTAAGACATCCTGTATGTCTATTAAATATCTTCAATTATACTTATAAAATAAACAAGCAATTAAACAAAAACGATTACACATCATTTCTGTCTGTACAATATTAGAAGTATTTGTTTATTTCCATCGCACACAGGGGAGTGAACGTTAATATTTCTAGGTTGCAGAAGACATATTTATATTAAGACTCCATCGTCTCATCACAGACGGAAACGAAAAATCAGCAAAACGATATTTTACTTACGTAACAGTAATAAAACCAGTGGCGGCTCGTGTGTGCCTTTATTTGGGACACTAAATGCATGGCTACAAAATTTATTCTTTTCATACCATTATTTTATAAAACAAATGTTTGCTTTGTTTAGTGATAAAACATTTTGCCAATAAATTTGATAAAAATTTATTTCAAAAAACAGTGGTGCTGAAAAAGTAAATTCGACAGCTATTTATTTAGGGCCCCAAAAAAATCCAGTCACCAGCCGCCACTGAATGAAAAGTTAACGTTTTATAAATGAATGTTTTCGTTCAGATATAACGTACTTTTACATTAGACTTGGATGTCAGAAACATTCATTCCAATACGTAAAAGAAACATTTTTTAAAGTTTAAAATAATAAAATTGTAGAGAAAAGGAAACTTTGTACATGGCAAAAATTGTGTATATTCATTCATAAAAAAAGCTTTCTTTAATTATATGTGATGATGTCAGGCATATCCTCCAGTACTGTATCCATTAAAAAGCATATGTGTATGTTAGAGAGTTTGCGCTATAGCTTTACTTGAGAAAATAAAATAAACTGAATTTTCTTTTACAAATCCAGAAAATATATGGCTGATACCACAGTGTACCCTCCACTACATTCCTGAGTGTAGTATAAAACTCAGCATGTGCGATACAAATTAAAGTGATTCTTCTTCCGCAGTCGTTGTTGACATCGGCATGTTGGTAAAAGCATAAGTGATAATGGCAACAATGTAACGTTTGACAGAAAATTTTCTTTGTTATATTAAGGCTGCTAATTGTGATAGCGTGATTACTGATACAATTATTTGCATTTAAAATATTGTTTTACAATCATATTTCCCCGTCATCTACAAGTACTATTTATGCAAAATACTTGTTCTATAGTTTTTAACACCATTCCGAATTTTAATACCTCAGAACATGTTTAAATTTTAAGCTTGTTTGAACATATGAAAATTAATTTTGCTGCAGACAAGTCTCATATGGTCAAATTTTTGTGCTCTAAACAATACCTAAATCTGTTTTATGTAAATTCTATTCAACCAAAAGATGAGCCATGAACGTGTAAAGTCATAGAAGATATTCACAATTTATAAACCATTCGTAAGACAGTGTTGCCCATGGAATAACTTGCGGTCTGGTGGAGAGCATTCTGCCTTATGACTGTGGCAGAGCGACCCGAAGTTAAACTTGCCATATATTTGCTATAGCGCAGAAATCATTCCGTAATCGTGCTGCTAGTTTTTTTCTTACTCGAATAAGTACAATATGGCCTATTTAATAAAAACCTTCCAAACCACTTTCGATTTATAAAAGCATTTTCAATTCTGAGTTTGTTTCAAACTGAAAAAACTATTTTTCATTAGTAGACCATTTTCTATTGTTCAAATCAGTAAACGTGGCAAGCTTCGTGAAAACCGTTATAGTTTGTTTAACCTACCATCAAAATATACACATATTCGTCAGTTAGTCAACTTGTTTTATCTTACTCGAATTACTATATGAAAAATATGACAGTCTGTATTTCACAAATATTCCTCCTAGAATATTAAATTCTGGGCGACACTGTTAACATCAGTTATTCGCATGGATTTCAGGATGTCATATAATCTCTCAGAATTTTTACATTTAAATCAGATTTTGATACAGTATGTTTTTGTTACTTTCAAACGACATGTGAATTACATGACATGTCGACATAATAATTAACGACATATGACAATAAATGACATATTAATTACTCCACTTTTATGAATAAAAGTGGAAAAAGAAAAAAAAAACCGGAATATTATATTTTTATTGATGATATTTATGCTTTAAAAATTAAAGAGAAATTGTTTTTCATTTGGATACACGGCGAAAGAACATATTGATTAAATTAAATTTTCCACGGAAATTCAAAGATTATAAAAATATATTTTCATATATTAAACTTCAATAATAATTTTTTTCTATAGAAACAACAGTCGCACACCGCATATTGAAATTTAGATATTGTAGATTTTATTCAGCTTTACTTTAAACTAACAAGGGGACCGCCAAACATGATGCGCACATATTTTGATGATTTTAAAGTATGTTGTAGGGATCATACCCCTAACTATTCAGGTCAAAGGTTTCCTTCAAATGGACTTTAGTTTTCGATAAATTTCGGATTAAGTTCAGCATAATACCCATTAGTTCGCAATCTTGAACGAGGTCTCCGTGGTGCAAAGCTAGCGTTTGCGATTTGAATGCCAGAGGTGAGGGTTCTGGCCTCTCATGCGACTTTTTACCTTTTTAATAAATTTTATATACTTGTCACGTTACAAGTTTTATGCAGAATTATGAATTCTGATTCTTTGAACTTTTTGATATTTTCCTAATAAATTCCATTTACATTTTCGAATTTTTCATAAAAATTTAAATTTTGTGTGTGTGTGTGTGTGTGTGTGTTTGTGTGTGTGTGCGTGTGCAGTTTTGAAATTAATATTTCTATTGACAAAATTCCAAACTAATTTATGTCTAGATTTTGTTTATTTTGTTTATTATTATTTACACTTTATATTTTAATAACCGTTCAAAAATACATTTTTTTTTAACTTTATGAAATTTTAAATATAAATTTATATTTTTTTTATAATTTATACAAAATATTTTTTTATCTCAAATCTTCTAAAGGTATGTATGATTAGGCAATTTCAACAACATATCTTGAAAGGAGTAATAAAATATTAAAGCAATAACGGTTATATCCAAGTTTTAGCCAGTTATATATTTTTTATGTTATTTAAATACATTTAACTGTAAAGTTCAAACTCAACATCATTTTTGATTTGCACAAATCAAAATAATATATTACAATTATTATTTTTTTTCATTCTAACAAGTCGATGCCATACAGAAAAATTCAACTAGAAATGAAAAATCGTTTGTAAATTACAGTACATATAAAATATATCTGAAAAAATCATCTGCAATGACTTTTACGGTAATATCAGAATAAATAAAATTTTCTTTTTATCCATTTCGTTTAGCTTCCTTTGCAGACAATTATCGGGGTTGAAATAATTTCTTTTCAAATTTAATGCATTTTTTAATATATTTATCACACCTTAAGTATTAATAGAATATATAATATGCTAATTTATACATTCTTCCAATATTGTTAAAACACGTTACGTAAAGAATATATTTAAAAGCGATTTTTAATGCGGAATTTGATTAGAATATTTTTGCGATATGTATCACACAATTAGTTCCATATTTAATAAATTAGAAATGTCGATGTCGATTATGATAAATATTTTAGTATTTTAGCAGTTAACATATTTCAATATATTTAGAACAAATCAAATATTAAAAGGATATATTATTTTGTTAATTTTTTCTTAATCATTTAAATTTTTTAAAATAGAAAATGCAATTAAAAAAATGCATTATTTCATAAATACGATAAATAAATAAGTAAATATACATATATGTAAACAATAATCATTTTAAAAAGACAAGATATCAAGACATAAATCAGTTTGAATTTTCGTCAACAGAAATATTAGAATAAAAATTGCGCAAAATTATAAAATTTCACGAAAAATTCGAAAATTTAAATGTATTTATTAGGAAAATATAAACTAGACGTTGGGGGCCACCGTAATACTTACCCATAATCAATATGCATAATGTAAAGTATTAAAATAAAAATGTGTGAACTACTTATAAAATGCATTGCAATTCAAATAAAATCGTGGTTTGATGACGTCATAAACTTTAAAAGCTCGATTACTCAATTTCTTGAAAGAAACATCCTTATAACTCCAAAAATAATAATCCTATTAACTAGCGATTTATTGCATCTGATTAAGCATCAAATTTCCAATTCAAATATATCCTTGAAGTGAAATTTTCGATGAAATACAGGGTCATGAAAAATCGAAGAGTGTGGTAAATAGGATTCCAAATATCTCGGCAACTCATTATCCGATCGACTTCATGCTTTATGTAAAATTTATGTTTTTTTATTGTCTTTTATATTCCCTCCATAAAAAGAAACAATTTCGAAAATTTTTATATACCTTTTATCAGAACGAATATTTCGAGAGTCCGAAAAAAAAATAGTTCCGGTTAATCGAGGTTATTGAAATTAAATAGGCTTCTTCCCATTATTACACACTAAGTACATACCAAATTGCAAGTCTTTATCTCAATTTTTTCGGGAGATAGAGCGTTTACAGACACACAGACGGACGGCAAAATTTTTTCTAAAAATATGTTTTTCGGAATCTCCAGTGTCTGAAACGTGTAAATCCGTCAAAAAAAATTTCAATTTTCGAAACGATTACAAGACTTAGCCTATACTACGTATGATGGGTAAGTAAAAAGTTAAAAGACGCAGGATTCATAATTCTACATAAAACTTATAACGCGACAAATATGTAAAATTTATTAAAAAAAGGTTAAAAGTTACATGAGAGGACAGAACCCTCATCTCTGGCTCTCAAACCGCGAGCGCTAGCTTTGCACCACGGAGACCTTGTTCAAGATTGCGAACTAATCGGTATTTGAAATGCATGCTGAAATTTAACCGAAATTTCTCGAAAACTAAAGCCCATTTGAAGGAAACCTTTGACCTGAATAGTTAGGGGTATGACCCCTACAACATACTTTCTAATCATCAAAATCTGTGCACATCATGTTTTGCGGTCCCCTTGTAAGGAGGAAGACTTAAGCTACTTGCATGTCACAGAAAAATTTTTGTTAGAACTAAATGTAAAGAAAAAGCATAAATATTGTTAAGTATTTATTCTTATTATTATTATGGTGGTTAAAATGTTAAAGGGTAATAAAATTAAATTGGTTTATCAGATAAAAATGACAAAAATGAAACAGTTTTATTTTATTTTTTGTAAAACAAAAGAATCTAAAAAATAAAATACTTACTTATAAGTTCATTAAAGTGACAATATTTGCATTCCACCAGGTCCGAAATTTGAAACCGAATCATTTAAATAATTATATACTTTTGACAATCACGTTTCGCATTACAAATCACGGTAGCTGCCAAATGAAATTTTTGCAATTTTACCTACATTAAATATATGATTTCGAATTCTGTATTTAGTATTTAATAAAATTAATGTTAGGTATTTTTTTTCTAAATGTACAATAAAGTTGAATTCCGTTTTTCCTCAAGAAACAAAAAATGTCATTCAATCGAAATATAACGCCTTGAATTGTCACTCAGCTAGTCTATTACATGAAAAACCCGCTGTCTGTATGTACTGCCCAATTTCTCCTAAAATGAATATGGAATATTGGACGATGAAATTAACACCAGTTATTCGCGTGGACCCGAGAATATCATATAAGCTTTTAGAATTTTTAATTTCAATATGTTTTCGATATATTAATTTTTTTAATGTTTATGGAAGTTTCTCTAAGGATGGAAACTAAATTACTCCAATAATAATAAAAATAAAATAAAATAAAATGACACAGAATGATTGCAGAATAATCACACATGCAAGGAAAAATATAGACACTACCGTAGAAATTGCTAGCAAGCCGAACTACCATCTGAGCAAACTGAAATCCTCATTTGTTAGATAATTTTATTAATAAGACCTTTTTAGCGATTGAATTTTTAAAAAATCATACTATATTTATCCTATTTTCATTTTTTTTATGTTGATCGTAGTTAAGCAGTTGATAACTGTAGCGCGACACGTCCGAGCGCGATGAGAATATTTTGTCCTATTATTAGAAAGAAAGTAATAGAAAATTACATCTTTTATTAACGTCATTTCTTCAATATTATTGAAATCAAAACATTTTCACATTCATTATTCTGAATTTCATTTTATTGATCCAATTACATTGTTCAAGAAAATGGGATGAAATAAGATCTTATTTTCATATATCCAATTTTAACGAATCTATTTATTTTAGCAGACAAATCATCATCTGCCGTCAAATCTAGAAAATAATTCAAAAATATAAAATTGGATATGAAATTGGATATAAAATTGGATAAAATTCCTTGCGTTTAACTGGACTATTTTTCCTAATATTCAAAAGAATAATAAAAAACAAATCAGACTTTCAAGTAATTATTTCTAAAACATGGCATTTGAAAATTTCCCCAAATGCACTAAAATTAAAATGGCTTACGGTAGAAAATAGACATTTCTTTATGCATTTATTTTAATTCAAAAAACTGAAATATTTCTGTTTTTAGTCGTCAAATTGACGCGTCTTTCATTCTTAATAGACTGAAATGCTTTTAACAAAGACGTTATAAAACGTATATTTTTATTAAAATCATTTTTATCTATAATAAAAGACTACGTAAACTAGTACTTTCTAATCTATAAACTACAGTGAAATTTAACCCTCAACTACAAAATTTCTTACTTGAAATTTAGTTTTTAAGAAAGTTAACCCTTCTATGCATGAGTTTTTCTTTTACAATTGTTCTTTTATACATATATTAAATATTAGACACCAGAAATTTTAAGATAGATTTTTAACTTTGTTCAGCAACATAGTTCACGGGAAATTTACTAGATTAATATTTCTATATAAATATAGTGGTGGCGAGAAGTTGATTTATTTATTAAAAGTTAAATAAACAGTGATGGAAATTTCCATCACAATCCAAAGAAGGGTTAATATTATGAATCATTTCTAAATATACAATAAAACTATGTTCCTTTTTCTAAAACAATCAAAAACCTCATGTAATTTAAACGCAACAAATCAGGTTGACACGAAGCGCCATTAATAAAAGGTTAAGATAAATATACACAGTTTAAAAAAAGGTTATCATGCCCTACTTGCATTGCCACAAGTCACTGAATAAAAATATTATTCGTATCACTTTATGCTTGATGAATTAACTTAGCTGAGAGGTTCCTCTACGTAGATAAATTCTATCAAACATGAACTTTTTCAATGCGTAACACCTAATTTTGACATTATACTTAGATTTTTGTTAATTTTTACCTTATAATAACGAATGGTAAATCCTTCGTTCAAGTGCAGTGCGCGAAATAATTACGGCTATTTTGCTAATTTTAAGCAAGCACAAAAATATAGTTACAATTTAATAACTAGCTGAACCGTCCGGAGTTGCCGGGGCACGTGTTAATAACCTCAGACAAAACTCAAGTTTGTACGATTTTATAAGTTCGGAAAATCTGTCAAATGAACCTAGTTCCGGCGCATACATTTCAAATAAAGCTATCATATTTCAAATGGACCTAGTTTTCTGAAACAGACTTTGGCAGCATAGAGTGTTTCAAATGAACTTAGTTCCCGTGGCCCAATGCCTTCGACAACGTGTAGTGTGTCCTCAACAAACCTCTTTCCGAACAAAGCTATGACCTAGGTCCCCGCGGCCAAGGCAGTGTATACAGAGAGTGCTCCGAACGTGCCATAGACAATCGAAAACCAAGTTGAATGTGCCAAACGCCCATAGAATCCGAGATAAGAATGCGCCCCATGGTGGTGGAAGGTGCTACTAAAATCTGTAAAACAATCGTAAGCTAAGTTGAATGGACCAATTTCAGTTGAAATAGAGCCCATGGAATCCGAGAAAAAAATGCGCCTTTAATGTTCGAAAATGTTGGTAACAGATGTCTAAGATAAACTTTTATATTGCAGAAAGTAGCTGAATCGTAAGCTAACTTAAATGAACCAATTACCGTTGAAATCTGGCCCATAGAACCCGAGAAAAGAATGCCCCCCTCCCCAGGTTGTGGATGATGCCCCCCCCCCCCACATCTGTAAATTTAACGAACTACCTTTAACATTAACGCGATATTTAATTTACGGCTGAAATCCACCCCTCTAAAGTTCACCACTTGCCTTTAACAGTAACGAGATTTTTAATTTACGGTTGTAGTGAGTAAACGTAAGTTGATGTCGAAAAAAATGATTAATATTCAAAAAAGTTGGTAGATGGGATCTAAAGAATTTTTTTAGTAGTTTATAAAGTAGCCGGAGGACCCTAGAACTATGTGAAAGAAAATTGCAAGAAAATCGGATAATTTTAAAGAAGATCCACAAATAGCCCATAGAAGAAGATTAATATTCAAAATTGGTGGTAGCTGAGGCCCGGAGATTTTTTTTTTTTTTTTTTTTTTTTTTTTTTTTTTTGTCGTCGTTCATGTAGTAGCTGGAGGACCTAAGAAGTTGTTTGGAAATAAAAACTAGTGAATCGGACCAGATTTAACGGAATTACAGTAGGGGTTCCAAAAGGACCCAACTGATAGTGGAAAAAAGAGCCCTACGATGAAAACATGTTAAAAAAGTCCTTGTACTTACCGCTTCTGATCATCAATTAGTCGAAATTAAACATAGGGTATCAATTAATTATTAGGATAAAATTTAAAAACAAAACGTGCCAAAAATGGCGGGAAATGCTTTAAAAAGTCCCTAGAGCCCCTGTAAAAATATGAGGGTGTGAATCCGGAAAGAAGATTCCAAGACGCAACTTACAATTAGGCGCGTTGAAAAATGCAATGCGCAAAGAAAGTTCAAGGGTCCCCAATGATCTTAAGAAGAATGTAGAAATGGGGGAATAACTAAATGAAGAAATTGAAGAAGGTCAGATAAAAAAGGGGCAAGTTCGTTAACAATTTAGGGGAGCTGTTCCCAACCTGGGTTATGCGTATCTCTGGGGCTACGTGGTTGTCTAATTGTAAAATTATATTGGTAATGGCGGAAAAGGGGAAAATGTTAAAATGAAAGCAGATAAATAAACCTCTAAACTTTTCCTTTACAAAGAGAGACTTGAGCAAACGTAAAATAGGTTATTCGCATATAATGAAGAAAAATGTCAAAACTCTGTAATTTGGTTGATCATTTTGTTGCCATTATATACGTCCATGCCGAATAGTATCTTACATGTAACCCCCCCCCCCCCCTTTAATTTTAATATTCTTTTCTTTCTAGTAAATCTAGAAATATGTAGATAAAACATAAATCATATCAAGATTTCATTTAATACCCACTTGAAAGCAAGTGATCAATTTAGTGTTCGAATGGGCAGCATTAGCATACATTAATGAACCTGCATCAATGGGTGTAGGTTCATTCATTCTTTGTGAGTGATCAATTTGAAATCTTTAGCTAATATTTATTGTTTGGACTGATTTATTGTCGATACCGTGTTGTGGTTCAAAATGGTATAAATGACCAAAAATTGAAATTTGAAAGAGAATGTAATCTATTGGTAACCAGCATAAGAACATTACTAACGAACTAAAGTATTTGGGACCGGTTTATGTGAGAAGAGGTACGCATAAATAAAATGTCTAAGCAAGTGGTACGTCAAAGAAAAAAAGGTTAGGACACCTGATTTAGGGCATAAAAACATAAAGGGGCCCGAGTCTTAAAAAATTAAAAGTCTGAGCCACAGATGCATCAGGACCTGCCTTGGACTATCCTCACTGAAATTTTCAGGTATGAAGGTAGATTTCGCTAGCTATAACCCACAGACAGACATGCAGATAAAAAAAATTTATCTTATTAGTATATATTTTCAATTTTTTTTTCTGTAACGTTCTGCCATTTTCTTAAATAGACATTTGTCTATTTAGGTTAAAATAATAAGCTTCAATAAATGTATTGCTTTTATTTACGCTTTGAACTTACAGAAAAATAACTTTCATTTAATGTTTATTTGTAGATAAGACCGCCATGTTGTAATAGTAATAGAAAACTAGATCGATCTTTCTATCTCTATTCTAGTGTGATAGTTTAAAAGTTCTGTGATTCAATTTAATCGTATGTTATACAACATAAAATGTTATTTCTGAGCCTTTAAGCTAAAACTTTTCAAACCTCATTTGTTTTTCATGTGTGTCATCTGTTTGCTTTTTTGTTGTATAAGACTTAATGTCACATTTTTTAAGCAACCAAAATCGGAAATCAAACAAAAGAGGAAATAGTTTAATTTATTTTAATGAATTATATTACTTCCGTAAGTTTCAATAGTTTCATCGTAAGATACGGAAAGATAACACATAGCGATATTTCCTTAATCGGATATTTGTGCATTTTTGAAAAAAAATCAAAAAATTCCTTCAATGCAATGATTTTACATACACATGGAAACTAGAATGAAAATGAGATTTTCTTTAATAGTTAATTCTTGATAAGAATACGTATTGAAATAGAAGTAAAACATCCGATCATTCCTCATATCGTCGCCCACCATGTCGAACTATCGTATGTAAAGAAATGCAGTTTTCGCTACTCTTAAAAATGAGCCGATTGTCACCACTAAATTATATAAGTATTCGTCAGCATGGTTGCCAGTTTGGACTTTTTTTCATTCAGAAATTTCGGATCCATACTAGAAATTTGTAATAGAAATTTTTACTTTATTTAATAACAGACATTTCATGATTATTTAAAGTAATTTTTTCCCTAAGAATTTCCGGTAAGAATTCGGCATTTCTAAATAAAAGTGAAGGCCAAACTGGCAACCCTGTTCTTCATAAAAATTTTATTAGTATTTTTACTAGGCAAAAAATTCTAATAAAATTTAGTGGTGATAATCGGCCAATTGTTAAATTGAGTTGCATAAAATATTTGTAATGCAACATACAACTTCATGTCTAGAGGTTTAGGCTAAATCTTGAAATTCTAATTTATTTTTTTCTGTTTGGTTTTTAGACATACAATTATTTTTTTAAGCGAAAATGTGTCTGTTTATGTCTATATAAATGTAATTTTTTCACACATTAATATCAACACATAAACAGCTAAAGTAATAACTGTATATCCCAATACACATTTTTCAATTATATTTATAATATTTCAAATTAACGACGTAAAAATGAAAATGCGAATTCTGGATTTTCTTTTTTTTAGTCAAAATGTGCAAATAAGATATTTAAAGTAATACGAGGAATTCTGTGATTAATAATTAACCTACACTCTAAAAACGACATTTTCAAAACTGAGAAAAAAATACTTAAATCTGAGTATGTCGCATTCTCAAAATGGCTCCGAATCAAAATTACTCAAGTTTGAAACATGTATATAGTCATTTCTGAAAACATGCACACACTCAAGAATAAAACATCATGCGCTCATATTTGAAAATGTGCATGTTTCAAAAATGAGTATGAACTGACTTCTATGTGTTTAATTTTGAGTATTTTCATGTTTACAAAATGAGTTTGAACTGATTCTAATAATTTTGAATATGTCCATGTTTCAAAAATAAGTATGAACTAACTTCTATGTGCTCAGTTTTCAGTATGTCCATGTTTCAATATTTGGAGCATTTCTGATATTTCAGAAAACAAAGCTTTGGGTTTCCATATTTGAAACAAAAAAATTCATAACAAAATGAAAACATCGATTTACTCAGATTTGAAAGTGCCATATTTCTCAGTGTACCGGTTTCAAAGGTCATCTTATAAGATTGTGATTTATGGTTATTTTATTTGTAAGTTTTTAACTGAAACAATCATAAGCGAAGCATTCAGTGTAGTAAATAAAGATTTGTGACTGTTTTAATTTTAAAAAATAACACCTAAATTAACAATCAGTGAATCCCTTAAAATTTGTCATTTCACACCAGTAGAAACAGTAACGATAAGAAAACATTTCTGTATAAAGGAAAATGTTTTCATCTAAGAAGCTTCATTCTGCAATTTTTTTGTGTTTAGTGAAATTAATTTATAAGTTAAGAAATAAATTACACATTTTTTTAGAAAATAACATTTATGTCTTGATAAATGTTTTCCCCAAAAATAATATTTTTATTTTTTCATTATTTCAAAAAATAGATTATTGTACTTGTAAGTTTTAAACTAACATTATCATAAGTCCAGCATTTAGTGTCTTAAAAAGGATGTATGATTGTTTTGATTAAATAATTAAATATACAATTTTCATAAATAAAGCCGATAAAATGTTTCATTTCACACTAGGTGTTTTTTTTTTTTAAATAGTTTTAATAAGAAAAATATCTTTGCATAAATGAAAAAATTTTTCAGCTAAGAATCTACATTTTGAAAAAAAAAAATTATGTTTCGCGAATTTAAATTGCAATTTGAAAAATCAGTTACACCTTTTAGAAAATAACATTTTCTATTTTATAACTACTTTTCTCCAAAAAGAAACAAATATATTTATTTTGTCATTATTTAAAATATAAAGAGTTTTGTCATTATTTAAAAGAAAGGTTATTTATTTTATATGTATATTTTAAACTAAAACTAACATACGTCAATCATTTAGTTTATTATAAAGGGTTTGTTATTGTATTAATTGGAAAATTACGTATAAAATGATCATAAATCAAACTTTTAAAAAGTATCATGTCACACCGCGATAAATAGTGCTAATGAGAAAAATACCACAGCATAAAGCAAAATGTTTTCAACTGAAAAGATTCATTCTGCAAACTATTTAACGTTTGACGAATTTATTGTGTAATTTGACAAATCGGTTACCCAATGTTTTAGAAAATAAAAATTTGACTTTATGCTTACTTTACCAAACATAGAAAAATATTTATTTTGTCATTATGTAAAAGAAAAAAGATTTTTGTCACTATTAAGAATAGGTTATTTTATATGTATATTTTAAGATAAGTCAATCATTTAGTGAATTAAAAAGAATTTATGATTGTATTAATTTGAAAATGACGTATAAAATTTCCATAAATCAAGCATTTAAAAGGTGTCATTGTCAAATAGTGTTAATGAGAAATACCTCTGCATAAAGCAAAACGGTTTCAGCTCAGAAACAATCTATTTTATGTTCGGTAAAGTTAAAATATAATTTGACAAATCGGTTACACAATCTATTTTATGTTTGGTAAATTTAAAATATAATTTGACAAATCGGTTACACAATCTATTTTATGTTTGGTAAATTTAAAATATAATTTGACAAAACGGTTACGCAATGTTTTAGAAAATAACATATTTGACTTTATAACTACTTTACCCCCAAAAGAAAATAATATATAATTAGTCATTATTTAAAAGAATGATAAATTACTGATTATAGAGGAGTGCGGTGCTCCTTGGGACATGACACACCCTGAGTCGCCTTATTTTTCAGGTGTTATAATATAAATAAATTCAATTATTTATAATTAATAACAGATGACAGAGTAGTCCACAGCTGAGTGTAATATGTAATTCCATGAAATGATAGAATGTATGTCACTTTTGTCGTTATGGCAAATTTGCAGTAAATTTACTTATTATATTAAAAGAAAAAATTATAAATCTAACAAGTAAATATTTAAAAAGAAATATCAAATAATAATAAAAAACTCATTTAATATGCTGGTTAGTATTATGTACCTCACTGTAATATGTAGTAAAATTGTAAGTTATACTCATTGCAAAGTTCTCGAGATAAGTGATTTTAGTACCTAAGAAGCTAGTAATATATTTTAATTAGGAATATATAATAATTTACCGAATATAAATGTTTAGTATTAAACAAATATCCATTACGATAATTGCCAGTGCCTTCGTAAATACTTAAACTAAATAATTTGTCCTTTAATGTTTCTACTATATAATCTCACGACTGGTGAGTTTTATTATCATATAACAGCAGAACAAACGTTTTTTTTTTTTTTTTTTACTTCATATTAAATCTTAACATTATAAATAATATATAAAATATTTGTCCCAACATGCTTCTCTAGGTGGAGGAAGTTGGGACACACTTAGGTTAGAACAGTTGAAATGGAATATGTTTCTTTTAATTGAACTTTATAATGTAGCCGTTTCCGTCATTTTTTTTTACTAGGTTAAGACATCAAACGATGCGTAGTATTAAGCAAATATTTAGCATAAGATAAAACTTATAAAAAAAGAATAATCAAAATGTGTATGCATTTCTTCAGTCTAACTAGATAAAAAGAGTTACAAAACAAACTATATTTGATTATAGTTTTAGATTTCAAAATATATATTTAAAAATTATCTTAGTGTGAAGAATTTTATGCGACGATTTCTTTTATTATATTTTAGGAAGCGTATTTGAATAAAAACATTGAAATAATGAAAGGACTTCTTGTCCTGGTATAAAAATACAAAAATATATCCACACAAATGCAATATAATTTTTCAACTAAAAAAAACTTTATTTTAAATCAAATATATGTATTGCAAAATATGTCTATACAATATCAGAATGGAGTTAAGTTTTTTTTCAGTTTTTAACATAAAATATAAGAAAACAACTCTAATTAAGTAGAATATGAAACTTTTTTTGCAAATGTTAATAATAATAATGTAAATAAATTAATAAAAATTGAAACTGAAATGTTATCATTTTTTGTTCAATTTCTTTAATTTTTTTTAAGCAACTCAGTTAAATGAAGTGTTACTGTACAATTATAGTTATCTTACAAACCAAATGAATCTTTTATATGAAAATACGATTCGCTTAGTGTTATTTTTTTTAGCGTACTTCCGTATATCCATGAATGTAATTACAAACTAATTCCACCGTGTGATAGAGGCAGCAGATTCCTAAATAGTCCGTTAAAATATAAATAATGAATATAGAACGGCACAGAACACTTTTAATTCCTACTAAATATAATTCTTACATTAATGTAACTGTCTTATTGGATAATAAAGAATGAGAAAGTAGTTTAACGTAGTACTTCTTTAGATTCTCAAGACATATTCAAATGAGGTTTTCTAACTCAATAAAGCGAATAATTAAAGTCATTATCTTCTTTAAAGTCCCATAAAAAAATAAATGTCATTTATAGAAACAATGCATGGTAAATTAAGTTTTAAATATATAACAGAATAATGCTTTCAAAAATCAAATTATTTATTTTGTTTGATAATTTAATTTTTTATTTCATAGTATATTTTAAAAAGTTTGATGTATTTTGATATAAATTTAATTATACTTTTTAAAGATTGGAATTTGCAAATTAAGTATATTAATGTAGTCTTAAAACATTAGAATGTACATATCGATCAGCATAAACTTCGTTAGATTCATAATCTCTTTTTTTTTTCTCTTATGACACCAGTCACGAATCACGAATGAATTTTCTTAGGACACTATGCAATTGATTTTTAATAATTCTTTATAAATAAATTTCTTTGGATATATATCCATTTAATATTATAACAATAATTAAAGAACAGAATTGCCGAGAATTTAGGAAAGATATAGAAATAGAATACTTCCGACAAATAGGAAGCGATCGGAGGTTAATTTGAAAATACTCACTTTATGTTTGTATTTATAAACGTCTGAACATTTAAATGTGTATCTGTAAGTCCCTTCTCAATAGAATCATGTAATTATCTCTTAATGTAACAAATTAAATCATTTAAACAAATAATACTCAAAATTTATCTTGCGTAATTTCCTTACAAAAATGCATTTCAGAATCTTTTGAAGGAATAATTCGGTTAAGTGCAAGTATAACTCGCGCTCAAAGGGTTCCGAACATTGAATTTATTAATTACTATTTATTAATTAATAAACTTCTACTACTCCTAATTCTTTCATAATTTAGTTTCTGTAGATTCGGAAATACGAGGGGGGTATATTTTTCCGGTACTTTCGACAACATATTTGAAAGTATACCTAAAATTAAAGGAAACATATTTTTGAGTTTGATGTTAGGAGATCTTTCGAACAATACCCTACAATATACATTAAAAGAAAATTTATTTTTCAAGTAAGTTAATTTATATCTTGGCTTTTACCGAAATTTTTTTTTCGGAAATCATTATTAAATATTCTTAGATGATTCTGATCCATAGGTACCTCGAGCGTCCGCAACTCTCCGACTGACTGCCCGAAAACTAAGGTTTGTGTGTAAGGCAGGCCAACACCAAGACGACGCAAGTAACATGTCTCGCGTGTGAGGAGAAGAAACACGTTTGATTCAGGTTTTTTTTTATCTTACTTCTTACCCGTTTCTTCCCCTAAGACATCAAACATGTTGCTTGTGTCGTCTCAGTGTGCTGCTTGCCTAACGGATAAATCCGTTTTTCTCAATAATTATGTTACCTAGGAAAATTTGTATTGTTTTCCTGCAAGATTTAAATAAACTTTTACTACCCCTTTTTTTCATATTTTTAGTTTTAGTAGATTTGGAGGGGGGGTGACATATTTTTGCAGTGTATTTTCAACAATAACTCTGAAAATATAATACCTAAAATTAAAACAAGTATATTTTTGAGTTTGGTTAAGTTTTTTTTTCAAGTAACTTAATTATCCCCTAATTATTTCCTAAACATTTATGAATGGTTAATAATCTGAAAATATGTGGGTAAAAAGGCTTTATAACTTTCCTAAGTTTGAACTTTCCATGTCCCATAGTTTACGAGAAAAAGGGCTCTGATAGACGGGCAGATAGACACAAGCGTGTCTGTCTGGGGGGGACATATCTTTGCAGTGTATTTTCGACAATAACTCTGTAAACATAATACCTAAAATTAAAACAAATATATTTTTGAGTTCGGTTTTAAGAGACCGTTCACGGGATATCCCACACGATAGAGAAAAATATAAGTTTTTTTTCAAGTATCTTAATTATCCCCTAATTTTTTTCTATACATATTTGTAAATGGCTAATAATCTGAAAATATGCGGGTAAAAAGGCTTTATAACTTTCCTAAGTTTGAACTTTCGACATCCCATAGTTTACGAGAAAAGGGCTCTTGTAGACGGACAGACAGACACAAGAGTAATCTTATAAAGGTTCCGTTTTTACTTTTTAACTACAGAACCCTAAAAATGATACATACCACATTACAGACATTTGATATGCATTGAGAATTACTCTTATCATATCTTCATACAATTTATTTGAACAACAAATTCCCTTAAGGCATTATGTGACAAATGTTTTATAAATACGTACTTCTGTTTCATATATATCTATTTAATTTTAGTAAAGGTATAGAAATAATAAGCACTCAACATTTTGTACTATTAAAGAGATAAGAAAATTCCATATGTGTACGCGCAGCAATATGTGTTCATTAATAAAAATTTAACGTTGACAATATTTTTTCGTTCTTTATCAACCGGATGTTTTAATTTTCTTATCGTATATATTATTTCGGTTGTCAACATCCCTTTTTTAAGAAAATACAAAACACAGAACGACGAATGAGATACCATGTGGAAGGATTTTGAACAGACTTCTGACATAGTACAAATACATTTTCCTAAAACATGCTTTTTGATTAAAATTTACTGATAATTAAAAATTAAATCGGAATTGTTTTCTTAAATGAAATGAAACGTTTTCCTCAAATTAATGTTGCCTCAAAAATAAAATACCGCATTATATCGTGCTTAGCAATAATTTAAAAATGATTTCTGCACGGGTTTATTTTATATTTATGATTAAAGAGCAAAATTTAAATCCAAATGCTAAATTTATTTTTCTTTGTCCCATGTTTTTTTTCCCCGAAACAGATAATGTTAACTTTTTAATGCAGTTAAAATACGATTGATTTTTTTTTTTGCCTTAGCTATCAGCGATCAGTTTTTACTCTAACTTTGATGGGATAAATGAGACGGACGATATTCTGGCTTGACTAATGTTGTTTGCAGATATTTTTAGTCCTTAATTATTTTTTTAAATATAAATTTAAACTTGCATCTAAAAAATATTAAAACGCAGTGCGAAATCTTCGCAGGGTAGATATTAATAGAAACAATTCGGATATTTGTTTGAGGTATCGATATTTGCATCTTCTTTTATTAGCAAAATATAAGATATCTATTTTTAAATA
Organism: Maratus michaelseni; assembly: GCA_963931845.1. NCBI lineage: Eukaryota > Metazoa > Arthropoda > Arachnida > Araneae > Salticidae > Maratus > Maratus michaelseni. Next base: position 160,582,984 of record OZ007588.1, read on the forward strand.
TGTGACTTTCGAACAATAATATAGGATACAAAAATATATTTCATATTTTCTTACATAATTGTATTCAAATAGAGATATTTAAGTGCTTTGATTCATCGATAACTGTTTTAACGACATTTACTAAATATTTCATGAAATATTTCTAGTAAGTACATTATACACTGCTCAAAACAATTAAAGGATATTTGAAGTTTTATATAAAATAAAGATATAAACGAAATTTTTTTTGCCGAAAATAGAAGAGAATCACAAATGCAAATTTTTCTGGTTTTCAAACTGTGGAGTATGCAAATTTTGAGTTCGACGTCAAAAACGTCGCTTCAGCGGCAGCGAATGAAATTTGACTTTCAACTGGATAAAAGAGAATGAAGACAAGGATGAACGGCATTCAGTGATTGCTTTGTTTCGATGAGTACGATGTCTCAGCGAAGTCATTTGACAGATTCAGAAGCTTGTAGAATTGTTGGTAGGTTAGAAGGGGGCCAAACTCAAGCCGAAGTAGCGCAAGCCATTGGAGTGTCACAAAGTGTCATTTCCAGGATCTGGAACCGTTTTTTGGAGAGTGGATGTGCAGGCCGAAGACCAGGGCAAGGTCGTAGACGGGCAACAACGCCCAATGAAGATCGGGATTTAGCGTTAACAGCTCGGAGACACCGAAACATGAACGCTACTCTTCTCCAACAACACCTTCGCTCGGCTACAGGCACCACGATTTCAACTCAGACTGTTCGAAACCGGCTCCATGCTGTAGGTCTGTATGCTCGCCGACCGATGGTATGTGTTAGATTAACATCAAGGCATCGTCGCGACCGCAGGGAGTGGGCAACCGAGCATGTCAACTGGAGGAGAAATGAATGGAGCAATATTCTGTTTTCTGACGAGTCCCGTTTTTCTGTGCATCCGGATAATAGGCGTATTTTCATCTGGAGGGACCGTGGCAGTAGGAATAATCCTGCGTTCGTGCACGAAAGTGTTAGATTTGGCGGTGGAAGAGTGTTGGTGTATGGTGGCATCTCCATTGACGGGCGCACTGACCTCTACATCATTCGAGATGGAGCTCTGACTGGTCCCCGATATAGGGATGAGATCCTCAGACCTATTGTAGTCCCTTACGCTGCAGCAATCGGAGATAACTTCATTTTAATGTACGATAACTGCAGGCCACATCGTGCAAACCTGGTGGAGGATTTCCTTTTCGAGGAAGGAATCGTTCGAATGGAATGGCCAGCGTGTTCTCCAGACATGAATCCAATCGAGCACGTTTGGGACGCTCTAGGAAGACGAGTTTCTGGCCGACAACAACCCCCACAAACTCTCCAAGAACTGGAAAGAGCTCTTCTGGAAGAGTGGGGCAGAATACCCCAACTCGTCATTAATAGCCTCATTGAGTCTATGCCTCAAAGGTGTTCAACGTTGCTGGCCGCCCGTGGAAACCATACCCCCTACTGAAAATGATTTTCTTTGAAGAAAACACCTTTTCTTATTCTTTTTTTCTCATATGCACAAATTGTGTTTTTTTCCTTTTGTACACAAATGCGCAATAAAAGGCATTTTTTTCTGCCAAACATGTGTAATTTATTCTCATATAACCTACTATGTCTGTCGACCATGTATCAATCAGCTAAAAAGTTTCCCAGATACAAAATCCACCTAAAACTGCAATATCCTTTAATTGTTTTGAGCAGTGTATTTCAACTTCTATTGTCTCTATCTTACAAGATCATACAATAAAAGCCGAACTTACATTTCTTTGATGGATATAATATTTATTTGAAGAAACAAATCGTTGAAATTTCGTCTAAAACGCTTCTTTTTTAACAAATGATAGTGGAAGAACGTGACTAGTTCCGCCACGCGTCCAATAGCTGAAATACAGTGACTAGCACAACTAACCTGGAGGCATCTAACATGTATTCACCCTGTAGAATTCTAAATACAAATAATGGGATATTTGACTCTTCATACCAAAAATTGCTTCACGATAAAAAAGTAAAAATGGTTTTACTCATTCTGTTTGAATAAATATACTGTTTGAGGCACCAAGAATATGCAGTCTAAGAAATAAGATTAAATTTCCTAGAGATATATCCCTTACAGTTATCAGATTGATGATTTTTCGTATATTTCTTGTATGGTTATTTATAAAAAATATATGTGAAATTTTAGGGAATTCGCAGATTTTTATATTGATAATTCATTACACTCACGATATCACATATTTCACGATATCAGTTTTATGAAAAACATAGTTGTAGATTTTGGAGGATATTTTTCATAATTGATTTTTCATGAAAGTCACGTTGTTTCAGTAAACGAATGTAAAGTTTATTTTTCTAAAGTTCTATTAGAAATATTCTCCCCAAGTTTGTAAAACTGTTTAGATTTTTATCTTGTATGTTTATTAATATCAGTATTACTTCTTCCTTGAGTCTCTTTAACACATAATTCCGGTTACATAAATCTACACTACCAGTTTTATAGCTGATCAAAAACAATTATAACTACGCGTCAATAATTGTACCAAGAATAAACAATATTTTGGGTAGTTATTTCTAGACTGTTTCGAAATAAAGTATGAAACAATTTGTGAGAGTTCTTGGAAATGAGCTACTTAAACGTACTGGAATATCGTAATGTGAAACTGGAAATGTAGAGATAATATTCAACAACAGTCAACATATGAAGGGTCTAGATGCAAAATTCGCACTCTCCACTTAACCCAGTTTTTCGAAACATGCTAAAAAACTGACTATTATGAATAAACATGATATAGTGGCACAATGTTTTTGTGATATGTGTTGCCATAAGATATGGCAACAAATATATCACAAAAAAAAATGTGCTAATACATCATGTTTATTCATAATAATCGGTTTCTTGCACTTTTCTAAAAACTAGGTTAAATGGAGAGTGTGAATTTTGCATATACACCCTTCATATATGATTATAAAATTATCAGAATAATATTTAAAATACTGTCTTAAAAATCTATATATATCTTCAGTTTTTCTGTGATTAATGGAATAAAAGTAATTTTTACTTAATTTCTACATTTTTAACACTTCTGTATTTCAATTTATTCCGTAAGTTTACTTGAAAATGACCCTACTTGAAGCGTTAAAATTTCTCTTGAAGAAAATGAGAGGTAATAGCATATATTTCAGACGTAAGATAGTACATGTAATAGAAATTTTAAAGTAAAGGTTTAAGAATCAGCTACTGGTCAATGATAAGAAGCGACATACTATGTAAAAAGTTACGTTGCTGCATAGACCTAAACATAGAATATACATAAAATTTGACATTCTCAAAAAAACAGCAATAAAATACATATCTATGGTGAAAAAATGCTCTATTTCTTTATTTTGTCAGATAAAAATAATTTTTCATTTGTATAAATAAAATTTTCACTTTTTTTTTAAACGCGCACTCTCCAATATATAAACCAATAAATTATGTTAAGTTTTATTTCCCATCTTCAACAAAAAGTAAATTGATTCTGTGAGCATATTTGAAATTGTTGATAGTAAATATACATTTTAAAAGACAGTAATTTATTCTTTAGCACTGAAATAAGTGCTTAAAAAACGAAATGTTTTCACAATGTAATATGCCTTTTTATAAAATGCAATTCGTTTTCGTACTGAATGTTGTTCTTCCAGAATAGCTATTAAATAAATATCTGTAAGGCGATTTCGAAAACGTGTCTTTTATGAGTTCAATAAGTTTTAATATTTGTATTAGATTCCTTTATATTTTAAAAGTTTAATAAGACAAAATCAATTAATATTATAGAGCATGAAATTTAAGATTCTGAAGTGATGCGAGAGTAAAAATGTACGTAGTTTTTTTCTGTCTCGCTTTATTGCCGTTATTGAGGAGACCAGCCCCTTTTTTCTTCATTTAAAATATTATCTCTTGAACATTTGAATGAATTTATTTGTTACATTTTTTGACAAATTTGTCCCATTTACAAAAAAATATGAAATAAATTCTACTTAAAAAAAATCGTTTTATATGTGTATAATTCGTTCAATGTTTTATATTGCAGATAACGTTGAAAATGGGTGTATTTCTATCGTTTAAACACTCCACAAATCTTCTGCAATTTTATCATATTTTTAGGAGGTAAATGTGGCTAAGGGTGTATTTTGTTTCATTTGTTTTTCCATCTATAAAACTGCTATAAGTCACGTAACGCTAGTATAATAGAAGCCAAAGTTAAATTGAAATTTTAAACAGTTGTTTGTTAAACCATTAGGAAAAATACATTTAAACCGTTTTTAATTAATATTTTAACATCGCCGATTGCAACACAATATTATAATAAAATGATTGAATTTTCTAACATTTGGTCAAAACCTTCACACAGTTAAATTCATTTGTAGTAATGTTCCAAAGATTAATTTTCATTTTTAAATAAATAGTATTGCTTACTGATATTGTTAAAACGGCACTTCTTTTAAAAAAGATCTATTGTTCAATTTAGAAAAATATTAAGTAAACAGATTTTATCAAAATATGCATACTTTAAATATAAATTTGTTCAAATTGAAAAATAAATATGTATTGTAACATAAATAATAAAAGTAAGAGGTGATTATCTATTTGAAAGGACAGCAGCATTCGTATATTCATTTCCGACGTGTGTCAATTCATCAAGTTGCTAAAGGACGATTTTAATTTGAAAGCGGTACATAGATCTTGAAAATAACGATTGTTGTGTTACCTACTTTAAATTCATGATTATCATGTATTAGGTTCCTACTTTAAAATTTTATATTACGGTAAAATGAATAGAATTGAAAATTTCTTGAATAATTTACATTACAGTGTTAATTATATGTTATTTAAATACAAGTTCACCAGCTCACTCTTTCTAAAGCACTTTATTTCACATTATATTTGTTATTTATTTACAATCTTGTTTTAAAGCAATAAAATATTTACCGAAATGTCATAATTATCAATTTAAAAATGTATAGTCGACATAAAAAGTGTTTATTTATATATGTTCATATACTCCATTTAATTTTATGTAGGTAACAAAACATTTTTGATCAAAAAGAAACAAACGCTGTCATACTTTTTGAAATTCGTGTTAAATTAATTTTATAACATGTACTAAAAATAAAATGTCTCATTTTTTTTAATGAACTGTTCACGATTAAATGATTTGAGAGCATTGCAAAATGTCCAAACACTGTATTTTATATATAAAAATTGTAACACATTTTGCTACACGTGTTCTCAATTTTTTAGTTAAAAAAATGGTCCATTTTTTTTTTTTTACATGGCGTATAAATCGACAAGATGATGTTCTATATTCATGTTCGTATTAACAAGAAAAATCAGGCATCAAGAATTATGAAACCCTTTCCAATTCATTCATAATCGTGTGAAACATCTTCACCGTTTAGAAATAGGAAAAATGATGTATAAGTAAACAATTTGTAAAATGCTTTACACGTTTGAAAACCCCTTTTCAGCAATTACCAACAATAATAGGAAAAATAATCTAATTAATTTGTGAAGCCGTGAATATGTTTTACAGATGTGTGTGTATACTACATAGTATGCTAAAATTTAGTTCAGTTAGGAAAAAACGTAACACATGTGAGGAATCCTCTTCAGCAACTTACGTCAACAAAAGAAAATGTACTCTGATTTTTTATGCAACCCTGCATATGATTTATAGAATTTATGCACACCAAGTCATAGAGGAGGAAAAAGTGAAAATTATAAATGCATGCCACAATTAAAAACGTACTTTTAACAATTATCGTTCATAGACAGTACTGTAACCAAATACTGTTGTTTGTTCCTGTAAATGAACGATAAAAGCTACGCTCTCCATTTTCTGTAGCATCTTGTAGTGCACCTTAGTGCTGTATATCAGTTTTACTGTATTTGAAATCGAGATATAACAGTGAAATACATTGCAAATGATTTTTCCCCCATAGGCCATAATTTAACGGATTTATTTTAAGTGCTCCTGTAAACGAACTATGAATGCAGTACACTTCATGTTTAATAAAGAACATTCCATAGTAAACTTCAATAATTCGCAAGTACATGGCAATCTGAATATATTTATGCGAGCTCTATAATGCACCCACAGACAGACGGCAGACAAAAACAAACAGAAGTCATAACAACTTTTCATGTATGTTGGAAATTTTTAACAAGTTGTAAATTGTACGTTAAACGTGACATTGGAGGTGCAGGCGTTTTATAACTAGTTTCACAATGTAAACAAATCATGCTTATTATTTCGGTGAAATGAAATATATCGTCTGTTATAAGCGAACTTATTACGTATGCCACGTTTACAAATGAGATTTTTTTCCACCGCAGACAGCACTTTAAAATTCACCATAGAGATCTTGCTTTGCGAATGATTACGCCCATGGTTTAATATTTTTATTACTCATAATGAACGACTCTCCTGTGTTTATTTACTCTAATGAATTGAGATATTCGGCTGTTAATGTCATTTTCACTGAAGTTCTTTCAAAATCTATACATTTTTTAATGTAACTCATCTCTCAAAGAGACAATTTTTTTCAACGATCTTTCTAAAAATGTAACTTTTATGCAATTTTATTGGAAAAATAATTTTGAATAAAAATGGCCGCATGCCATATGAAAAAAGAAGTGGTTTGCCCGTATTTGTTTTCTTCAATCACATGACTTGCGGTTTTATTATATAGATTTACGTATGATAAGATTTAATAGAATAAAGAAAATTTTTATTAATATATTTTTAAGTTTTTATTTGATTTTCATAAAGACTCGACAAAATTATACAACGTTATTATATGTTAAATTTCAAACCATTCGGTTGGGTAGTTTCTGCGCTGTTATATGGGGACTAACGGACGGATGCACCAGACGACGACTATAGGTGCTACTTATTTATATAATTACAAACGCACCTAAAAATGAATAAATGTATTGATATCAATATTTGGTATCGATAAGTTTATACGCACAGTAGAATGATTGTATATATATATATATATATTGAAAAATAACTTCAGCGTTCTAGACACCCAATGACGTTCTTTTGGGAGAGCGTGGAAAACTTACTAAAAAAATAAAGTTTAATTTAACTATTGGCAAATTTTCGGATGCACTAAACTGAACAGTTTATTATAACTTCATGGAGGAACTGCAAAAATGTAATATATTTAGATATGCAAGTGATCCTTCATATATATTCATGGAGGAACTGCAAAAATGTAATATATTTAGATATGCAAGTGATCCTTCATATATATTCATGGAGGAACTGCAAAAATGTAATATATTTAGATATGCAAGTGATCCTTCATATATATTCATGGAGGAACTGCAAAAATGTAATATATTTAGATATGCAAGTGATCCTTCATATATATTCATGGAGGAACTGCAAAAATGTAATATATTTAGATATGCAAGTGATCCTTCATATATATTCAAATATGTTGCTTAACTACAACAAGTAGTTAAGTGTGCTTAGCTGAACAAAAATGCAACCACGGTTATGATGATGTACTAAAATTGTGCAATAATAAATTTCTTTATATTTTATATAAAATTTTTTTTTATATAAAATGATAAAAAATATTTTTTTATTAAACGTTTAAGATTCTAGGGAAGAATTTGATCTAATAAACGTTTATTTTTTTTTCAAAGTAATATTGTATTTTAAGCAGGAATGTCTTGCCACTTTTGCCACAAATATATATTTAAATATATTTTTTAATTCTTCATCTTCTTTAGAAAGCTTAATTTAACTTCTTGTTAGGACGTGAATTGTACCGAACAATGACAGTGAGATTATTCAGAACTGATTTCGCCTAGTTCTCTTCCATCTTAATTAACTGAACGCAATCCCATAGAGTACACGAAACAATATTGATCAGTTTCCCTGACCATATAATTAGAATTATTCATTTAGTGGAATCAATTCAAGCATGTATATTCTCAAATGTAAACATTGTATAACTTTTATTTTCAATACAAGAAATTATTTGCTGGCAGTGCAACAAGAAGAGGAAACTTTTAGCATAAAAACAAAGTTTATTTACATGAAAACTTAAGATAATTAAAATTTAGAAACATTGCGAAAGATGAAGGTAAGGTTATTTCGCATGAAAACATATTTTCAAATATAAATAGGGTTTCATAATAACCGAGAGAAAAATCATAATAAAAACAATAAATATGGACATATCCAAAAATATTTTTTCACATTATTTTCCATCAGAAAATATGGAATAAAAGACACTTCAATGACTAAAACGGCTGAAAAAAATTAAATTAAAATTCTAAATTAAAATTTAAAAAAATTAAAAATCCGCCAAATCATTAATGTTTAAAAGCATGTTCCGTTAAACTAGCTGTTTATGTACTATTTTTCGCGAACATTAAACATACAAAATCCATTACATTTGTTTACGTTACTTCTTACGAATGTTTTTATTAATAAAATATACTGCTATTGAAGATTGTTTGTGAATTTGCATACGTGACTTACTTATACATCGCATAAAATAATTTATATTTTATAAATTGTAATTGCAATAACTTATTGTATATTCAAAATAAAAGAGTACGTATATGCTGTGCAATAACAACACATATTCAAAATATTCTAAAATGATTTATATTTATCATTCATTCTGTATAGATTTTTTATTTTATAAGAAATATTTATCTGAAAAAAAACTATTCATTTATAAAATTCAACCTATATATATAAATGAAAGTCCTGTCTGGGTAGATGATCAACGAGCAGCCCAAACTACTGAATCTACAAACTCGAAACTTGGAGGAAAAATACTTCTTAGGATGTAGAGGCGCACTATGACGGTATTTTCAAAAACTCCACCCCTAAGGGGGGTAAAAAGGGGAACAAACTTTTAAAAGGTACGTGTTATAGTTATGCGTCAAATGATAACATATTCTAATGTATTTTAGAATGCTGTACGTTCTTCTAAGTCCGATAATTCGTGAGATATTGCATATTTTTAAAAACTATTATCGTATAATTGTTCTACGTTACTTACTTATAGATTTAGGGGTAAAGTTCTGTAATCAGTTGAACCCATGGAATATATATTTTTTAATTCTACAGGATGGATTTCGATGGGACTTGCATTGTTTATTTTTCAGGGATAGTTTTAGTATATTGCATATTGTTATATCGTTCTTTAGCAAATCCTACTGTAAGTGATTACATAAACAAGTTTGTTTTTAATAACCCAAACATTGTGCAACAATTAGAAAATATAACAACGCAATGGCGTTAGTTACGTTTTACAGCATTGTGCAAGAACAATCAAGGTAAAGATTCATATTGCTTTAAAACACAAGATCAAATTCACGGGTATATTTCGTTTGGAGAAACTGACCAGCGAGTCGTTCAAAAGTGGCCGGAAGGGCATAACAAAGTCCAAGAAGAGGGAGTTGGAACACTGTCAACGTGGACCATGCAAGAGAACATCTAACAATCTAGAGATATCATTATGACGGAAATAGATGTTACCATAGATGATGATGTGCCTTCTTTAAACACCAGTCATAATTTTGTCCAACAAATCATCCACGACGACCTCGGATTCTGTAAAAACACACAATAGAAACCTTTAAGAAGTTGGGTTTTAAGACCCTGGAACACCCTCCCTTCAATCCTGACCTCACTCTCACTCTGAACAACTCAAATGAGCTTTGAAATGTCGATTTGCTTCAAACCCAGACGTTCAAGATGCTTTGCAAAAACGGCTTCAAGACTAACCGTAAACATTTTTTATGGAAGAGAAACGAAAGCTTGTGGCTCACTGGGCAAACTGCGTTGCTAAAAGAGGAGACTGTGTCAAAAAAATCATGTCAATGCGGTGCACCTACTTTTGATTAACCCCAGAGTAGTTGCGCCTTTTTTTAGAACGCTAATAGTCGCGCTCGTTCCATTTGCCGCCGTTACCAGTAGCCCGAAAACAGAGAAGTATGTCGGTGTTATCATATGATCGAAAACGGAGAACATAGTGGGAAAATACTGATTGAATTTGAAAAGATATATTTAAAAATATATTTAAGATCTATTATTTAAGAATATATTCAGATATATTTAAAAATATTTAAGAACTGTTATTTAAGAATTTTATTTAAGAATATATTCAGTTGAAATTTAAATAAATGTTTTAATATATTTTTTTTTTCGTTTTACGAAATACATTAAAAGAATAAAAATTAATAAATTATTCGATTGATTTTATGAATATACAATGAATTACTGATTAGAATAAATTTTCAATTATAAATTTAAAATCGTGTTAGGGATAAATTATTTTTAAAGACAGAATCTCAGTAAGCTGGTTTTAGACAGTATTCCGGAACTAGGAGCCAATTAAACTTGAAAAGAGACAGATTACATCATTAATTTATGCACTTTAAATAAACATTAAATAGTGTATTTCAGGACATGTTATTTATAACCAGAGGTCGATCCAGGGAAAATTTGGGACCTATTTATTTTCCCTTCACAAAAATCTATGTAATAAAACAAACCATTTCATGAAATTCCTTCAAATAAAACAAGACTCTTCACAAAATTCATCTTAATAAAACAGGCCTCTTTACAAAATTTATTTAATTAACACAGGACCCTTCATAAAATTAATAAAACAAGAACCTTAAAAAAATTCCTCCTAAAAAAGGGGTCCTTCACAAAATTCCTCTTCATGAAACAGGACCCTTCATAAAATTCCATGTAATAAGACACACTCCTTCACGAAATTCCTCTTAATAAAACATCACCCTTCACAAAAATTCTGTTATTAACACAGAATCCTTCATAAAATTAAGAAAACAGACTCCTTCACAAAATTTCTCGTAATAAAGCAGATCCCTTCGCAGAAATCCTCTTAATAAAAGAGCTCTCGCTTTTCACAAAATTTCTTTTATTAACACAAGTACCTTCATAAAATTTCATTCCATAAAAACATACTCTACATTAATTATTTTTATTTTGTTACGTTTGTAAATATGTAATTTGAAAACTAAACAAGATAACTAGGAAGGAAAACTTTAGCAGAAGGATTTAAATAAGTTATTAATAAATTATTGGATAAAATTTGAGTAAATGGATTTCATCTTTTGTTACAAGAATTTCACAAAATTAATTTTTATTTTTCACAAAATGGGCCTCAAGAAAAAACCTCTGCATCAACTAACTGATATCAATACCCTATTTTATTATTTTTTCTTACAATATATCCATATTAATAAGATAAAACTCCTTACTCTGAAATTATTAATATAAAGGCTGCGGAATTAATTTTGTTTGTTTGTTTGTTTGTTTGTTTGTGTGTGTGTTTATGTTTGTGCGTGTGTGTGTGTGGCAGCATTAGAGATTTTATGCTTCAATGCCCTTTTTAAAATGAAAAAATTATGAATGGTCATTTATTACTCATTTCAGGATAGCGGCAAGGCTCTTGAGTCACATCTCTTGTTAGAAGCTCCGTATGTATGAAGTACATAATATATAAATAACAGTTTAGTCAAATTAAATGTTTAATTTGAATAAATTTCCGATTGTAGATTTTTAATCTGATAAGGATAATTATTTTGAATACCAGAACCTCAAAACGTTTCATTTGATGGTATCCCTGAAGTTAATTAAAATAAATATATATTTATACATTTCAATCCATTCTATTAATAATTCATTAAAAACTTTTTGCAGCATACGTATCAAAATAACAGCAATAGATATCATAAATCCCTTCCCAGATACACCGTTTATATCACTCTTCCCAGAAACTTTCCTGCCAAGAAATTCCCGGAAACAGGAATGAAGAACTGGGAGGGTGAAAAATAATGGAACCGGAGTAGTCGCGCCGCGGTCTTCTAGACCGATTTCAAATTTAGAAGGCAATAAATTTCTGAGAAAACGCAGAAAACGCGCCTTGCAACTTTAGCACACAAAAGAACAAACGGTCAAGGTCAGCGACACAGCATTTCATTATTGTAGCTTTAAGGGGAAATGGGATAAAGGAAGATAATAAATTTCGGCGGGGAAAAGACCGACATGCGACTACTGCCGGGTTAAGAAAGCTCTAGAACGAAAAGTGATTCTCTCTGACACACAAAAGTGATTTCTCTTACATCTCAAAAAATAACGATGGCAAGGAGATGCAGAAGCATATAACTATGTTTTATATATGGCGATTCTTTTTAGTTGAAACTTACATCATAATCATATTTTTTAATCATAAATTTGCTTATAGTTTTTTTATAATTAAAAAGAAGTTTTTAAATCGAAAGCGTACGCTATATAAATATTCGGAACTAATCATTGTATCGTATTAAAAATTAAACGTTTTAAGCAGATAATAAGATAATTTTTGTCAAGTGTACTTAACATTACCATTATCAAAGTTTGACCTATTCTAACTCTATAAATATATATTTTTTAATTTAATAAACTATTTTATTTTCCCAGTTAACTCAAATATAGCTGTTGATTTTGAAAATGGGCCAAGTCCATCTTGTGAAAGAATGTGTTTGTCATTAATTAAAGCTAAACGTTATAACAAATTATCATAAAAGTCATTTATCAATTCATAACAAATATAGTTGAATATTAATATAAATGTGATACTAATAATTCATTTCGTCAGTGATATTTCAAATGCGAAGATTTTGAAAGTGAGCATCTAGCGATAAAGTGAAATGAACTTTCCCCGTTTTCAAAACCAACGACTCAAATGTGAGTGGTATAATTTGAAAAAACTGATACAGTTCTTAAAAGTTGGGCAACCTATAAACCTAAACCACGCATAACAATTAATAGTAGAGGTTATTATGAATCAGTGTTAGCATAATTTTCTTATGATTATTTGCTGGAATATTGAGTAAGAAGAACCTTATACAAAACGACAGACCCTAATAGTGGATTTATTTATTTTTAAAATTTCTTATCCACATTTTCTGAATTTTAATTTTAAGATAAGCGTAACAGTAATAGTTCATATACATATAATGAGCCGCCAGCTGCGATAGATAAAATAAAATGTTTGTTTATCACACACACAAGCAATTAAATATATGCATGATTTATTGATGGGACATCTGTTTTTGAAATGAAAAATAAATTTCTGTATCACATTCACAAGAATCCAAACATACATTTAACTAGTTTAAAATTCTAGGATTTACCCATCAATTTAGTTGTTTGCGAGTTTGGTGTATAAACTTTATTTGCATTTTTCGAAGCAGGCGGCCAATTATAAATACGTAAAATATTACTGCCACATTTTAATTCTAGAAAACCTAAAACAATTAAAAATTTTCTAGTTATTGTTGTTTTAGATTCTTGGCATTAATTTCTAGCATTTGTTTTTCCTTTTTTATGAAAATAGATTGAGCTTTTTTAGTTCACGTCATTATATACGTCCACGCATTGTATACTTTTAAAACATTGTGAAAATTGTATACAGTGCGCCTTGCGTGCGAAAACTGAGAAACAAACAGGTGATAATCATTATATTTTTATATTGTTTGTTTAAATCACTGATGATTTTTTAATTATAAATTAACCTTTTGATGATTTTGAAATAATCATTTGGTTGACAGATTTTTTTGTTAAAATTAAAGACTTACTGTAAAAATATTAGAAATTATTTTTATTCAATGTCTTGACATAAAGAATAATTTTTCCCTAACTTGTAATAAAACAATGACATGTTTCTTTTAAAATTACACTATAAGTAATCTGACTCTTAGATATTGAAATACAGGGTATTTTAGATTATTTTGGAGTGTTTAAGTAAATATTATTCTCTTCGAAAAGAGTGCACGCTAGATGTTTCCTTCCATTACTTTTTGAAAAATGCTACTTCAAAAGTAAACAAAATTGCCAGGTACTAAACAATAACTTATACTTTCATAAATTGACTGTTGCAGGAATAAAACTGTCATAGAGTTTTTAGTTCTTGAATTTTTTCAAGATTCTTGAAAATTCTTAAATTTCTTCAAGAAATATAGTTACAACTTCAGTATTTTTTACTTATTCTTTATGATACTTTCTATTGGAAACAATCACGTTCTTAAAAGTATTTGAAATTAAAAAATAGAAGGGGAAGTTTTAATTTATCTTTATATAAATATTAGTCTCCAAGTAATAATTTAAAAATATTTAGAAATTAGACATATAATTCATTTAAAATTTTAGAAAATGCTATTCTTGAATTGAATCATTTCTGAAGCTGTGGAATCGTGTTTCTATTTTGTTTTTCTTGGTCCAAAACACCCTCGCAATAATAAACATAAAAGACCAGATAAGTGTCAACTATTTAAATTCTTCAACATCTAATTTGTAACATTGTACAAATAACAAAGTTATACAATTAGATAAGCACCTGAATGCATGTCTACTGTATTTTATCGATTTCAAGTAACTCAAATTTTAATTTTAATTATTTAAGATACTTTTGGTCGTCATCAAATAATTTTGCAAACATTGTATAAACTCTTATTAAATCCTTAATTAAATTCCCCTCTCATAAAGTTAGTATTCGAAAATTAAAGCGATTATCGATTTCAGTTACCCAAGTTGTAAAATGTATATGAATCTAATAAATTAAATAACATTGATAACGTTAATACAAGAAGCTCTTAAATGTAATTTATAATATTAATTAAAATACATAAATATTCTAATTTCAAAAACATTTTACTCAATATTTTGGAATTACTTTCTTACAAAATTTGTGTATGGGTTCGTAGCTGAATATGGAGTTCAGCTGTTTTGTACTAACATCAACGCATTTCCCTTCCTGTGTATATCTTTTTAAAGTTTCAAATTTATCATATGTTTACGTGAATTCTTACAAAATGTAATTTACTATCTAGAAATTTTTTTTAATGTTTAGGTAATACAGCAAATGTTTGGTATAATCTGCTTAAACGCCTACTTAAAATCCACCAGATGTATATTGATATTTAAATAAAATAGGGTATACCTTGCTCGAATGTCTCACAAAAATAAGTGTAGGTATTTTATAAAACTATATCTTAAGTAAGGTACTTTTTTCAAATACGAGAGAACATTATAGAATGAATAATGCAGGGTATTTAAAAGAAAAATCATTATGTTTATGAAATCTATTTCTCAACTAATGATACTTACAAGAGAACTAACAAGGAGAGGACCAGTTTGGTAATCACATATTTTGATTATTTTTATATATGTTGTAGGGTAGAAGCCCCTTAGTCTCAGGTTCAACGGATTTTATACAACGTTCCTTAGTTCTCGAGAAATAAAGGGTCTAAAAGTCTAATATTTTAACACAACCTAAATACTTACTTTGTAACGAAATTACTCCGTTGGTTGTATCTTAGTTGTTATGGCGTCTGCTCGTTGATCCGCGGGTCCGGGTTCGAGACCTGGACGAGCTACTTTTGTTTTTCTCAGTTTTTGTTTTATAAATATACTTGTAATTATAAGTTAATAATCTCAATTAAAAATGTTATTATCGTACATTAATTATAATCTTAACATATTTAAATGTAAACTAATTCTATTTTTAAGCCATTATTAAACATTTCTCATCATGTAAAGAGATTTATTTTTAATGAATCCATTATTGCCTAGCAAAAATTCCAAAATCGTT
Source organism: Maratus michaelseni (assembly GCA_963931845.1). Taxonomy (NCBI): domain Eukaryota; kingdom Metazoa; phylum Arthropoda; class Arachnida; order Araneae; family Salticidae; genus Maratus; species Maratus michaelseni. The sequence continues at coordinate 160,598,649 of OZ007588.1, forward strand.
ACAAAATAATATCTTATTTCATTAATTATAAATTAATTCAAAGTGCAAGCATACGTATTACAAATTTAAAAATATTAATATGCAAAAAGAAATATGTTGTAATTTAATACTTATGCTAAATTTTAATATAATTATGCTTCTTACTATAAAAACAGAGTAATGTTATCACATTGATTTTCCTTGTTAAGGCAATATATAAATGTTTCTTTAAAATCACGAATTGACACAAATGTTCAATATAATATTGTATATAAATAAATCATATATGAAATACATTTTAAAAGTTATTAAAAAAAATAATTGTGTAATTATGTTTTATACAACGATTTAGTTACAAATACAAAACAAATAGGTTAACATTATAATTAGTACACAATATTATAATTTTAATTAGGATTATTAAATAATAATTACAAGTACATCTATTAAAAAATGAGGAAAAAAACGTACCTCGCCCCGATCTCGAACCCGCGCCCACGGATCAACGAGCAGACACCATAACAACTGAGCTACGACCAGCGTAGCAATTGCGTTAGAAAGTAAGTATTTAAGTTGTGTTAAAATATTAAAACCCCCTATTTCTCGAGAACTAAAGATCGTTGCATAAAATCCATTAAACTTGATACTAAAGGTGCTTCTACCCTACAACATATATAAAAATAATCAAAATCTGATTACCAAGATTGGTCCTCTCCTTGTAAGTCTTACCCAAAAAACCGCTTAACAGATAATGTTTCTGCAAGAGACAAAAATAAATCATTACTCCTTTAAAACTGTCATTGGCTTAATTAGACTTTAATTCCCATAAATAAAAACAAATTAGCTGAGGTGACCAAAACTATTTCTGTACTTTCTTCAAGTGCAAATCGAGAAATTATTTGTAAAAAATCTAAGCATTCATTTATACATTGAATTACATCAAGAAATTTTAACCAATTCTTTAAATTAATGAAGCGTTTGGAATTGAGCAAAAAATTTTAAAATATCAAGTGTTACTTACAAGGAAGTTCCCCATAAGCGCATATTCAGAAATTTTTGAAAACATTACAGAATGTTCTTCTCATGAGGATATATACATATATAAAAAAATATTTCTGCGGAACCTCGATATAACGCCCGTAAAAAATTATGAAAATTTCGTTTATTTGGCGATTTTTCACCGGTTGGTGACGGAATGAAATTAAAAAAAATACGCTTTTATGACAAATACTCTTTAAAGAAAAACTTTTTCATGCTGAACTTTATGTAAATTTAACTTACATAATGAATAAATTTTTATAACTACAATTTTGTGTGCACATTTACATGTATATATACTATAATGAAATTTAACGATTTTATTTTTCGATTTAAAACAAAATTAAAATTAAAATTGTTTCAAGCTTAAAAATAAGCCGATTCCGAACATTGTCAATTCAATAAAAAAGTATTATTTCTATGGAAACGATTTCTTCGATATATAAATTTATAACGAATCCATTTGTCATCGAGCTTTGCCTTTAAAATACATTTAGAAATTACTTGTATAACCAGTGAAGCCGTTTAAATTAGAAAAAATCGTGGAATGGCGGATAAAACAATAGCAAAATTTCCTTCAATCGGTAATAAATAGAGAAAAAAAAACGTGAGTGAATTATTTAATCTGATTTAAAGAATATTTTAAATTAATATTACTGCAAACGTACAGAGAGTTGAAAATGTTGAACGCAAAATGCAAACGATCAAGACGGTACAAGAGGGTATGGTATCATGAACCCTAGAATTAACCCATTCGTATATTTTTTTAAGCTAATGACAATTTTATGCTTTCAAATTTTACAAAAATCTCATAGGTCTCTTAATAAGAATTTCTTCAATCTCTTCGTTTACTTTAATATGCTTTTCAGATTCATATAATTTTAAAATTTCGATTGTTAACTAAAAGTGAAAAAAAAACCATTTTTAACATAAAGAAAAGATTTAATAATTCAATAATACACACACCTTAAATGTCAACGTCACTGTAACATAAAATATATATTTGCAGCTTCCAAAACATAGAACATATTTTTTCACTGTTAAAATTAAAAAACTGCAACAACAAGCAGCTTGTATATATTATACAAAAAATAATAAAGTATTTCATCGTTTAACTTTAAATTCATTAAGTATTGCGCATTCGAATAAACATTTTACAAGCAAGTTCAAAATGCATTAATATCGTTTGCGTTTGGCGAGGAAAAAATGTTGCTAGCCAAATCGCGCCTTTTTGCGCCAAATACTCGAAAGTATTTTATTTTTTTGCAGATTTTTTACTGGGATTCCGATGCTAAATTTTACTGTTACTTTATTACATACATTAGTAGCTTCAATAGCATTTTTTTCAAAATTTTCTAAGTCTGCGCTTTAAGGAGACCTTCCTTGTTAGTACGATTTAATAAAAAAAACATTTTATTGATTCTGTGAATAAATTTTGAAACGGTAGTAGAACGTTTATTACAAACATATTTAACAATTTGTGCATAATTAATATTTACTTAGCGTTGTGTCATTTTAATGGAAAATAGCTAAATCATGAACAATTTTCTAATCACAGAAATATAAGATCTAAATTACTAAAATAGACGTATCAAATATTAGAACCCAATTTGTGTTTCACTATTGATTTCATTATAATCTTCTAAATAGAACGAAATAGGATTGATACTATAATAAGTAATGAACTTCAACATATTTTCTGGCTTATTAATCTAACTTAACGAATTACTGGTGGGAGATGTAATCAATAGTTGTTTTTGAATGAAACTGTTATATCTAATGGTGTTGTTACGAAAAGATAATTGACTATAACCAAAATGGGTTCCTTCTAAAAACTTTCAAGTTTTGTAACTGTAATGGAAGTAAAAGAGAGTTTTTAGCCATGCACATAAAAAGGGTATTAATTTGGTTCTTATGTACATCCATGTTAGAGAAACTCTTATAACTTCAGATTTAAATAAAAGCTTTGGAATGTTTTTGTACTATTCAGAAAAGAATTAAAAAAAAATTCCAATAGGCTAATTCTAATTTATTTCATTTCAACCTTGGGACATACACTCTAAAAACGATATTTTAAAACATGAGCAAATCTGAGTATGTCGCATAGTTAAAATGGTTCCGAATCAAAATTACACAACTTTGAAACATGTATGTACCCATTTCTGAAAACATGCACACACTCAAGAATAAAACATCATGTGCTCATATTTGAGTATGTCCATGTTTTAAAAACGAGTATGAACTGACTTCTATGTGCTCATTTTTGAGTATTTCCATGTTTCAAAAAACAGTTTGAACTGATTCTAATCTTTTTGAGTATGTCAATGTTTCAAAAGTGAATATGAATTGACCTCTATGTGCTCAGTTTTCAGTATGTCTATGTTTCAATATTCTGAGTATTTCTGGTATTTCAGAATTGAAGCATTGGGTCATCATGTTTGAAACAAAAGTTTCATAACAAAATGATAAACATAGATTTACTCACATCTGAGAGTGTCATTTTTCTCAGTGTACAAGGAAAGATAATGTGCGACGAAAGTTTTTACAACTTACAACTACAATTAATGTAGCCTAATACGAGTTAATCTGTAAAATTCTACAATACAAAATAAAAATGCTTAACATCAGATTATTAATTGATGAAAAAAAAAGGGAAAGTATTTTTTATTAGCATTATAAATGAAACAAAGATTATTTCCAGACAAAACAATCCCTTTAAAGCCCACATCCGTGAATCTATAGAAATTTCACTAAGAAAACAGGAAATTTGCAACGATATCCCATCATTTTCGCTTCCTGCCATATGGAAATGCATTTTAAAGTGAACTTTAATACCGTTGAACATTAGTTCCAGTTACATTGCTGGTTCATAGAGGGCGCCACCAGGCGTATTTTGAATATGTTGTTATAATTTCCGTTATTTGAGCGTCTTGGCAGATTGAATATTGTGACTCAATCATGTAACACACTTTAATTTTTGCTGTTCATATTTATGAAGGTTTTTTCTCCTGATGATGGTTATAAAGATTAACCGAAACGTCGAGGTTTGTTTTCTATATATGTAGTTAAAGTAACTCATATTTATTAAATCAAATTTACGTTGAAAGCAAGTGTTTGATGAGTATTTATATGTTCAACGTAAAGTCCTTATTAATTATGAAACAAAGCATTATTTTATCCTTAATTACCAAGAATCAACAAACCTTTACCTTAATAAAAAACGAGTTAAATTACTAAATAAGGCAAGAAAATGTATCTGTATACTTCTGAGAATATATCTGTTACATCTTTATTTTACAAATACGTTTTGTTATCAAAGATTTTATCTGCAAACCATATACGTATGAAAGAGATTTATAGTGAACGTAAGAATACATCGCTATTGTTTACTAGGAATACAATGCATTTTACCTTAGGGACAAAATGTAAAAGTCTTCGCATTTTTCCTGTTCTTAGTATGTGCAAAAGAAAAACCAAGAATATTTTATACAGAAAAATTTATGTAATACTTTCTATTCACATTTTCAAAATATACTTTTTTTTAAGAATGAGGACCCTTCTACTTCGCAGAAAAATATTTTGTATTCGCTTCATACCCTTTGTTTTCATTCATTGTAACAAGTTATGGTATGTAAAAAATCCGATGCATAAAATATACGTATTTTTATCGTTTCAAAGTCCGAATAAAGTATAGCAAACACATATTAGATATATTTGAATGATTGTTTGTACAGGTATTGGTCCAATGAATTATAAAAAAAATAAACTATTATCTTGGCTGTAATAATTTCTTCTGATTCACTTTAATATTAACTTTATTTTTCATTATTATGGCATGATTGTTTTGGTTTTTTCTCATGTTTATTGTAAACACTAGAAGCGTCTATTTTTCTATTATTTTTATTTAAAATATATTTTCATAATTATAAATTCCAAATCACTTCTTTTTATGTGCTTGAGTTTTATCAAGGGAAATAATGTGTTGAACCTTTCCCATTAATAATGTACATTATTCTAGTGTACAGCATAGTGATTTTATTTTCAACACTAGTTATCGAAGAATGGTAAACTAACACTATTTCTATATTGCACAGAATTTGTATTAGAAAACGGCAAAAATCAATTGTATTTCAAAACATTGTTGGATTCATTCCTTATCTTGGAAACGATAATACAGTTCTAATTGTCGCAACAAACATACGATTTATAAAACATATATTTAATAATACTTTTCGTGTCAAAAGGCAGTTTCATTTTATCAAATAATAACGCAACGAATGATCTATATTCATTGGTGTAAACGTATTTTGAAACATTCTATAAAAACACTAATTTCATAAATCAACACCAACATATGTCAGTCCGTCAAAGAGTAAAAATATATATACAGGGTGTCCGAAAAGTTTGGAAACGGTCGAATAACTCGAGAAATATACATCGGATTGAAAAACAGAAAAATGCATTTTCAATATTTTTGAAAAATCCATTTAGGGATATCAAAGTTGTCACCCCAACTCTGCCCACCCTGGGGTGCAACTTTGAAATCTTAAGTAATACCCCCCCCCCTTTTTTTATTGCAGATTTGGATTCTACGGGAAAAATACGTAACTTTTGCGTTTAATATTTTCTTCGAAACATCATAGTTGGCTCCGTAATCGAGTAAAAAACGGTCAGAATCGTTTCCGGAGCATTGAAATGTCTGGAAACGGTCGAATAACTCGAGAAATGTACATCGGATTGAAAAACGGAAAAATAGGTGTTCAATATTTTAGATGAATCTATTTAGGGATATAAAAGTTGCCATTTTTCTAAAATATTGAACACGTATTTCTTTCCGTTTTTCAATACGATGTACATTTCTCGAATTATTCGAGCGTTTCCAGACATTGCAATGGTAACGATTCTCACTGCATTTTACTCGATTACAGCGCCAACTACTATATTTCGAAGAAACTGTTAAATACAAAAGTTACGCTTTTTTTCGTAGAATCCGAAACTGTAATAAAAAAGGGGGGTTATCATTTAAGATTTCAAAGCTGCCCCTCTTTCTTCCCAGGGGTGCAGATTTGGGGGGGGGGCAACTTTGATATTCTTAAATAGATTTATTAAAACTATTGAATATGCAGTTTTCCGTTTTTCAATCCGATGTATATTTCTAGAGTTATTTGACCGATTCCAGACTTTTCAATGGAAGCTATTCTCACTGCATTGTACTCGATTACAGCGCCATCTACGATTTTCCGAAGAAAATGTTCAATACGAAAGTTACGTATTTTTTCCCGTAGAATCTGAATCTGCAATAAAAAAGGCGGGGGGGGGGTATTATTTAAGATTTCAAAGTTGCCCCTCTTTCCCACCAGGCGAGCAGAGTTGGGGGGGCAACTTTGATATCCCTAAATAGATTTTTCAAAAATATTGAAAATGTATTTTTACGTTTTTCAATCCGATGTATATTTCTCGAGTTATTCGACCGTTTCCAGACTTTTCGGACGCCTTGTATATTTGTACAAATTACATTTTATCCAGGAATTCAATGCAAATCTTTAATTTTTGAATATTTTTTGGAAAAATGCATATGTTATACAAGGACAAATCAAGTAAATGCGGAAATGTGATTATAATTCGTTTTTTTTTTCCGCATTACTGTCGCGAAAACTTTGTGCAGAAGTTCGTAAAGCTGGAAGTAAGGAACGCAACCCCTACTTCGGAAATGAACTTGCCATTGATAGTCACGGAAAATCCCATGATAAGTGGTGGATAACAGTATCGCCGGCACGCAATCTGTAGTTATTTATCTGCATCTGGGGAATGCTAGAGAGAAGCGAAGACTAACGTCTTGTTTTTCGTTATAAGTGGAGGAAGAGTTTGAGTTCGCGAAGTGTATCGGAGAATGGAGATAATTTGCGTAAAACATGTACTGGTGTGCCCTGTCTGCCACAAGCAGTTCTGAGAGAGACGAGGATCTCGTTAAGTTTCAGTGAACATTGTCGGAACACTCACCGTATAGCCTGGAACTATAGCCATTTGACATTCACATATTTTGTCTACTGAAAAGCCATTTTGCCGTTTTTACTCGGACTGCGAAGTCATCGACAATGTTCGAAACTGCTTCCAATCTCAGCCAAAATACTTCTATGGCGAGAGTATTGACCATTTGGTGAAACAGTGGAACTGAAAAAAACACTTTTTCAGTTTTAGAGATCGCTTTTTAGATAAAATATATCATTTCATTCTGTGGATGCTGTTCCATTTTCGTTTGATCCACTTTAATATAAATAATCATATTTTGGAAAGTATCTTTAAACATCTAAAAAATTAATAAGTGTCAAACGAATATAAGCATTCATTTTTTAACACTTTCCAACCTAGTTTAAAAGTGTTTATGACTTCGGTTTGTCTGCCGTATGGCCATCTGGCCGTCTGCGTAATACTCCCGTAAATATGCTCAGATTACCCTGCAATTTTCACATGTTATTGTTGTTATCTATAGCATGTTCCCTATTTCAACTGAAGTGTGTAGCACTTATAGTTATTTTACAGGGACACTCAAAAAATTACGTTACATTACGGTCTATGGGGAAAAATCATTTGCGGTTTATTTTATTGATGTCTCACTATTTTAAACGCATTGAAGTTTATATGTATCACTAAGGTGCATTACAAGAGGCTTAATATCGAATAGGATGTGCATAGCACTTATAGTTACTTTACAGGGACAGTCAAAAGAATTTCGTTAAATTACGTCTATGGAGAAAAAATCGTTAGCGGTTTAATTAAATAATGTCTCACTATTTTAAATGCATTGAAATTTATATGTATCACTAAGGTGCATTACAAAAGGCTTACTACAGAATATTGTGCGTATAGCAGTCATCGTTCATTTACAGGGACACACAAAAGAGTTCTCTATTGTCTGTTAACAATAATTCCTGGAAGTGGGTTTTAAGTTGCTGAACGCAATTTTAAATTTAACTCACTTTTTGTCTATTACTTGGTGTGTATAAATTCTGTATTTCATATACAGGGCAGCACAAAAGTTCGCGAACACATTTCCATTTATTGACAGAAACTCCAGAAAGAGAATTTTAAACTGTGCTACGCGTTTCCTAACTAAACTAAAATTTAGCATCCTATGTAGTATATATACAAATCTATAGATCATATACAGGGCTGAATAAAAGTATTCGGATATTTTTCCGAATATTGTGTATGTTGGAAATATATGTTGGAAATTCCTGAAATTATGTTTTTAAATATGTTATGCGTTTTCCAAATTGTTTACTTACATGTTATCTTTCAGCTTATTAAACGGTAATGATTTGTAAAATTATTTTGGAAGCGTTGGAAAGTGTTAGATAATCTATGCTTGACGCAAGATTTTTCGTTCTTGTTTCTTTTAATGTCAATAATGAAATTGTAAATATTAATTTTTTATGTAGTAAACACTAGATTGACCTAGATATACAGAAGAGGTCCAATAACACACACGCCATTGTCATAACTTGAGACCATTTATGAGGAAATTTTCGTTCTCCAAACATTTCAATAAAAGTTTTTGCATTAGTTTCTAAAATTTTTTCGATGTACATATGGCTATTTTTTGTATTCTTGTACAGAATACGCCTTTTTCTACTAAAACAACGGTGCTGTACGATAGTTACATTTCGGCAGAATGATTTACAATTAAGATAAGAAACTCTGATTCTGGAACGTACGACACTGGACCGCTGCAACATTACACTAAATGATATATGTATATCTGTAGTGCATAGCCATTTACATATATCTAGAATCCAATTCATTACTGTAATTATCTCTACTAACCAAATATTTAAGTAAAATTTAAAGTTTAAAACTTATTGTATATTCACCAAATTAATAAATACATTTTAGTGTTTTTTCGCAAATGAATGTAGATTAATTGCTTATAACAAATATATTAAAATATCGTGTGATGCATGCATACTCCTGTATATATTTTTAAATATTCTTAATGATCTCCAATCAAATAAGTTTTATAAACTTACTTTTATGTTTTCTGTCATTTTCCATTTTGGAGACATTTTTGTATGGTGTATATTTTTTAATTATCACAAAAATCAACAACACGCACACAAAAAAAGAAAATTTCTTTTAATTAAAATAACATAGACTGCCTTCCTATACAATATATTTAATGGTAAACAAAATACTAAACAAAAAAAATGTTGAAAGGTATTAATTTTTGAAAACGGAAAGATTTTTCTTTTAACAAGTGTCATTTTAATTTTGTTAAATTTTATGTCATGGAATTAAGCTTAAATGATTAATAGAATATGATTTTCTCATTTTTCAGTAAATTTTCGATAGGAGAAGATTAAACGTATTATGTTTATAATTTTTTTCTATTTGTTATAGATATTTTGAGAGGTTTGAAAGAAAATTATTTTGAAAGGTATCATTACTTTTTTATAATGATATTTTTTTAATTATTGATATTACACTTTTAAAATGTTCTATCTTTTTTCAATATAAAATTTTAATGGTTTGTAAAATATCATATTTTATATTTAATATATATATATATATATATATATATATATATATATATATATATATATATATATATATATATATATACATAATGTATACGAGGAGATTCCATTTAAGACACGTACAGTAATCACTTGACTGAAACAGTTTGATTGACTGCAAAAGCATTTGATTTCGGTGCGCAGCCATGAAAATTATACAGCCAATGAATTAAGGATGATGTACTCCAAACAATCACATATTCTCCCGAATAAAAGGAAAGAAAAAACTCTTGCAGATTCTAAAATAAAAGACGTTCGAAATACACATTAAGAAATAATTACATAAAAGATTGAGAAAAATGGGCTTCAAATTTTAAAAAAGCAAACGTAATGAGATGTTAACTCCTGCTGAAAAAAGGAAACGTTTTCTGCGGGCTGTGGAGCACTTAAAATAAATAGATCAGCAATGGCAAAGTTTTATATGATTGAATGAATCCTCATTTCCAGTTTTGTATGGAAATATCAGTTGTCGGGTTGTACGGTAAACAAATGAAACTTTAAACCTAAAATGGGTCAAACAAGGGTGCACGTTTCAGCCACATGTTCAAATTTAGGGATGTTTTGGTTATTCTGGTTTCGGCCAAATGATGCCATATGACGAGAAAATCAAAGCACAATGTTATCGGTGCATTTTGTAGAACCAGTTGTTGCCTTCAATTCAACAACTTGGCCTTCAATTGGGTTATCGTTTTCAACAAGAATTAGCCAAACCGTTACAGATAGTACAACAAAAGCCTGGCATCAATAAAATTGTATTACTGAAATAGATTGGGTTCCTAATTTACCGGACATCAATCCTGTCGAGAATTTGTGGCGGTAATTAAAGAAAATAGTTCGAAAAAGGAAACCACGTGATAATCAGCAGTTGAAAAGTATTCTTCTTGAAAAATGGCAAAAATTTCCAATTTTTGTGTGAAAACGAATAGTTGCAACTATGCCGAGAAAAGTGAGAGATGTATACGCTGCCAAAGGAAGACCAACGAAGTGGTACGACTTACTCATTTCTTCTCATTTGAACATGAGCAAAACATTAGGGACATAAAAATCTTGTGTTAAAATGGATTTCATTAGCCACAAAGATTGTGTCGTTTATTATCTTTTGTTAAATTTCCCTATGTGATAGTAAAATGTATCATTTTTCATTAAAATTAATTTATATAAAATATACTGAAATATTTTTGAATTTATTGTCAAAAAAGCATCGATAAACTAATGCGCAAAAAATTAATGCCACGGATAGGGTTGTGTGGTGATATGTGAAACTCAAATTTGTTGATATATTTAAATAAGTTAATTAAATAATACAAACTAAGATTTATTAATTTACAGAATAACTTTTAAATGTTTCAATAAGGGCCCAACGCAGACAATTCCTTTCTTAACCGTTTTTGGGTTAACGCTCATGACTGCTGGAAAATATTATATTTCTGTTTGTGAAAGCCCATAGTCATCGGAGTCGTGATACGTAAATTTTGTTTTGGCAACACATGCGTTTAAGATATGGACAATAAATAAAAACCAGAGAGCTATTGAATTTGCTCATACGTCATAAGTAAAATAAATACAGATCCTACAGATCGGTCATCCTGACTTGATTGAGTGTCGACATCAACATCTTATTTTGCTCTATGTGCATGTTTACACAGTTAAATTTAGAGATATATTCTTTCTTGTATAGAACATTTTGTTTAAAACACAGCTTTAGAAATTCAAAGTACACGTACATATATTTATTTTACAATAACTACCCATTCGTTTAACTCGTAGGCCAAGGCTTCATATACTCTTCTCTGGTTGACGCTTTTCCGGGACCTTCATGATCCCCTATAATATCTACTTTATATCGATAATGATTCTTGGCTGCAGTTATCTCATACGGCCCCAAACAGTTTTCTTTCAGTTTTGAAAGGTTTCCAAACTGCGTAATCTTTATAGCCACGATATATCCTATCGCGAATTTCCTTGACTGTTTTATTTTCTTATTTAATTTAACTTTTGTTTTGTTTCTGTATTTTCAGTATATTTTTCTTCGCATCTTCTGGAATATATTCACGTTTCTCTACAATACACTCAGTATATTATTCCCCCAAAATTCTTTTGACGTCTTGGATCTCATGGTCCTTCATTTTAACTTATGTTATTAACTCAAAAGGTCTATACTTGGTACTTCGTGTCATAGTGCTATTGATAATTCTTTGTAAATTTGGCACATACTTATAACATTTGGATTCGTCATTGCTATACAATTTGGACAACACTGGGATTATTGTAATGTGTATTATCTCAACATGTCTATTTGCTCTTGGAGTTGTTATTTTCAACTGATTGATCCCTCGTTTAGTACAATATTATGTACACTATTCACGGGGTGAACTTCTTAAAAGCGTCTACTATGGTGAAAATGTATATCAGTATTGCGTATTCGTGTGGGATAATAGATCTATGCGATCAATATGATACGTTTAATTCTTTTCGTATTGGGTTTGGGAAATTTTGTGATTTTCGTTGCTTTCAATTATACAAAATACATTCAATGCAGTTTGCAATTACTGTTTCTACTTTCACCCTTAATCCAGCTATGTGAAATTCTTGCCTCACTAGTTCTTCCGTCTTAAACACAGCGAAGTGCCCTCGTTCATGACTTTTTCGTATAATTTCTCGTTGCATCTCTTTGGCACTACCAACATTTCTCTTTCATTCTCGAATCTATACAATATGTCATTCTTTAATATGTAATCATCGGGCGGCCCATCCTTAACTAGGGACTTGATCTCTTTTATGGATTCATTTAGTATTTGCGCTATTGCTATTCTTTTCGTTACTTCTCCTTGCGATCTATTTATAATCATTACTGATTGTGTTATCGGAACGTTTCGACATAATGCGCCTACACATTTCATTTTTGTCGCTGCTCGGTGTTCTATCTCGTAGTCATATTCTTGGATGAGTAATGACCATCTTGCTACTGTAGGTGTCAGAATTTTTTATTTGTTTAAAGTTTTATGGAAATCAGCGCAATCTGTGACGATTTTAAATTTTTTTATCATTAGATGATTCCTAAATTTCTTTACCGCTTCTATTATGGCTAGTACTTCGAGTTCATAACTTCAATATTTCTCCTGTCGTGGCGATGTTTTATAGCTCATACACTTTAATGGGTGAAATTTTCTATCATCTCTTTTCTGTGATAAAACCGCGCCGATTAGCCCATGGCTTCTTGTTACGAGAGAAAAATTTTTGTTTCAACTCTTCTGGTGATCGTTTATATCGTTTCAGAGGGATATTTTTTATATAATCGAATCATGTGTTGCAGGCTAATTTTATGTAGTTAGTACTGTATTAATCACGTTTAGTGGCAATAGATTAATTAAAAAAGTTACTGAATCTTTTTTTAAATACCGGTTTGAGTCCCGCAGTGGCGCGGACGGTTAAGCTCGGTTCTCGTAAGATCACCGAAAGCGAAACAGCATCGACCAAGGTCAGTGCTTGAGAAGGTGGCAACCTCTATCGACTGCCACTGCTGTGGCACCGTGTACGTTAATGGGAACTTGTGCACGTAAAATCTGTTCGTGAGTCCAATCTCCGCCAAGTTTAGTATAAGCGTTACCTCTGGGGGTGCCAATCTAGGTGCAGGTCTCTCATCTGGAATTGGTTCAAAATTAGGAGACCAGCTCTAGAATTCCAACCTCTCTTGAGGCTCTGGCACCCCTTCTTTCAGATACGTGCCTTGGAACTATCTCTGACAAGCCATCAACAACAACAATACCAGTTTGCGCCCTCTGCCTTTCGTACATGGCCAAATATAAACTAATATCACTAGTATTATCATATTTTGTTAACAATCTAAGTAACTTGTATTGCTTACCTGTATTTGTTCTTGGGTTCACCTCGATATTTTCTCGAGTTTTCTAGCATCTGTATTTTCTTCAAACATCCTTTCTCGATCTTTCTCTTAAAATTCCACTTTCCATTTTCTTTCTTGCATTTCCAGTTTCCTTTCTTCGATTGCAGCTTATAATTTATTTTCCTCAATCTCCACTTGCAACCACTTCTTCTATTCTTTCTACTCTTTCGTTTCTCGCTGCCATAATTACTTCTAAGCGGTGCTTTATGATGTCTTCTTCGTATACTTCTAAGCTTTTAATCAGAATTATTGACGCTGAAATCGTCGCTTTTTCTTTTATGTGAATGCCACATTCGTCAAATGTATTTATGATATAACTTATTCTAGCCTTATTTAGTGTTCCCATGTTAATCTTTTAGATTAAAAGTATGATTGCGGTTCTCATACTTGCATTAACAACTCACAATCCACCTCTTGACTTGTAATTATCATGAATTCCGCATTTAATTCGGATTTATGTACTGAACATTGCTGTCACCGGTATTATTATAAGTTTTATTTTAACTATCTTCATTCATATCACATTTATATCATCTTTATCTCATCATTATCCCGGCATAGAGCCCCGAAATTGTAGTATGGTGAAATGTGAAATTGATATATTTAAATATTTACAAGTTACTGAAATAATACAAACTGAGATTTAATCCTTGGGGATACATAATTTGACAACAAGCTATAGATAACCTCTCATATATACCAAGATAAATATTTATAAATAGCAATTTACAGAATAACTGATGAATGTTCCAATAAGGCCTTACACAGCCAATACATAACGGCCTTACACACCAACTATCTTAACCTTTTTCGAGTTAACGCTTCATGAGTGACGGAAAATGTGAAAATGAACATTTTTGATATGGAAAGTCTATAGTCATCGTGCTCGTGATCCGTGAATTTTGCTTTGGCATCTCATGCGTTCAAGATATGGACAATAAATAAAAACCAGAGAGCTATTTAATCTGTTCATACGTCATAAGTAAGATAAATTCAGATCCTACATATATCATCATCATCATCATCAACCGTTTTCAATCCACTGCTGGATGTAGGTCTCCCCCAGATTTTTCCATTGTTGCCTGTCTAGTGCTTTAGTCATCCAATTAACACCGGCCACTTTTCTGATTTCGTCACTCCATCTTACTTGAGGTCGTCTTCTTGGTCGTTTTACATCTCTGGGATACCACTGTAGGGTGTTTGTGCTCCATCTATTGTCTTGTCTTCTTGCAATGTGCCCAGCCCATTTCCATTTTAGCCATTTAATTCTCTCGATAATGTCAAAAACTTTCGTCTGACTTCTTATCCACGTTATTCTCTTTCGGTCTCTTCTGGTTATGCCTAGCATACATCTTTCCATACTTCGCTGTGTTGTTTGTAATCTTTGTACCATCCGTTTTGTTAGTGTCCAAGTTTCTGCTCCATAAGTTAGTGCAGGCAAAACACATTGGTTAAACACCTTTCTTTTCAAACAAAGAGGCATGTTACTTTTCAGAATAATATTGTTCTTCCCAAAAGCACTCCATCCATTTCTTATTCTTCTATTGATTTCATTCATGATACTGTTGTCTGAAGATATTTCTTGTCCAAGGTACACATAACTTTCAACATCTTTAATCTCAGTGTTGTTGTAGACGATTTTCTTTTTTGATGCAAATGAATTGAACATCACCTTAGTCTTTTCCAAATTTATTTTTAATCCCACATTAATGCTAGCTTCTGCCAAATCTTTTAGCATATTTTGCAATTCTTCAGGGCTATTACTGAAAATTAAATGTCATCAGCAAACCGGAGATGGCTTAAATATTCCCCATTTATTCTAATCCCTTTGTTTTCCCAATCCAGCTTCTTGAAAATACTCTCTAAGACAGCAGTAAAAAGCTTAGGCGAAATGGTGTCTCCTTGTCTTACTCCTCTTTCAAGCTTGATCTTCGCTTTTCCTTTGTCCAAACGGATGGTGGCTGTTGCTTTCTTGTAGATCTTCTTTATGATATTGATATAAGGTTTGTCTATACCAATGTTCTCCAGAGAAGTAATTACTGCAGATGTGTAGACCGAATCAAATGCTTTTTCATAATCAATAAAGGCAAGACAGAGAGGTAAATTATATTCTTTATGTTTTCCTATAACTTCCCTTACTGTTTGAATATGATCCATTGTGCTAAATCCACTTCGAAATCCTGCTTGTTCTCTAGGTTGAGCTGAGTCCAGAGCTGATTCAAGTCTTGTCGTTAAAACTTTGGCGAAAATTTTATAAATCACTGACAGTAAGCTGATTGGACGGTAGTTTTTAATGTTTTCCTTTTCTCCTTTCTTATAAAGTAACACCATCACAGCATTATTCCAATCTTCTGGTACATCTGATTTCTCGAGACATTTGGAAAACAGTAAGGCTAGCATTTTTGCAAATTCTTCTCCTGCTTCTTTGATAAGATCAATTGTAATTCCATCTTCGCCAGGGCATTTACCTTTTTTCATGCCTCTAATGGCTTGTACAACTTCATCTGTCATCACTGGGATTATCTCTTCAGTTTCTGTTATGTTTACTAGTGGATCACGTAGGTTGATTTCCCTTTGATCTTCACATTTATATAGATCGTTATAGAATTTTTCGACAATGTGTACTATTTCATTATTGATTTTGGTGATTGTTCCATCTGCTGTCTTCAGTGCAAAAATACCTTTTCTTCCAACACACAGTTTGCGCTTAGCTGATTTTAAACTTTTGTTATCTTCTAGAACTTTTTTGTCAAGATCACAGTTAAATTTTCTGATATCTTCTGTAACACATTTTCTTACCGTTTTACATAATTCTGCATATTCAACTCTTGATTTAGGATAGTTTTTCTTCATTTTAAATTCTCTGCGTTTCTTCATCAGTCTTCTTGTTTCTTCTGTTATTTTCTTTGTTTGCTTTACTTGTGCTTCACCAGCTATCGTCCTTGCAATTTCTTGTAGAGTATTTGTTATTTTCTTGTTCACTACTGTAACATCTTGTTCTTCTTCTAAGATTGATTGAAGTACTTGAAAACGATTTTTAAGTTCTAAATTAAATTCTTCTTTATGTTTCTGGAGATTTATAATATCGACTGATTTCTTTGAGCATTGCAAAAGCTTCATTCTTTCCACTTTAGTATTTAAAAGCAGTTTGCATCTAACTAACCTGTGATCGCTTCCTGTATTGAAGTTATTGAGAACGCTGCAATCCTGAATAAGATGCTTTTTGTTTGTCAAGATGTAGTCGATTTCACTTGTTGAGCCATTTGCACTACGCCATGTCCATTTTCTTTGTGGCTTTTTCTTGAAAAATGAATTCATGATATACATCTGTTCACATTCTGCAAATTCAATCAATCTGTTTCCTCTTTCATTACGCACCCCATATCCATGAATTCCTACTGAGAACTCACCTTTCTTTTTTTCCCCAATTCTAGCATTCCAGTCTCCCATTATTAATTTTATGTAGCATTTTCCTTTTTGATGCATTGAAGCTACTTCTTCATAGAAATCCTCAATTTCTTCATCAGTATAGCTAATTGTTGGTGCATAAACTTGGGTAATTTGCAGTTTGTATCATTTTGACACTTGTATAACTAACCTTGCAACTCTATCTGATGCACTATCATATTCTACGATGTGATTCTTCCACCTTTTATGAATCAGAAATCCTACACCACTTGTTTTTCCATCTTCTGTACCTCTGTAGTACAATACATGTCCACTGGCAAGATCAATCTTCTCTTCACCTTTTCTTCTTATTTCGCATAATCCTAGGATGTCCCAGTTGATTCTTTCTAATTCTTCTTCAAGTTCCTGTAAACGACTTTCAGAAGATAAGGATCGTCCATTATACGTAGCCAAGGTCATCAACTTATGGCAGCCAAACCGAGCCTACATATATATATATATATATATTTATTTTACAAAATTTATTTTTTTAGAAATCTGCTAAATTATTCTATAATTTTTTTCCATTTAGTAATGTTCCGTATATAACCCCGGCCTATTAAAATAATTCTTATTCTTAAAATAATCCTTTACTATCCATATGTAAAGCCATTTTATCCTAATCCACTAAATAATATTTATTCGAAAGTAGTTAGATCTAAAAATGGCGATAACTTTTTAAAATTTATTTTTTAAATAGAACATCTTTATTTTTAATCCATTATTAAATTTCATTATTATTATTCCCGTGTAGTCAAATTGCTATAACTTCTTTATTTAAATGCTAAAATATCACATCTCTTAAATTATTCCGCTCAGAAAACGCTATTCCCGTAAAATTATTCTATTATCAAATATTAAATGTCTATTAAAATATTTCCGAAAAGCTTTCGTTCTTTCTTTCTCTACCTCAAATATTCATTTTCTTTTTTTTTATTGCTTATTAAAAGTTTTTATCACAGTCTCTAAGCAGAGACTTTGATTTGTTGACACGTCATTCATCTGGTACGAGATTATCGAAGCCTGTAGAATTTTTTTTACCGCGCGGAAGTTAAATCGCCTAAAAATAATTGCGCCGGAAATGCCAATGAAGTTCTTTAAAAAAACTTGTTATTCGTTGAAGGTCGGTCACGTGACGTTTTTTGTGATTTTGCTCCAAGGATGAATCGATGTGCGACATACGCTGCGATTAAGAAATTTCGAAGGAATTATTGAGTGCTGGAGCGTTTTCATGGCGCTTTGGTTAGGACCGGCTTTAGGAACAATTATTTTGATCGGGAATCAGCGGTACAATTACGGAGTGGTGTACGTGTGTCGAGATTTCCTAGTGCTGATGTTTGTACAGTGAACCAACGCAGGATGACTTCGGTGTGTCAGGAATTTAAAGATTTTGTAGTGTTGTGAAATTGTTCGCTTTGTGAAGTATGTTTCATCGTATTTTCTTACAGTTCAGATCTTAAAAGACATCCGAAAACATACAAATGAGAAACCGTTTGTTTGTGAAATATGGTTTAAAAGGATTTTCTAGTCGTCGTTCTCTGACGAAACATCTTACAAGTTGTAATGTCGAATTGATTTTTCTTACTTAGATTCAAGCTGGATTTTTACACCACATCTGACAGTGAGTTATTGTTTTTATTTATTGATATTTATTATATCTTGTTATTTTTAAAATGTTTATTTTTCTTGTTCTTCATTGTTTATTTAATAGTGAACTACATTTAATCTACTCTGAATTTTAGAGGGTTTAAATACTATGTTGTGCTGATTAAATTACTGTTTTAATTTAAAATTTTCATGGTAACCATCACAAAATCAAACTAAAGTAAAAACAATACCGTAAATTCTAATTCTTTAAATATCTCTTATTACAATAGTTTTCAATAGTATCAGGTATGTCTTTGGTGCGTTTCAGAGATATTACTAATTTTTGAAAGTTTAAGATTAAATTATTATGTTAAAACTTTAAAATTAAATTATTTTATAATTGTGTCACAGCTTTTATTTTCAACATTGTGGGTATATTTTAGCCTTATCAACTAAAATATTTACTTGTTTTTGGGAGTTTTTGAGGTTAAGTAGACACATTATTTTGCAGGCATAAGATGTTTATTTTGGTTTCAGGAATTTTCAAATTGATGTTGAAAAATGAAATTAAATGTTTTTAATTCTATATCAAAATAAACTATTTTTATTTTACTTACTTTTTCTTAAACCAGTTGTTTCAAAATTTAATATTATGTTATTTATTTCAATAGATAATCAAATAGTAACAGTTTATAAATATCTCTATAATTATATAAACATATAAATAATTGGATAATGATGATATGATTTTCAGTGGAATGTTTTGACGGGTGGCGTTGACTAACTGAGCGGCTATTCGATTAGACGATGGAATTTTTGACGGGCAGCGTTGATTAAAAAGAGTGACTGTTGGACGACGAAAGTTTTTGACATTTGGTCTGAAATGAATTTTAACAGAGCATTTCCCCGAATTCTAAAGATGATTGCTTTTTAATAAATGAATTCTGTGCCATTGTGTTCTTCTTTCCTTCATACTACATAATGCTCGGCCTACTACTGCTTAAAGTTCCTATTTCGACTGCATTAATTTGGAGATGTTTGTCATATTTCTTTTTTCGACTACTGTTAAATTCAGAGTGTACCAGAAATTCCTCAATTTTGTGACATATATATACGGGGTGATTTAAAATGAATATAGGTATCACAAACGGTTATAACTTTCTAATCAATATAAATTTATCGATAAAATGTATAAATAATGTAGAAAGAAGTTCCAAATTTCGTTAGTTGTGGCACAAGCGCAATGAATCGGAAACCCGCGCATGCGCGTGTTTAGACTACGCGACTCTCAGAAATCTGTTCATTGCGGCCGTATCATAGGTGTAAATGGTGGATGCTGTACAGAAGATATTCTGTGTACTAGAATTTCACAATTGTCGTTCTGTCATTACAGTGCAGAGACGACATGAAAGTTCATCGTCGGTACAGTCAATCACCTCCAAATGCTAACAATATACGCAGATGGTATCGGATATTTGAACAAAAATGATGTTTGTGCAAAGCAAAAAATACCGGACGGTGTTTTGTGAAAGGCTTTGTGTTTACTTTTTCCTTTGCCGATGACAATTCCAGAACTCAAAATTCGCAATAGAATGCTTCATAATGTACGGCCTGAAATATACTACTGCTTTGATGCTGTCCGTGCGACCAAGGGGAGTCACATAAAACATTCATAAAGTATGTAAACAAAATTCTGAACTTCATTTTAAATTTTGCGTTATTCTTATCGATAAATTATTTTCGATAACATAGTTATAGACGTTTGTAATCTCTATATGCAGTTTGAATCCTACTGTATATAAATCTGATCTCGTTTTCGACACTTCCTTTGATTGCTCATAATTAATTCCAGTTTACAATTCAGCTTCCTTTTCTAGTTAAATATATATATATGAATCTTAGTAAATATGTGTAATCAAAATTTAGTTATAAATTATTAATATAAATAATTAACCTCATTCTAAATTGAAAGTACTTTATTACTGTGTTTGTTTATTTAAGTATGCAATTGAAACTACAATAATTATTTTTTAAAGGTTGTGTCAATTTTTAATGTTTTTCATTACCTATTAGGCTGTCAAACGGCTATACTTTCATCTATTATAAGAAAGTATCATACAGCTATAAAATGTTTCAAATTATAAGTTATAAGAAAAACAGTAAATCATTTTGAATAAAAAGGTTGAAAATTGTGAATTATGAAATGTTTTCAGCTAACTAGTTTATTCTTTTTATTCATATATATGTATACAATGATTCTTTTTCCCAATTTATGCAGTTATCAGTAATTTTAGAAGCATACCGGACATTTTAGTTTTTTTTTTCCTGTTTTAGTACCAAATGTTTTCTTTTACATGAAATTAAAGGTATGTTTTGAGACTAAGAGGCGTCAATGCATTTTCATTATTAGTCTTTGTAATTTTGTGTTTTATCTGAAAGTAAAATCATGAGATTTAAATCCACCTAGCTATTTACCCGTTAAAAAAATAATTTTTTAAGACCAACGTTCTGTTAAAATGACAGAAAACCTTCAAACCAGCCAAAAGTAAAAGGCTTTTGCCTGTCACTCAAACATTAAACAGAAAACATCATAACACGTTCATACATTTAGGAAAAATTAGAACTTATGTATTTTATATTTACCATATAGCAGATTATTTCTTTTCTATAGTAATAACAATTTTTGAAACATATATGACATTCTTTTAAACGGATATTTTTATTTTTTTTTCCTTTTTCAGTACCAAATGTTTTTTTTACAAGAAATAAAAGGTTTGTTCAGACTAAGAGACGGTAATGCATTTTCATTATTGGTCTTTATATATATAATTTTGTATTTTATCTGAAACTAAAAAACACGAGATTTAGGATATTTAAATCATCGTCATCATACCAAAACATGGTTTCAGGCTATAAGCCTGTTCCTTCCTCGATCCATCTTTTTCGCGGCTTTCCCCTCTCTCTTTTCCCCCTTGGCTTATAATTAAAGGCTGCCCTTGGTATACGATCAGTATCCATCATTTCGATGTGGTCCCTCCATTTCTTTCTATAATTTCCTATTTTATTTAATATTGGTATAATTTCAAGCTCTCTTCTGATGTAATCATTCTTAATTTTTCTATTATTGAACATCCCTTCACACTCCTCAAAAATTGGTATATTCACTCTGAAACAGCTTTTTGAAAAACGTCGAGAATTCAATCTGTAAACGCATGTTGCTTTTATAGATTTCGAAAAAGCTTTTGACCAAGTCGATCGAGGAAAATTATGGGAAATTATGGATTACATGGGATACCCTCCACATCTCATCAAATGTATTAAGAGCCTATATAAAGAAACTTTCATTGTTTTGGATCTGGATTTTAAAGTTTCAGAAAAGGTAATCATTAATCAAGGATATTTAAATCTACGTAGCTATTTACCCGTTAAAAAAAAGACAGAAAATTAGTACCAACGTTTTGTTAAAATGTCAGAAAACCTTCAAACAATGCGAAAGAAAAATGATTTTGCCTGTCATTCAAAGATTAAACAGAAAACAGCATAACCCGTTCATATATTCAGGAATAATTAGAACATACGTATTTTACATTTACCATATAGCAGACTATTCCTTTTCTATAATAAAAAGAATTTGAGACATATATGACATAACACATTTTTCTATTTATGTCTTCAAACACATTTTCGTAGTATGTTCACGTATTTACTATGAAATATTGAAATGGAATATTGTGTTTCCTTCTTCTAATTATATCGGAAAGATTTCAAGAATAACAAATTAATTTAAAATATAGCATTGCACTACGCTTTTTATTGTCTAAACTGATATAAAAATACGTATATTCTGTATTCCGTTTTATTATACATATTTATAACAGAGGATTTTGCATTTAATAACTGCAGTTAAAATGTCATGCTTGTATTTATTGCAAAGCTACTTCGTAACGGGATAACAGTCTCGTATTGCAAACCAAATCCTCAATTAGCTGTCAATTACGAAATTTATTGCAATACTTTAGTAGCCTGGATTGAAATTCCATTTCAGTATTAACTTATTATATACATTAAATGTGTCAACGTTATTGTTGTGATAGTGTACAAAATTTCGAAAAATAAAGTTTACAACAGCTTATAATGTACCGTTTATTTAACACAGCACGAAAATAAAAGAAATGATTTTAAATATCTTTCTCAAATTAAATACTGTAAACATTATTACTGTTGTCTTTGTTGATGTTTAACTCACGCTTTTGTATACTTAATTTTTAGAAAAATACTCATACGTACAATAATTTACTTATCATATTTTTGACATTTTATAATGCCAGCTCTAATAAAAAATTAAAAAAAAAATTTAATATGAGAAAAAAAATATATAACACAAAATAAAAAGACCTAAAACTGTCAATATTTTAAATCTTAATATACTTTACTCATGAAAATAAAACCTAAAGAAAGAAAAAAAATTCGATTATATTTCTTCTACCTAGCTGTTATCCATTTGTTTAAACTGGCACCTCCTTAAAACAGAATGATAATTTTTAATCTAATTTATGCAAATACCGATACATCTTATCATAGAGATTTCAAAATATTTTTTTTAGCTATAGTATATTACATTTTTCTTATTCTTCCAAAAAACGGTGACATTTGAATAATCGTGTTAGATTTTTTTCTAAGTTTCATGTCTGCTTATCTTGTCATTGAAGAAGGCTGCAGAGATACGAATTGTGAAAAAAAAATTGCTAACGATATAGGTATCTCTGAAGATTATGACCGTCGAAGACATTTAAAAACGTATAATGAAATAGAATTAATCTTTACTGTCTATCGCATATAAATTAAATTAGTATTGTATTAAATTTGTAAAATTTTTGTCTTTTTTCTCAATGTATGCAATATGACATATACAAGCAATACTTTACTCCATGACTTTTGTTTAATTCAAAATATTATATCCTGTGCATAGTGCTTAATAAGGATAAATACATATATAACATTATAAAATTGTTAATCTGAGTTTTATTCTACACATTTTACAGCATTTAATTTATTTCATCTTAAAATATTTTATTCCATTGTTTACGTGTGTCATATTTATCATTGTTTTCTTTTTCAAATCTTCCTTTGCAAACTTTTGATCCGAAGACAATAAAAATCTTCATTTTTCAAAGAATTCAAAAGGAAACTTTGTATTTGGGCCAAATATTCTTGATTTTTAAAGAAGCTTTTGATTCCCGCGCTGTGGAAACCAATTGACTCAAAATTTTAATCTGAAGTTTTTTTCTTTTGCCGAGCGAAGAATTTTAATTGGTTGGGATTCTAACTACGTCACGCATTATGTAAAACTGCGCAATGACTTTGCACTAGTCTCGGAGCTCAGATTTCTGCTTTTATTATCTGCATAAAAAAATCTCGCAGAATCTGAGAAGAGTTGTGTGTGTTGAATCTCATGGATTTATTTAAAGTTTCATTATTTATGACATATGTTTTGGCAGTTTTCATAGTATCCAATGTTTCTGAAAAAAATGGAGAGTCTTGCCTATGACGTAAGACTAAATAACAGTATTATGTCTATGTTCTGTGCTTTGGTTTACTTCAAACTGCTTGGAACACCTCATAGAAGTAGTATCTTATTATTTTTCGTCACTTGGCTGCAGTAATATGATAAAATAGCACCAAGTTATTCACAGTCATTTAATCTTGTTGTTCGAGTCTCGGAAATAAGCTGTGACCTGTAAGTATTACTGAAGAAGTAGAATATCTCTGGTACACAATATGTCGATCGTTTCTCCTTTACTACAATATAGCAACGTATAGTTTGAATATGAACATTGGCAGTTGTTGCAGCGCAGAGATCATTCCATTTAAGCGGTAAAGTGTAGTAAAGTTGATTCTACAAGGCAATCACATTCGAAAAAGGTTGACCAGTAAAATGAGATTTTACCATATATATAATTCCGGCAAAATCACGGAAGTATAAAGTCTTAACAGGTGTTACCTCCATTATGCCAACAATTATGCCAACAGACTAACTTCATTCTTCACGTAATCAGTTATCATATCTTTAAAAATATATAAAAAACAAGCGAAAAAGAAAGAAAAAGTGTCCTATCTTTATAATTAGTAATTATACAAATAATTTTTAAGACGTTTACTTCATGTTTTATAACAAATATTAATATGATTGGTAAAGCTGCATAAGTTAAAATAAATCCACTTAAACATTGATTCGATTATCATTAAGAAATCTTTAATTAAAATTAACTAAATTATGCCAGAAAATTCGATTTGAACAAAAGGAAAGACGTTGAAAATTAAAGTACAGATTTTCACAAAAACTTCTAAATTTTCATTGTTTATAAAAATAGAACAAATCGCCAAATAAAACGATTACTCTGTAGATAATATTGTTGTTAAAAACTGGTCAAAATTTGAGGAAGATTGGTTGATATTTATTCGAAATAACGTAATCACCTACTTTAAAAACATGGTTTTGAGATAATCACGTTTAAAGATACAAGTTATGATTTATGTATGTTAGAACAAAGTAAATTAAAGCGGCGTGACATTCTTAATTTTATAAGATCAACTACAAAATGTAACTGAATATTTTTTATTTATTTACTGTTGGAAAATACAATGATTGCTAATTCAGTTTTTGAAAGTTTGTAGGTAGGTATGACTGCTTAATAACATGTATCTGGTATTTTAAGTTTTTATATATATTAGAAATGTATATTTATTTATGGAATAAAACGAAACAATGGAACAATACTAGTGATTTGGTTCTCAGTTAATACACATGAAGTCTTTTCATTTGCATTTTATTCATTTCTTAAAAGAATATGTCACATTGTACTAAATTTGATAGTACATTTTGCCGAAAGGTTTTTAAAGAAAACCAAAAAGTGAACTGTCACCAAGTAAGAAATATTTCTTTGTCTTTGAATTTTATATAAGCTCAGTAATTTTGACAGACTGTTCTTAGAAAATCTTTTAATTAATTTAAAAAAACAATTTTAAAAGAGTTTACCAAGAACGAATGATTAAAAAAAAAAAGAATGTATTCCTGGAAAATTTTTCGCGCGTTGAAATTTGTGTTTCTTATAAATAAATAAATAAATAAATAAATAAATAAATATATATATATATATATATATCAATGTTGGGTAATTTACTTATTTCAGAAATTGAAAAATGTATCCGAAAGTAAAGATAAAATTGATGTCATATAATTCGTCCATGTGCTAATTATTATAATAAAATTGTTTTTTTCACATTAAATATTTGAAATTGAATTTAAATAACCAAGTTGCATAAGTCAATGTAGTGAATGTCGTCCATCTTGAAGTTTTATCGACACCATTATTTAAAAGGGAAGTTTCAGTATGGCAATGATCCATTCTTAAAATTAACAGAAATGTTTTGCTATAAATATTTAATTTTAAATTCAAGACTAATGTAATAGTGAAAATAATCCTAATTAAAAAATAAATATGCAGCATTTCATAAACAAAAAGAAAAATTATAAAATGCTGGTACGTTTAAGAGAAATATTAAATAAAAGTTTCATATGCTTTCAATTTATAATTGTTTAATTTTTTTTAAGTCACATAATAAATTCGGAACATTAATTATTTTCTTATGGTTCAAATTATCCTTGGCTAGGTATATACAAATGTCATACATGGTATGTATGGCACTTTACACACAAGTGGCATACTCATAAACAAGATGATGTCATGAAAACATGAATATATGACTAAAACATAAAATAAGGCTTGCAACAGAGGAAATTTTAATCACGTGGGTAAAATAGAGAATTATTCCTCCGATGTTATCCTAAGATTGATCGCTAGGGGAGGGGGGGTTCTTGTGTGTTCTGACAACCCTGGGATCTATGCCCGTGGTAGTCTAACTACCGGTAGGGTCACCCAAGACGGACAGGTCCTCGTACGGTAGGAACCAGACTATAAATCATACCACTACCGGAGCTAAGTCAGGCTTCTACCTTTAGGTCTTCATTCTATGTGCATAGAAGCTGACCATTTACCCATCCATGAATAAGAACCACTAGTACTAGAGTATTAGACGGGGGGTATCTCTTGCTCTTAGTTTTAACAGGCAGGAACAAACTACTCTTGCTCGCTTTCGTAGTGGGCACCTTAGAACTATAAAATTTTCTGAGGGCACCAAGTGTTCCACCGAGCAGGTTTCCCCTGATCATGTCCTTGCGTACCTGGGGCTCTCCAAACAGGATCTTGCTGATGATTCCTTGATGGTGATGGATTTCCTTAGGGTGCACAATATCATGGACCTCGTCTAGCCTTACTGGCCTAAGGGGATGTTCAACAACAGAGAATTATGATAAACATAAAACAGGAAGTGTTTATTTTCGACAACGATAAAGAATATAGTTGAGCTGTTTTCTTTAAAAATGCATATACTAGGACAGAGTCGGTAGATTACCTGTTTATTAAACACATTCCTTCAGTAATTTTAATTATCATGCCATAAATAGAAAAAGATACCTAGAGCAACAACGGTTTGGTGTACCATAGGTGTTTTATAAAGTAGGAAAATGATCAACTTATATGAAATATGCAAAAAAAATGTCCGTATAATACTTGGAAGGTGCATTACAAGAACACATAATAACAGATTAACTACAGAACATGTAGCTTACAAACAATATAAAAATATATATATTAGTTTTTATATTATCTGTATGCAACGAAATGAAAACAAAAAGGTGATATCTGTTTGTCGAATCTATGGGTACTAAAACAGCCGCCCATTTTCACTCGCCTAGAGAAAATTATGTTTTACAAGAACGTAAAGCGTCTGAAGATTGTCTAAGCCATCTGTGATTTGTCGCAATCGTGCTCCCGTGCAGAAATTCATGTGATAGTTTTATCCAGCATGTAACCCACTAAATAGCAAGATTTTCAATAAAAAGTACATGTTTTTAAGAACATCCAAACTTTACATATTTAATTCTTGTTTTATAATATCACATGAAAATATGCAGATTTTTTATAGACTTTAAATACCATTGAAAAATAACATTTATCTAGTCCCAATCAATAAAATAAACATGATTTTGTAGCAACAGTGTTGGCCAAAATTGTGGACACCTTTTGGGGAAAATGCTTTTTTGAAGTTTGATGGATCATAACACCAAATATTTCTTAGTAATACGATAAAAGCTATATACCACTGGAAATATAATTTAATCAGAAATATTATGCAATACAATTTGTTGAATTATAATTATTATATCAAACGTTATAGCGCAATAATCAGAAGAAGGCAGTAAAACCTGGTTAGGTTGATGATAATTATTTTTCATTTTCATGAATATATCCAATTCATATGAGTGTTTGGAGTGGTAGACAGATTCCATTTTATTTGGTAATGTGTCGATCAAAGCTAGGGTAGTATTTTTAAAAAATGTCATAGTTTGGTATGTATATGCACACTTTTATCACTATTTTTTATAATTGCTATCAAGTTGCGAAAGTTCTTTGCCTTCTTTCAATTTTTGAGCCAGAAAAGCATAATAAAATTAAGCAAACATCATAAAGTGTTGATTAGTTACCCAGAAATTAATGTATAACAATATTTTTAAGTGTAGAAAGCTATGCTTGTAATGAAATTGGAAGTAAAATTGGAAGTACATCAACAAAGGGTCAAATAAATTATGAACTAAGTGACGCAAAACTAGACTGATAAAGGCAAAAAAATGTGAAGGAGTGTGTGATATCGGTGTATGCAACATGAAATGGTGCACTGCAATGGAGAGCTGATTGTCATTTGATGACTTCTGGGAGAATTCACCGTGACTGTTGCTTTCTGACTTGTCACTTGTTGACGTTACAATGCAGTCACATTGTGATTCGCATCTGACAGTCATTTACAGGATATTGTAAAGTCATCATGAGCAATGCATTGTGATGAGTCACAAATAATGTTACAATGATATCACATGATGAATCTCATGTGAATGACATTTGGAAAATCCACAGCGAAGTCACCACGAATGTTCTTTTGTCACAAACCCCAGAATGACTTTACTTTGCTGTCATTTGTGGTCACTTCAAAAAACAATTATCATAGTAACTTTACATTGGGGTCTCCAACTGACAGTCACTTGATAGTCACAAGGTGATTTAATTGTCAGGTCACCTCAAAAATCGTCAAAAACCAGCATTAAAGGTGACTTTTCTGTAGTATGACCAAATGAAAGCCACTTGAGTGAAATAATGAAAGGAATGAGAGTATCACACTTCAGTTCCCTGAAATGACTGACTTTTGTGACCAACTGTGTCGTTAATAAGGCGTCAAATCGACTGGATGTGCTATTAGGGTAGTAGCTATTTGCTTAATCTACAGTTTGTATATTCATACACGGTAATTATAAAAAAACTATCCCGACATTTGGGCCCCTAACTATCATACCATTCACAGAAACTGAATGAAATTTTGGCAAAAGGTTTTTTTGCGGTATGCGCTCAAGAATGATATGGGAAAACAACAGTGTCACTCAGACAGTTACGGTTAGAGTGAGAAAATTTCGAAAAAATCAAATGGTAACACCCATTTTTTTGTATTGAAATGTGATCTCCATTGTAAAAAACCCTAAATAGCGTTGGAACGGCAACTGTAGCATGAAAATCACCGGCACTAGGCAAGGGAAAAGTAAAAAGTCCTTTGCCGTGCACCAAAGCATTAATTTTCATTTCATTTACTTCACACGTCACACCGTTTCTTTGGCTGATATCCCAGCCTGATTAGTTCTCCACAAAAAGAGAAGAAGAAACCAAGAAACGCAAATTTTGGGTTCTACGTAAGACACAGTCATGACTGACGTCATCATGCTAGGTGAAAGAAAAAGGCACTGCGAAATGCTGTCCGCGTATGTTCGTTTCTGCCATTCCGAACAAGATGCCGCTTTCAGGGAAAGAACGTGGGGAAATCGTAAAGATTTATTTCCTGAATGGACAAAATGCCGCAGAGACATTGCGTGTTTACCGCAGAAACCATGGATTACGGCGAGACCCGTGCACTGTCAAAGCTGTACGGGACTTGATTCATAAATTTGAAGAAACTGGTTGCACATGCGATCGACCTCGGTCTGGACGACCTTCCGTTCCTGTGGAATCTGTTGCAGAAGTCCTTCAGACGATAAGCACAGTTCGGCCTGCAACTGCACGCGGTGTTTCACGTGTTCTGCATCTGCCGAATTCAACTGTACGCAACATTCTGCGCTCTGTTCTAAACATGTTTCCGTATCGATTCCAGCTTGTCCAGATGTTGGAAACCGGAGACTATGAATTACGGCTGGATTTTTCAAATGAATTCCTAATCCGGTACGATGAAGATAGCAGCTGGACTTTAGGCATTCTGTGGACAGATGAGGCGCATTTCTCGTTAACTGGTAATGTGAATTCGAAAAATTGTGTGCACTAGGCAGAGAATAATCCACATGATGTGCATGCACGTCCATTACACGAGGAAAAAGTGACTGTGTGGTGTGGTACAACGAGTACGTTCATCCTCGGTCCTTACTTTTTTCAAGAGGTTACTGCTGGTGATTTGCAAACGTGTACAGTAACGAGTGCTCGCTATCTGGACATGTTAACTCATTATGCGAATCCCGCATTGCAACGGCAAAATGTTCTATCTGAAGTTGTGTGGATGCAAGATGGCACTCCTCCACATGTCGAGTCTTCAGTCAAACGTGTCTTAACTCAACAGTTTGGTGACAGAGTTATCTCCCGTCATTTCCCGTTTCCGTGGCCACCAAGGTCTCCTGATCTGACACCAATGGATTTCTGGCTGTAGGGATATCTGAAATCCAAAGTGAATCAGTTTTGTCCTCAACTGCATCTGATTTGAAAGATGCCATCAGAACTGCGATTCGAGAGATTCATATTGCCATGATACGTGCTGTAGTGCTATCCACCATCAGCCGCATGCAAAGTGTCATCATGTGTGAAGGAGGTCATGTGAAAAATTTGTGAAACACAATAAAATGCTTTATTTTATGCTGCTTCTCTGTCCTTATTGGTTGTCCTCACTTTTAGCCTATCTACCGCCAGTGATTTTCATGCTACAGTTGCCGTCCCAACGCTATTTAGGGTTTTTCACAATGGAGATCACATCCCAATACAAAAAACTTGGTGTTGCCATTTGATTTTTTCGAAATTTTCTCACTGTAACCGTAACTGTTTGAGTGACACTGTTGTTTTCCATATTATTCTTGAGCGCATAAATCAAAATACCTTTTGCCAAAATTTCATTCAGTTTCTGTGAATGGTATGATAGTTAGGGGCCCAAATGACGGGATAGGTTTTTTTTATAATCACCATGTCTATACCTTTATTTATTTATTATTCACAATTGTTAAATTAAAAATTGAATATTTTGTGTTTGTTGCTTAAATTTTGGGCACCATTGTATATCGATGGGAATTTTTATTACATATTTTAAAGAAAATGAAATAAAACTTCTGTTATTTTTTAATTTTCCAAGAAATAACAGGAACTTTTATATATCTACATTTCATTCAAAATAAAATGTTAAGAAATTACTCAATAACACAATTCTGACATTCTTAAGAATATACATCATAATTAAAATGTAAAAAGGTAAAGCGTTAAACTAATGTAACAGCCAACTCAATAATGAGAACTTTCTTGCTTTGAAGTCATAATAACTGTTTTATTTTTAATGAGTACAGGCTTTCTAAAATAAATACATGTCTTGATAATTGGCAAAGAATATGTGAAGAACAATTTTATATGAGATTAATATCTTTGAAGTTTCATTTATTTATATTTGGAAAGAGCAATAAAACAGTAACGTTATTTGCGATACCGAACATGTTACTAATATTTTAATAAAATATTAGTGTATTTGTTAATTTCTTCATTCCTATTACGATTAATTATTTAAAACAATTTAAAAATTTACACGTTTTGAAGGTTAATGCACATGCTTTTTATACATTCCAAACAGTTGATTAAAACAAGTACATTTATGTACATAAATATATATAACAGTTATTAAGATCACACTTGAACTGACACTTATCAGGTTGAGTAAAAAGTTTTCGGCCAAAAAATGTTTTATTGTAAAATGATAAATACATACGAAATCATCAAAGCTAATGATGATAGTAATCTCCGTTTAAATCTACAATCGTTTATCGACGTTTTGGCCACATTTCAATCCCTTCTGCGAAAAATTGTGGCATGCGCGAGTCCAGAAAGTGATCGACCTCATTAATGACCTCATCATTTGAATGGAAGATTGTGCCATCAAGATGCAGCTGCAGATGTGAAAAGAGATAGAACTCTGAAGGGGCCATATCGGGGCTGTATGGTGGATGTTGCGTCAAATCCAACTCCAGCTTGTAGAGCGTCCAGCCGGTTATCGTACTAATGTGTGGCCGGTCGTTATCTTGATGAAAGAGAACCACCTTTCCCCTTAACTCGTTTCTTCGTTTTTCGCGAATGGTACCGCAAACTTTGATTATCATGTTGCGGTATATTGCACTGTTGATAGTTTGTCCGCTTTTCAGGTACTCTTTGTACAGAATTCCAAGACAATCCCACTAGACGCAGAGGAGCACCTTCTTGTTAGTTAAGGCACGTCTTGCAGTCGAGCCAGCTGATTCCCTAAGTTCTGACTACTTTCCTCTATGGCTTGTATTGTTGTAGTACACCCATGTTTCATCACAGGTCACAATTCTGTCCAGAATGT
The DNA here is from genome assembly GCA_963931845.1 of Maratus michaelseni. Taxonomy (NCBI): domain Eukaryota; kingdom Metazoa; phylum Arthropoda; class Arachnida; order Araneae; family Salticidae; genus Maratus; species Maratus michaelseni. Next base: position 160,630,950 of record OZ007588.1, read on the forward strand.
TCTCTATCCTTTGATCTCTGAGCACAGCCAAACAACATTTTTTTCTCCTGAGCTTGGTCTTTATCAGTCAATTCGTGTAGCACCCAGCGGTTGAACTTAAACGTTAGGTTTATGCGTTTTAGAGCGTGAACTATTGTTTTTTGGTAAAAGTTAAGCTCTAACGCAATAGTTTGTGTTGAAACATTTCTCTCTTGATCAGTGATTTGCTTTTACAGCTGACATTTAACTTCAATAAGGCGGCCGGAACGTGGTTCATCTTTACTGCCGAAATTTCCAGCTTTAAACTTCCGAAACGAAACTTGGACTGTATCATAAGAAACAGTATTAATTCCTAAACTTTCACACATCTTTCTGTGGCATTCACTCGCACTGAGTTTTTTATGGAACTTATAGTAAATAATCGATCTGATCTGCTGACTTGATAGCTCCATTTTAAACACTTTTTTGAAGGACGAGATAATAAATTTTTAACAAACAAATTACACAGTCATATAGGCCCTGTGCTCTGCTTTCGAATGCCAAAATTGGTTGACGGAAAATTTAACAACCGCACGAATGACAGCTGTTTGCGCGCAGGTTTGGCGGAAAGCTATTTGGCGAAAAACTTTTTACTCAACGTAATAGTTCATAGAATGATTGAAAAAAGTTTAAACAATCATAAAGAGTAAAAGAAAAATTAACAGCTTAATCATCGCATTATGGAATGAAATTTTAATATAATAATGTAAATTTCTTGGTATATTTTATATTAGAAGTGTAGTTCAATACACATACCTATTAAATACATATATTATATATAGAAGGACAGAAAATGCATGTTAAAAGATTCTTATTTTTTTTTTATGAAGCTAATTCTAAGCTTTTCTGAGGAATCACCAGTGTGTTGTTTAATAGATATTCATGGATATCCATGGATTGTAATGTTTGATTATATATGGCGTTACCACTTACAGACTATATTCACTTGCGAATTACATTTTACAACAAACCTACGCGCTAGTCCCAGTATTGTCATAATAACATCATCTTCGGCATGCAGTTTGAGTAATCACTAGCATTATTATTAAAGGCATAAAGTGCAATGTATTTACGCAAACCTATATTTAAGACTTTCACATTCAATCAAATAATTACGTTTTGAATTTCACCAAAAATAATATTGAAATTCTATTTCAAAAGCCTTTGTATTTTAACTTCGCTCACTTTAAACAAAAATTACAATCGAATATGTGTATATATATATATACGTGTGTATATATATATATACATGTATATGGTATTTAATATTTCAAGCAATATTTTTTATGTCTTACTTACATATTTAATTTTGTTCATAAAGACATTTCTCTATTTCTTACAACAGTTTTAAAAACTCTATATAGTCTATCATCAATCCATTTAATAGATAAATATAAATGTACATAAACGTTTACATAAATATTTTTATTCTCTGTACCGATTTCTTTATTTATGCATTTGTATTGATTTTTAGGCTGACACCCTAATTTTAATCGAACATTAGGGCTTTTATAAACTTTGAAGAGGAGTAAACTGTCATCCAAATTTTTTGACTTTCACATTCAATCAAATCCTTACGTTTTGAATTTCATCAAAAATAATATTGAAATTCTATTTCAAAGGCCTTTGTATTTTAACTTCGCTCACTTTAAAAAAATTACAATCGAAGATATACAAGCAAATTAAACTATGAAAGCATCGAAATATATTAATTAAGCTTAATACAAATATTTCCTCTCACACATTTAGAAATATTATGTCAATAAAATTATTCTCACCCTTATAATTACTGCCTTTTTCTCGTTATACTTTACGTGACAATTTCATAAAATGTTTTCTGCAATAGCTTTTACATCATAAACTACATTGGAAAAAGGGAAGTATTCTTATAGTAGTATACGAAATTCCACATCTAGTATTTCTTATTAAATACTTGTAATTGCAACAGGAAAATATTTGATCAAAACGATATATTTATTTTCCTATAATAAAATAATTTGTTACATGAAAATATCAATTTGATATTTTTATTACCGTATAATATTTACTTCATTTGAAACGTTTTTAGTAATTGGAACTTATAGTCTACAACCAACGGTTGAGAAACTAAAGGTCGGCTATAGATAACATATTGCACCCTGTATATCAGTTTTCCACGAACGAGGAAATCCAAGATAGCAATTTTTTAGTACCATAACTGAACTTTAAAACGCCAGATAAACTCCAAATTTTATTTTTAGAGTAAAATTTTATTTTCAGTGTAAACTTACATTTTTAAAATGCAGTTATGTTTAGATGATTTTTTCTCAATTACTACACTGTTAAAAATTTGCAGCAAACTGTCCAGTCATTTGACCATTTTTGTAGAAAACGGTTACATAACCGTAATTTGACTATATTCTATTCATAAAATGAGCAATAATATAATCAGAATACAGTTAAATTACGGTTATATAACCGTTTTCTACAAAAACGGTCAAATGACTGGACAGTCTGCTGCAAATTTTTAACAGTGTAGGTTGAAATTATTGAATCCGTCGTATTGTACCGTTTAAAAACTATAATAAACATCTTGTATAAACTGGAGACAATATACTTTTATGAAAATTAACTGCTGTCCCTTTGACCCGGTGTGCAAAATTCATCTTAAAATGATGTGCAGCATAGAATGGTTAACAATAAGCAATGTCTATTATTCAAAATGGGTTTACTTCGAAATTGAGTGCCGTTATCAAGTATCAAATTTTAGAAGTTGAATTTTACCAATATTTTTCCATAATTTTTTTTCAACTACTGTAAACTAATTAAGTAAATAGTTTTTAATATTGTCATTTTTTAAACAATTTTAAGGGGACACAGTACCTTGAAATTGGTCTAAATATCGATTTTTTTATTATTATTGGCTTAAATTATAACTACAACTTTTAAAAATCTACTGCTGAAATTTCAAAGCTGTATCTTTAAAAATAAAGAAGTTATTAAAGGTTTTATGCGCAGTGACAGAATTTAAGATGTTCATATTTTCATAACTTGCGTTCGATAAATGCTAAAACTGCTAATTCAGCTAGAGGTTTGAAAATTTTTTTAATTGTTTTCCATAGTGTATTTAATATCTTAATATTTTTTTGTATAGATTTAACAGTCAAGTTATATATATATATATATATATATATATATATATATATATATATATATATATATATATATATATCATTTAATATAAAAATCATATTAAATGCAATATCCCATACATCTAAATATATATGCACAGTTTTATGTAGCATTTTCTAATGAATGTTGAAAAAATCGAAGCAAAAAAATTCATATATAAAAAAGTAGTAAGTATTTTTAAAAAGTTAATTTTTTTAAATTAAATTTTAGTAAAATAGGCTATTTTAAAAGAATTTAAAAATATATATATGTTTACTTTTTAGTATTAAATATAATGCCAAAACAGATTTTTCAGTATCATTCAAAATTGAAAAAAATAGTTTAAAAGTATACAGTGTATCAATTAGCACAGAAACAAATTATCCTTGCTCGCAGACCCAGAGTTGCCTCAAAAATGAGGGGCTTACATAGAAACCTGGTTGTTTTTTAATTTCTATACGAAAGGTATATGAAACGTATTTAAATTCTCGCAGAATATATATTACACAGGTCAACACAAATCTGGGGTTTGTAGAATAGCACTTTTTTCTTAGTAAATCAGTCACGCTGATCACAAATATGACATTAGTTTTTTGCTATCATCCACAGTTTTTTCACAAAACAAAAAAGGATGGGGTAAACCTTTATAAAATTAATGTGTAATATTTATTAAATAAAATAGATTCTTAATTAAAACAAAAATTAATTTCTTAGTAAAATGACATTAATAAATATTAAAATACAATACTGCACTAAAGAATGTGAAATATAAGTATATGTGGCGCCACTTTGTGTTGATATTTGCCTGAGAAGGCGCAATTTTCTCCCGCGCATTTGTAATGAGAATATACGCTCATTTTGTTCGTTTATTGATATCTTACGTTTGTTTTGTCAGTTTCTTATAACAACATGGCATCAAGAGGTTGTATAAATCCTGGATCAAAAAATGTGATTCGGCAGAACTTAGTTGATCCAAAAGAAGTCCTCTTGCCTCCTCTGCATATTAAATTAGGTTTAATGAAACAATTCGTAAAAACCTTAGATAAAACAGGGGATATTTTTCGATATTTAAATGAAGTTTTTCCACATTTATCGGAAGGTAAAATCAAAGAAGATGTGTTCGTTGGCCCAGATATAAGACAGTTAATGAAGGACGAAAAATTTGAGGAAAAAATTAAATCAGTCGAGAAAGATGCATTGGTTAGTTTCAAAGACGTTGCTCAGAAATTTTTAGGAAATTACAAAGATTCTAACTACGCAACGATTGTTGAAAAAATGCTTCAAAACTTTCAAAAACTATGTTGTAACATGAATTTAAAAATGCATTTTCTGCACCCCTATCTTGAATATTTTCCTGAAAATCTTGGTGAAATGAGTGAAGAACAAGGTGAGCGATTTCACCAGGTCATAAAATGCATGGAAAAACGCTATCAAGGACACTGGAATGTAAATATGTTGGCAGATTACTGCTGGGGGCTAAAAAGAGACACTAAACCAACTTCAAAATAAAAAGGACACAAGTGTTCTTTTGATGATAAAGAGAAGTAATTTTACTGTATATTCTAGAATATAATTTCTTATAAAACATGCACACACATTTATATATATGATTTTATTTATTTATCCGATTTTTTTGTACATTTTTTAACGAATGTTGTGTAAATTGGATAGTTTTAAATTCCAAATTCTTAGTTTCTTAATTGTAAAAAATTCTGACGTGATACATAAAAATGGATATTATTTTTGAAATAAGCATAGCAGATTTCTTTCAATTTGCATAAATTCATGAAAACACCAGACAAAAAGTTAAATTTTGTAGGCCTGTGTTATTAGTAAGTGAAATTTTATACAAATAAATAACGACAAATGAGGCAATTTTCTTAATTTTAATTTTTCGGTGATTAATACTTTTAAAACATTACCTAAAATATTATATGTAATGAAATTATATACAAACTAGTATATAACCCCGTCAAAAATGACGGATTGTTGAACTGCGTTTCATTTTCATAATACTTCATACAAACAGATTTATTATTGAAAGGTTTGTATTGTAGAAAAATACATTTTAAAAAGGACAAATGATAGTTCAACGATAGGACAAAATTAAATATTAACAAATAATCCATGTGCGAAAGCTTTTGTAAAAAAGTGTTATCAATGAGTTTTTAAACAGCTTGAATTACCATATAACTCATTGTTTGATTACATAACCAAAAATAAATGGAAATTACGCTGTACCATGCATTTCTTATATTTTAATTACGTTTGATAAGAAAGAATCATTTTACAGTATATGACCCATTATCCGAAAATCCAAAATCCGGAAAAACCCGAAGTCCGGAAAGAAAAATTCGAAAATTTTCTAAATTTGTAAATTTTTACTAAAATTTTAATTTTTCTGAAATTTTTTGAAAATTTTACAGAGTCCTAATTTTTTTTCAATCCATTGTGTTTCAATGTTTAATCACTAAAATATTGTTACTTCAGTGGCGGGTGAACACGGTCCCCCCCCCCACTTCTCTTCCAGATATTAAAAACAAATCATTTTTCTCTCAAATTTTAGTTTAAAATTAATTTATAGTACGATTCGTTAGAAACAAAAAATAGTTATGTATTTATTTCATCAGGGGTGATTCTGTTCAAGTTTTCCTAAAAATTTAAGGCAATTGATTTAGAAAATTTAAGTCTTCAGTCCAAAATTTCGAACATAAATATCTCGAATTTTGAACAATAGTCGTCGAAAAAAAATCCGTTATGTCTATCGTTCGCAGAAAAAATAGAAAATTTCTTCAAAGGATTGTGGAAACAACGTGAATTTCGTCAAAGGACCGAAAATAAAAACGCAAATTTCGTTGCAGGATTGCAAAAAGAAAAAAAAAACGCTAATTTTGTTAACAAATTGCAGAAAAACGCGATTTCCGTCAAAGGCTTACGAAGAAGACGCAAATTTCTTCCAAGGACTCCGAAAAAATGTAAAATTTCATCAAGGGATCACAAAAAAAAATCGGTTAAAGGATCGCAAAAAAAAACTGCGAATTTCGTCAAATAATCGCGGAAAAACATGAATTTCTTCAAAGGGTCTAGAGAAAAAAAACACAAATATCTTCAAAGCACTGCAAAAAATGTCTAATTTCGTTAAGGGATTGCGAAAAAAGTGAAATTTCTTCAAAGGATCGAAAAAAAACAACCGCTAATTTCGTCAATCTCAGAAAAAACTCTCATTTTGTCAAAGGATCGTGAATAAAAAGGCAAATTTCGTCAAAGAATAGCAAAAAACGCAAATTTCCTCAAAGGATCGCAAAAAGAGAACGCAAATTTCTTCAAAGGACTACGAAAAAATGAAATTTCGTCAAAGGATCGTAGAAGAAAAACGCAAATTTTGTCAAAGTACAGCAGAAAAAATGCAAATTTTGTCAAATAATCAGTAACTTCGGGAGGACCCGAACTCCGGAAAATTCCAAAACTCGGAAAGCCTTTGGTCCGGAGGAATCTGTATTTACGATGGAAGTAAATTTCAAAATCCGCCAGTAGATGGCGACACTTTACTGAATCAACCTCAAATCTCTCCCTACGAAATAAATAACCGCTGCTTCTGAAAAAAAGTGCTTACAGATTTTTTTTTTTTTTTACAGAAATGTTAATATACATTTTTTTTAATGAAATAGTTTTTTAAGGTTTTAAACAAAATTAAAAGATTTATAAGCTTTAATATGCTTTTACAAATATTTAAACGACGAAAGTAGATAATATAACCTTAACTTTTAAAAGTATTCATCACATTAAAACCTGATTTTGTCTTATTTTAAAAATATGCCTGAAAAAACCAAGATAAATTTTGATCATTAAAAATCATCTTATTTTATTTCTTAAGTAAATATATTTTCATTAAATGCATTAGTATGACTGGAAAGTCCTGGAAAGTACTGGAAAGTCAAACTCCGAAAAAAGTTAATTAAATTATGTCAAAGTCATTGCCGTATCATCGCAAATATTATCTGCGAAAAAAGTACTTAAAAAAATGCTTTCAGAAATAAATTAAAGAAATCCTTTAAATTATTTAAAGACTTTAATATGCTTTTACAAATATTTTAAGAGCATAATCGGATATTTTAATGAAACGTTCAAAGAGTCATTCATTTGGAATTTGTGATGGAATTTGTGTTTTTGAATGACAACATTATTCGTTTGTTTACATCATGAAATCGGATGTTTAATCGTTATTTTTAATTTAAAACTTAAAACATTATAACTGGATATGATATACACGTTTTATACGAAAATATGCTGAACAGACATTATTTCAAGTAGAAGAAATTATCATTTAGTGGTCATGTGTTAGCATATCTATTTCAGTAAGCCTAACATGTTTATATATCGTCGCTACCATGTCAAACTATCGAATATGAAAAAATGCATTTTTCATTACTTTTAAAAATGGGCCGATTGTCACCACTAAATTTTATTAGAACTTTCCGCATAATAAAAATACTAATAAAATTTCTACGAAGAACAGGGTTACCAGTTTGGCCTCCCTTTTTCTTCAGAGATGCCAAATTCATACCGGAAATTTGGAAAGAAAAAAATATGCTTTAAGTAATCACGAAATATGCTGTCATTATATAATGCAAAAATTTCTGTTTTAAATTTCTGGTATGAATTTGAAATTTCTGAATGGAAAAGGAGACCAAACTGGTAACACTGGTGATGTTGCAACCCTGAAACACTATTAAAATTTAGTGGTGATAATCGGCTCATTTGTAAAAGTTACGAAAAATGAATTTTTTCACATTCGATAGTTTGACATGGTAGCGACGAATGATTAAATTTATGTGTTTGATAAATTTTTACATGAATTTTACACAAGTTATAAGATTAAATATGTTATTTTTGCAAATGAAAACTTTAAACTGATTTTTCTCCATGTTCATATTTTTATAACTTGCTTGTTCGATAAATACTAAGGCTTTTGTGCTAATTTAGATATAGGTTTGAAATTTTTTTAACTTACTCTCCATGGTGTATTTAATATTTTTGTGCGTAGATTTAACATTCAAGTTTATAGTTATTTTTTTTAAATATTTAAATTGAGAGTTTGGTGAATTTCCTTCATTTTTTAACATACACGAGAGAAAAAAAAATCATATTTAATGTAAAATCCCATACATCTAAAAATCTATGCACAGTTTTAAGTAGTATATTCTAATGAATGTGGAAAAAAATCGAAGCAAAAATATTCAAATGTATGTAAGTAGTAGGGATTTTATAAAAGTTAATTTTTTTAAATTAAATTTTAGTAAAATAGGCGGTTCTACAAGATTTTTTTTTCTTAATTTTATTTAATTTTTAGTATTAAGTATTGTGCCACCACATATTACAGTATTATTCAAAATTAAAAAAAAAAAAAAATTCGAAGGTACCGTGTTCCCTTAAAAGCATAATTTTTTGTATTTATTCTATTTCAATATAACAATAAATACTATTTTAAGTTCATAAAATATATTTTGTCCTATAGTAATGCAGAAACTCATTTTGGATAAACAATAAACATGCAGATAAAGTATTAAAAATATACGTTATACTTGTTATCATTTTTTTCTCAAATTTTGAAATTTATGAAGCACAGTTTAGTTTCATTAATTTAATTACACGTATGTATATTAAACAATAATTTAATTCAGTTTATTTTCAACAAATGCCTTGCGTATTTTTGTCTGTATAATTTTTTTACAGTTAATATTCTAAGCAATTAATAACAATAAAGCCATTTTAATTCTTTGAAAACGGTATTTATTTTGATAATTGCTTTAAAATAAAACTCAAATACTAAAACTATCTTTTTATAATATTTGTTTGCAATAACGACACTTAAGTTTTCTTAATGCGAGTGCTAAAAGATTAATTAACATTACAACATAAAAATGAATAAGTATTACTTATTTTAAATGATAAAGTATGTAAGGTTTTCTTGTTGCTATTTTAATATGTAAAACGGTTTAACTAAGTACTGATAAATTAAGTATAATGTGTGTACAATGTTTCTATAATTTTAATAGAATTTTTAAAATGTTATTAAACGTAAAATAATATTTCTTCATGAAATTTGACTTATTCGACACCATAAAATTATCTTTGAGTATAAAATAAACTACTAACAATAATAAAAGAGCTTTTCTATTAAGAGAACGTATGTTTAAATATAACAAACTAGGACAGACGTTTGAACAAAATTATGATTTTATTTTTCATTGGTTCAAAACTGTCATGACAACACCCCTTTTATAATATCAAAGCAAAAATATATTTCATCTGCTGTCACAAATGTTGATTTGAAACAATTAGCGTCATATAATGCATATAAAATTATTTAATAAACATGTGACATTATTTGAATATTGACAATTGTAATTTATATTGTTATAATTAAGATTTTCAATTAAGCAATAAAATTCCTCCTATTTCAGCAAATCATTAATTATTCAGATGATTTTGCCTTTAAATAAAAAAGAAATTAAATTTTAATGTTCTTACGCCATTTACAGCAAGTATAAGGGAAATTATTTCATTTAGTAAGATTACAGACAGTGTCTTATATAATATTTCAGTAAAACCTCTATATTGTGATTAACTCGGGACCACGAGATATGTCGACTATTATGATGTTTACGCTATTTGGAGTATAAATATACAAATATTTATGTTTAGAGGACTGCAAAAATGTTGTCGACAAGAATTATTCGCTATTTGCTTTTTCCGTTATGATGGTTTTACAGTATAGATTAATTTATTTTTTAACGCATAACGTCACAGATCTGCTTCGTTAACTTAAGTACTCGAGCTAAATAAACGATATACAATTTTGAAAAAAGTCAAATAAGATATTTATAGTTATTTAAAACACACCAGATAATATATTTTGGTTCCCCCAACGAAAGAAGAATGTCGCCATATTATTATTTTTTTTTTAATTTTGACCAAAAACTTCTTTTTTTCGAAAAATTAATCAATGCATCGTCATGTCAGGAAGAGTTGTTAAATCTACAATATACAATGAAATTAACATGGCCGATTGAGTTTGTACCTGTAGATATCACTGAGCTCCACAATAATACGGAGAGCTAACTCCCTATTATGTTACATTGGATCCAGCCTTCGGTCCTTGAATACACTGCCAAAGAATATCGGAAAAACAATTTTGGTAAAACACAGATTTCCCCCCATAGAGTAGTATGGGGTATACCTATTCAAATATGTTTTTCTTTTAAAAATATGACCAAGTTGCTGCAATTTTTACTCATATATATTTTTTATTGAAAAAGCTGCAGATTTTATTTAATTTCATCACAAATATTTAATTTTATATCATTTACAAGCGAGCTGATCCACCCGGCCCAGTCCGGGCAAAATCAGTCTAAAAATCGTTGCACGAAACCGCTCCTCTGGTATCTCTTTCTCTTTCGAAAATTAAATAAAGATTGACTCCGAAGCGGAAGTAAAATTCACTAGCACCCCCTCGAATGGCTGGATCAATTGATTCAAAGCGGGTCAGTGTTTGTTCAACATTTAAATAAACTTACGGTCGGACTTTTCACAAAATTTGCTTTTCGGAATCAGAAAAATAAACAACGTACAGACTGAGTTTCGATTCAATACCTCCAATACTTTTCGTAATACTCGAGGATGAGTGAAAATGAAACTATTTAGTTACCTGGGATCATCAAATCACTATCTTTCTTTTGCGGTTTCAATAAAAATAGCCATTTTAAGTGCATGCGCAAGAACATTTTTAATTCCACCGCCAGGGGATGCATTCTGCTCCAAACAAATTTCCGACACGTGTCCCCGCTGCTTAGGATACCGTGTATAGCAGACGTGCTTCGCACGCACTGCAAAGTCTTTTATTTCTAGTTTTCACCACCTGGTGGAGCACTCTGTTCTAAATAAACATCTTTCCGAACGAAACTCCGGCAGTCATTCCCGCTGTTTACGACACCGTAGAAGGTGTGTTGTGCACGCGCGGAAAATGTGTTAGTTACACTTTCCACCGCCAGGCGGTACCAAATCTGTCTTACTTAATTAGCTATATCTTAATTAGTTTATGTTATGCTGAAGGAATCGATCCCGTTGAAATCGGGCCCATAGAACCCGATAAAATAAATCATCCCCCACACTGGATATTAATATTTTTAAATGGTGGTAACCAAGGGCGGAAAAAAATGATACAGAAGTTTATTTAGTATCTGGGAGACCTCGGAAGAATGTTAGAAAAGATTTAGTTTGTATCGGATCAAGATGAAATGCAAAATCTTTTAGTTCCATTTTCCATTACCAGGGGGTTCACTCTGTTCTAAACAAACCTTTTTTCCGAACGACACTCCGACAGGTGTTCCCGCTGCTTATGTCACCGCATAGAAGGCGTGATATGCACGCATTGAAAATATTTTAGATCCAATTTACACCACTAGGTGGCAACAAATCTATGTCTTAATTAGTTATCTGTATCTTAATTAGTTCGTATTAACTTGAATGGAGTAATTCTCGTTGAAATTGTGGCCATAGAGCTCCCAAAAATACCTCTCTCTGGTGATTAATATTCAGAAATACGGGAAATCGAAGTCTTAAAATATGATGCCAAAGTTTATCTAGTACATGGGGGACCTGAGAAAAAGTTTTGTTTGAATCGGACAAATAAAAAGAAGTTCATAGTTTGGAGGCAGGAGGGAAGTAGGGAGTTTCAATCAGCGCATTAACGCGATATTTAAATTACAACCGGACACTCACCTCACCCCCCATAGAATTAAACCAACGACGTTAAAAATTAAGAGTTATCATTAACTTTTGAAACAGAAACAAAATGACTTTTTTTTTTGTTTTGACATACAAAAACAGTAAGTCAATATTGCCTATTCCTGAAATCAAATATATAAATGATGTCACGTACATGAAAAAACTCTAAAAATTGCATAAAACAAATCGCGAAAAACTCATAACTTACTGTTCAAATTACAATCAGCTGACGACCTTTTCATCTGCCAATCACAATTGCCCGGTTAATATACAGCTGTGACTACAACCCTATCAGCTACAAACAACTTACCTCCAACGGTGTTTGAATTCTAGTGGGCGATTTGTGACGACATTTGAAACAAAAACGCTGCAAAACATGAAAAAAGGTTTTAAAAAAAAAAAAACACATAAAAAACGAAAAAAAGAAAAAAGAAAATCTAATAAAAAAATCGGAATAACTAATAATCCGCACTTGCCGCTTTAAAATCATGATTTTTTTTATCTGTAAGGAATTATCAACTTTCTCCAAGCTAAAAAGAGGGGTGGGGCGGGGAATGACGATTCTGAGCATAGATGAGGCCGACCACAGAACCAATCAAGCATTCTGGGAAAAATGTGTTATCGAAGGAAAAAATTCGCCAAAAATTCAAACATCGCTGTACAAATTTCTCATTGACTTTATTGAAAAGAGGACAAAATGTACTATAATGGGCTAAAAGATTGGAACCGGATTCCTGTTTCTAATGTGGAAAAATTGCAGCGAAACTTGAAAAAACATTAAAACTCGCATACAAAATTAAATAAAAGAAATATGTTTACAAATTCCAAAATTGGGTTTCGAGGTTCAAAACAAAATACGTAGAGGTACCGTCCCACCAAATTTTGCAGCTCTGCGTGCAGCCGTTTCTTCAGAACACAACCGAGAAACACGCAATTTTCCTTCTTTATTATAGTTGGAGATAAACTTTTGTGGAAGCTCAACAAAACAAAATGAAAAATTTGATAAGTATTGCTAATAAAAATACAGTGAAACCTCCAAAGTTAACCACCTCTCTACGTTGACCACCTCTCTATGTTGACCGAAATCTATTAGTGTGAATGGTCACAACACATTTTCAATGGAGATTTACCTCTCTATGTTGACCACCTCTGTAAGTTGTATGCTGACCACTTTTTAGTACGTTTTACTCTCTGTAACGTGACCACTGATGTTTTCTTGAATTTGCTTTTTCCTCTGTTTGTTGTCCATCTCGTTTCTAGGAATTTCTGTATCAGTCATTCGGCTTATCTGAGCAACACTCGCCCCCCTTGTGGTGCTTCATTCATTGTTCACTTCCAGTATGATACAATGGGAAGGAAATGCCAGAATTCCTGGAATCTGTCGAAAAATGTCAGGGGAGTGGGGGATGTGCGTAGCGGTGTAGCTATACGCAGAATTAGAAAACGTGTATCGCTCGCATGTGAAACACATTCCGTTCTTTTTTTCTGGATGTCGCTTCGTGACGGGACCGGTCATTTATTTGCAAATTTTCATTAAAAAACAGCCCAAAGAAAAGCTCTAAAACAACTTAAATTAAAGGAGAAAGTGGATCTTCTTTACTTTCGGGAAAACAGCAGCCAAAGAAAGATAGCGAAAAATTTGGTGTGAGCAAAACAACTGTGAGCAATATTTTAAAATGCAAGGAAGAATATCTGGAAAGATATTCTTCCGAAAACGGTGGGGACTCCAAAGAAAACGTAGAAAAACGTGTCTCGACGCTGTGAACAAAGCCACGTTTCGTTGGTTTAAAGAGATTAATCAATACAGGAATATCGGGACCTATGCTTCAGGAAGTATCAAAAAATTTGCAAAATAATTCGAAATAGGACTTCCAAGAGTCAGCAGGTTGGCTTGAAAAATTCAAACTACGATACGAGATTTCTCAAAAAGTTTTGTGCGGGGAATCGAATGAGATTTCAGCTGAAGTGGTGGAGAAGTTTATTGAAAAATTCCCAGAGTTTGCTAAAGGTTTTAAAGATGAGGACATCTTTAATGCTGATGAGTGCGGTCTCTTCTTTAAAGCAATGCCTGATAGAAGTCTAGTAATGAAGGGTGACACTTGCAAAAGAGGAAAACTTTCAAAACAGCATTTTACTGTTCTTCTATGTGCTAGTATGGTTGGGGAAAAATCGAAGCCTACGGTGATCGGCAAATCCGCAAAACCTCGTGCATTTAAAAATGTAAAACCGGAAGACCTTCCTGTTTTTTGGAGAGCAAATAGATCTGCTTGGATGACCAGTGCTTTGTTCGAAGAGTGGGTTAGAGGGATTGACGCAGAAATGAGGAAAAATAAATGGTCTATTCTACTTACCGTGGACAACTGCCCCAGCCACCCGAAAGTGAATAATCTCACAAATGTGAAGCTAAACTTTTTGCCTCCAAATACAACTTTGAAAACCCAACGTTTAGATCAAGGCATTATTCAGTCCTTCAAAGTGCACTACAGCGCTCAACTTCTGGAATGGGTGATCATGAAAGCACAAACCTGCAGTCCTTCTGCATTGGCATCGTCAACAGCTGCGTCAGTAAATGCTTTTAATGCTTGTTCCTTGGAGTAATTCTGCTTGGAATAAAGTTACGCAAACCACGATTAAGAACTGCTTCAAGAAAGCTGGATTTGTTACAGCAACAACATCGGTGCAAGAGAATGAGCTTCCTCTATCTCCCTTGCCAGTTTTTGATGGAGTTGATTTTGAAGATTATGTTACCATAGACGATGAGTTAGTAACATGTGTTGAACCAGACCCAGAGACAATCTTCAATGAGATACTCTCTGCAACTAAGCGAGGATTCTAAGGTACAAAAAATGGACGGTGAAAAGGATGATGATCCAAGTGACGACGAAACTGAAAAGTACCCAACTCTGAAAGAAGACGATGTAAATCGCATGATAGGAGCAACTTAAAAATATCGCTGCCGAAAAATGCCCAAGCATGCTCCATGGACTTGTAAACTGTGAAAGTGCTTTTTGCAGTTACCTAATGAACAAAAAGAGGAACTCTAAAAATTCCCTAAGTTGACCACCTCCGTACGTTGACCACTTAGTTACAGTCCCTTGGGTGGTCAACTTATGGAGGTTCTACTGTATGAAAAAAGTAATAAAATTGACCAAAAATGATAAAAATAATGCGGAACAGTTTGAAAGCCTCTGATATTAAAATAATGCAGGATTCCTTATTTGCGCGCATCGAAAGTGAAATTTGGTTGCTGCATAAAGCGGGCTGGTGAGTTAGAGTTTCGTTCTATTATGGAGCTCAGTGGTAGACGTATAATGGTCAACGCCTTTATAACAGTTTAAAAAATTAAAATCAAAACAGCTCTAAAATATATAACTTTAACACTTGAAAATGCAACCTAAAATTTAAGAAAACAATAGCTCTGACTAAACAGCAATATTAATTTCCAATATTTCGACAAGGAACAACATAGATTTTTATTTTAAAAAAATAATAGATTGCTCCGAAACCAAACATAATATTAGAATATTTCCTTAAACATGTGGAGTTTTTGTAAATATGTGGCAATGTTTTCGTGGTTACCCTTTGTGTTTGACTGAATAAGGCGTCATTTCGTAAGTAACAATAATTAAAAAAACAAACTTCACTGAGTTCAAAGAAGAATTTCGTTTGAAGATGGCAAAATTAAATCATAAACATATCTCAATATCTCCAAATTATAAAATTATCAACTTGAAAAATAACTTGTAACTTAAGAAAAACGTCTTCAAATAATCCAAATAATTCCAGAAATCGTAAAGGTCTTCAACATTTTAGATCACAAATCACATAAAAAGTTTCGAATTCTTGAGCCTAAATTACACACTTTATTGGAGCGAAAAACTGCAACAACTTACCAACTGTCAACACAGCAACTTAAATTGCTCAAAAATTGAGTCTATATTGCTAAACACCAGATTTGTGCAAAATATTCTCCTTAAATAGCAACCAACCATCCACGTGCAATAACAACTTTAGCACACAACGTAGTTTTCATTAAAAGTCACATTCTGTTAAGCTCAATCACAACTTTAGAAACTTGCAGAATTTGATAGGTTTCAGAGAACAGATATACTTCCTATACTGCTAAATACAGCAGAATGTTTCTTAATCCAGAAAAATATAAGATAACCACGAAAAATATATACAGTGTTAACACGATTTCGAAAAGTGTTCTTTATCTATAGGAACCTCCGAAACGAATATATTTTAAAAATTAACAACGATTTTATAAAACAAAGTTTCTTTTGCTTTCATTGATTTTCGGAAACCTTTCCAAGCATTCTTCATAGAGCCTTAATAAGTTTTCTTAAACCGTAATATAGGTTTATTGGATGCTTACAATTTGAAAGTAAATATTTTTTATGTTGAACAAACATGTTTTACAGATATGATAACTTAACAGCATTAATATTAACATTAAAATTAATATTTTGTTACTCTTGTATGTATAAATTCAATTTCACTGCGTAAAAGGTTTAACTGAAAATTGATAGCATACTGAAATACAATATTCCGGTTGCAGAAAACCGATTAATGCACGATATAAAAAAAAGTAGTCTGGAATGTTTCCGAAAATTAGTGGTAGCCAAAGAGAAAAGATAGCAAAATCGAAAATATAAAAAATGGCTAAATAGCTTTAGCCAAAGAGTCTTTAATTTTATAAATAAAGAATCTTTAAATTTCATTAAAATATTGGTTACTGAGATTTCTAAAGATAAAGAATGCTTTTTTTTTCGTTTTCTGCCGAATCATAGGTAAAACGAAGATAATATTGGATATTTTCTTGCGTAATTTTATTTCTTTTCGCAGATTAAGAAATGTTTGTCTTTTTTTAAACTGTATGCAGTGATTAAAATTCACTATATGTTCAATTCAGATCTCTTTACTTAAAGCTTCTTTTTTAAATAATTTAATTCGCCTTCTTTCCGCTTTTTTTAATCTGTAAGGCTAATATTTAAAAAAATATGGTAGCAGTTATGAAACTTAAATAGAAAAATTTTGGACTGTTGACAATGTTCCTATGTCAAGACCTTCATATTATAGACCCCCCTCCTATCCCCAAAAAACAGAACACGCACGATACAGGAAGTCACTCAGTTGAGGAATTAAGAAAGTCTAATTTCTAATATTAAATTTATATGTAATCGTTGGAAAACATATTGCAATGAGGGTAGTTTTTTACACAAAACTCGAAAAACACTTGACCGAATAAGCTATAATTTTGAATTCGTATATTTACAGTTTCTAGAAATATATTTCTGTTTAAAAGATATTTACAATTTAAAGCTCATATTCTTTTCGAAAATTTTAAAACATATGTTTTTTCAATATACCTTTTCGAAACAAAATACGAATCGTAACACACACACACACACACACACACACACACACACACACACACACACACACATATATATATATATAAATTTATTTCTAAAATCTTCAAATATACGAGTCAAAAACATCACTTCATTCATCCAAGTATTTTTTGAGTTCTACTTAAAAACTACCCTCATTACAATCTGTTTTGCAGCGATTACAAATGAATTTAACATTAGCAGATTCAAGTTTTAAATAAAGCTTCATATTTCCTAAATACTATATATTCTATAAATAATATAAATCCTATAAACTATACCAAACGACTTCCCTTTCAGTTTACTAAGCTACAATTTAACGAATATGGCAAATATGTTGTTAAAGTTAGATGTTCCTACTAAAAAATTCAGAGTATGGTTCAGTTTCATAACGAAGATGACTCCCCACTCATCTCGGTTAAGGTACTTTTTTAAGATAAAATGAGAGAATTTCCAGTCATATGGATTTTCTCATATTTTCTGTGGCTATTTTGCTATTAAAATGTCAGGTGTTCTCTATCTCTTTATTTTTTTATTATTATATTTTTTAGCCGAAAATCCGTTCAAATAATGCTTTTATAACGCAGTGAAAGGACGTCATCCTTACAAAGAGAGTGATTAAATCGCACACGATGTGTCCAAAATATTTTTTTTTCATTAACATTAGCATAAAAAGATAAATCAAGACTCCCTAGTTTTGTTGGAGAGCATATCTTAAATTTTCAATTAAAAAAAAATATTTAATTACCCACTCAATATAAATTAAAGAATATGCACTTTTTTAATGTATCGTAAATGTACATAACACTACAAGCTTTACAAATGTTTTATAATATTGAATTTTATAATTTCTATTCCGATTATATAATACGATATCAACTTAAATAGAAAAATATTAAATAAGTTAAAGCTAAATATTGTTAATAACACATAGATAATTTTCCACAAAAGTAGTGATATGAATAATAAACATTTCATTCGGGCTGTTCTAAGCATAAATATTATTTAACTGATAATAAGAAAAAAATGTTTATCAAGAATGTATATTATTAACAAATATACTACATTTTGCAGGCATTTCGTTCTGTTAAATATTAAAGCAAATCTAATTAAGAATACCCGTCACCTAAAAAGTAACAAATTTAAACTATTGATTAAGAGTCTTCATCGTAATTAATTAAACTTCTGGGGTTCTCCTATATAGCTCAATCTAACAAAGGGTACAAATTTCGAAAATCCCTCCTTTGTCTAACAGTCACTGGATAGGAAGTGCAATTGTTCTGATTATACAATTGCTTCTAACTAAATTAACTGATATAACCACTGTCCATTGGATTTTCAGACTTTAGTCCTTTTACATTCCATGAAACTGTAACTAAATAAAATTTATATTAGATTTATTTGAACGTATTAGAAATAAACTTATTGTATTAGAATTTATAATTTTGTTTCACACATGGTAGATTTTCATCGTAGTCCACTTTTTTCTTTGCTGGTATGTTTTGGTTTCTATATACATTCGAAATTCGGTCAAAATATTGTCTAGAAATACATCTTTAAATTTAATTATAAATACTAGGTATTCCATAAAATACCCCCTAATTGTATAATTGAATATTGCATTAGGTATAATAAATATAAAGATTTAAAAAGTGACATGTTTATCAAGTAAACTGAAACATAATGCATAAAATACATTAAAAAAAATATAAGTTTGAAATTTAGTCCAGGATTGGCGCTCAATTTTCTAAACTGTAAGAATACACAAACTAACTTCAAAATTTCAAAAAAAGCTTTTTCTGCTTTCCAGTAACAAAATAGAATAAATAGTAAAAATTTAGAGACTTTGATACAATTTAACACATTAGTTTGAACATTTTTACGGATTGAGATAGTGCATCTCAATAATAAAAAAAATGACTGTTTTTTGAAATACTTTATACAAAATGTATAAGGTACTTCATGAACATGTCAGTTTAAATCTTTATATTTGTGAATAATTAAGTTTTGAATTTAGGTAATCATGTGTAAAGATTTTGTATAAATCTCTGAACCTGATTACAGGAAGGAATAATATTTTTTTTATTGAAGAATTCCTATTAAGGTTTAATTATGATAAAGTTTAAATTCAACCAACGATTTAGTTTTTTTAAACTAAAGACTTCATTTTACTGATAGTTCAATTCATATATCAAAATTATTAACATATGTAAGCCGTCTTCATTAAGATATATAGAATTATACTTACCATTCTTGTACAAAAACGGTTTTGAGATCACTCGCTTACATGCTATATTGCCGCAAAATCATTGATATGAAGAATAACAAAGTATGATATGAACTATTTTTTAACTAATGATTCAAATTATTTTCACATATAATTAATATTTATGCTATTGCTGTCATAAGTTTTTAAGTATTATTTTAAATGTTACCAGTAGACTCGTACAATAATATTTTTTTACTGCAATCTGTACAACACAATAATATCTGTACATAACAACAGCTGATTTCATTGTTCAAGAAGATATGTCATAATACAATGGCTTGATCTGTCTGATATCTGCGTATTGGTATATTATTATTTTACTATAGTTAGCAGAGTGGCACTGCTCATGAATCCTGTACAATGTTAAGGGGAATTCCCTTTATGTTTGGTCAAAAAAAATATTCTAACTATTTTATATTTATCATTTGGTTTTAGGTTATCAGCATTATTTACGGCACTTTGAAATAAAAGAGCGTTGAATTGAATTGTTTGTGTACTTAAAACATGTTTTTTTTTCTTTTTTACAAAAAGCATGTTTTTAGACACGCGTAGCAGAACAGCTTTCAAAGTAAACGACCAATTATCAAAATATTAGGTTTGAAAGATAATCGTTAATGTTATACAGTTATTAATATGTAGTGTATGGAAACTAACAGTTAAATAATATTTCTAAAACTTTCAAATAAAAAAAATGTAGATTTTCTAATAATCGTCCGTTTTTTATGTGGATCAATTTCAATGCAAATATATTCCTGAATCCATATATATAATTGTCTTTATTAACCCATGTCGTTTTTGTGTAACGGTTGATTGTAAGATGCATAAATCTGCCCCGCGCAAAATCCTGCACGTTGCTCGCACACATTTAATATAACGAGACGCCGTCAGATATAATATTTTTTTAACTCTCTACCTGTTTTTAACCTCCTTCCTTCGCATCAGTGGTTGTTGATTGCTGTTTCTGCCTGGATTGGAGATATAGTGCTTGCAGAGCCATCTATTGCTGGTAATTTGAACTAAAATCAGGAATCACAGAAAGAGAACTTTTGACATCATACATTACTCTCCAGCAAGAATATTTTTAATATCTATCACCGTTTGGAAGTAATTGCATTTTAAAATCAGTCAGTCAATTTTAGGACACCCGGTATGTAATACTCATATATATGTGATTATTAAAGTCCTTTGGAAATAACGTTCTAATTTTGTTTTTAGCTTGATAGCTAGGAAGATAAAAAATCAACCTATCAAGTTTCCTTGCATTATGAAATATTATTCGGAAGATTGCGCGCATAGTGTTTTGCAGTAAAGCAACCCGTGCTTAAGAAAATATCATTGCAAGACGTGGATGTATTATTTTTCTACATATATGTAGACTCTTTGTTTTAAAAATCTAATGAGAATTAAACGTTAACAGCTGTTCAAGTTAGTCTTGCAGTTATCCTTTATATACTAATTGGTTTCGGTTCCAAAGATGACAAACTGCCTTTATCCTTCTCAATTGTAATATTTCTTAAACTAACCTCGCAATTTCAAAACGAAACGTTTTATTTTGCATTTTGAGAGGTAAACAGAATAAAGGGAAAAAGCTGAGTGATTTTTGATCTATTTTTTTATAGGTCTTTATATTTTTTCATTTTAAGGAGGGAGATCACGTTAAAGTAAAAAAAAAAAAGTCTATTTTTCAAAAAAATTAGCATGGATACCTTGATTTTCTGTCATTCTATAAAGTTACCTTTGACGCCCTTTTTCACAAAACTGTATTTTTTGACATTGCGCACACTCTCATATAAAAACTAATTATCATAGAAAATTGAAATTTTGCGCATAATTAATTTTCATGTATACTTTTTATGCTGAACCGAAATTTAGTCTGATTTTTGTCATAGAAAATTTTACATTAAAAAATTAAATCTAAAATATTTGGTAAATTTTGTGAATATCATTATAAAAGCCATTAATTATGCTAATGAATTTGAATATACTTTTAACTTTAGGTTCAGTGTAAAATATAATAGTTCAAGTAAAAATAAATGAAATATTAAATGTGTATCTGCAGTAGAATTTGTATAACCTTGCGCAATTTGCATATTTTAGTATTTATATTTTTAAAAAGTCATTTTTGTCGTTATCATTTAATTAATTAATATTACTAAATATATATAATTTGAATATTTTTCTCAACTAAAAGAATGTGTAAAATTATGGAAAAAAAATTGGTGTATTTCATTCATTGGTTATAAAACCACAGACTTTTTCGGACTGGTTTAATTATTGTCATTTTCAGGCTGCTCAACGTGATCTCCCGTCTCCCTTAACAGTTTAAAGAGCACAGTGCCATTAGTGGTATTTGGAACTTAAACATGTCAGTGTAGTAAAAATATTCACGACTTCGCACATTAATCTCCTGCAAGAATACACTTTAATAGCTGTCACTGTCACCGTTTTCCTACTCTCTTATAAAATACGTCAATCAACTTTAGAACATCCCGTTGAAATGTACGCATTATTATAAAAAACGTTTCCACAAGGTCTCAAGGGTTTCTACTCACTAAGCGTATCCTTCAAAAACCTTTATGTGTCTGTATTAGACACATGTCTAAATACCAAACTGCTACAAACATACTATTTTTTCTTACTTCCACTGAAATATTTACAACATTTTATGATATTTCTTTCAAAAATAGAGACATATATCTGATTGATATCTGTAAGTCTGATATTTATTCTAAAATTAAATGGAAATGAGATGAAATTTTTATTTAACACACCCATTTTATCGTTATACCCTAGTGAAAAAATATTGGAAATCTTCAGTAAAAATATATTTTCTAAAAATATATTATTATCTTGAAAGAATTCCAGTACGGAAGGCTAAAATTTTGACACAATTATCTCTGTTATGCAATTTTTAGACAGTTATATTCCCAATAAAAATTTGAATTTTGCCTATACAATTTCATGACACATCGAATTTAGAAATCGCACTTGTTTGCGTTTCTACCGTGTTGTATTTATTTTTTATAAGTATCACCTTATATTACTTAACAGTAGGGATCATTTTACATCGTTTAGGTAGCTTTATGCGACATCTTAAAATTGTATTGCGCTTTACAATCTTAATAAAATGAAAGTATACAAAGCCTTTTTGAAAATTAAAAAATAATTTAAAACGTTGACAAAAATACTTCTACTTGTATTATGAAATGACATCAATAGCTGAAATCCTTCTTAAAGCTTTGACTGGCAAATTACCCAACAAGAGCTCATGTGACTGATTATTCAAAAATGAGTAATTATTTCTTGAACTGAAATTAAAAAAAAAATACTTTATATTGATATTACCAAGTTGTGCTTACTTTTTCTCATTATGTGGCTGTATCTGTGGATAACTTAATATTAAATGAAAAAACAATTATTTTATCTTATTGTTGAATAAATTATTTTCCATTGAAAAAAGCTTTTATGATACTATTATTAAAATATGGTATTATGTGACCTACAATTCCCACAACGACCTTTCTGGTCAATAATCTAAACATATAAAATCCTTTTCTGTGTAATCTTTTTTTATATATAAATATGTATAAAATACTGTTTAAAGTGCTAATTATTTCACAGTTTTCTTTTAGCCGGAGAATCTTGCAATTTTCATATTTTCACCTTTTAAATATAATTCGCAGAAAAAAACATATTGTGAAGGCCTTTTTAAATATATTATATGTATAAGAAATATTTTTCTGTTTTCATTGAATAACAGCTCTGAATTTAATGTATGCAAACTATCAATCCTAAACATTTTGAGAATATTTATTTTCATTAAGGGTGTACTAAAATCCAAACTGCTTATTTTGTGACTTATTTTTAAATTCATTTTTGCTCTAAAATTCATTCAATTGGCAGGTTCTCTTATTCAGGAACTTTATAATGTCCGTATTGGTGGATTGTTTGATAAAGGCAGGCTATATTTCAAAAAATGCAGTCAAAGTGGACATTTTGAACCGAATTTCCCGAAGCAATAGCGCTGGAAACAAAAAGAAAATTACCATACTGTGAAAATAACTATTTGTAAATCAATTTCTAATTAATTGAACGAAAAATAAAAACACAAGTCGCTTATAAATATCTTCATGAATCACGCCGCCAAGTTTCATGTTTTAACATTTAAAAATGAGTCTGAAAATTTTGAGTTGTTGAGAGTGGAAAAATATTATTTTTAATACCGCCTTAAACCTGTTATTTAAGGAGATGCAGTTTTAACAAGATTTCTATTGTACAAAAAAATTAATTAAAATATTCGAATAAAATTTTAAACTTATGAAAATCTCAGGAATTTTGAAAGCTTCTTTTTAAAATTTGTCGCATGTAATTAATATAACATTATCAAAATCCATCATAATAAAGCACATAAATACCATTATTACGTATTGCATATAACTAATATTTACAGAAAAAAAAATATTTCGTCATCACTTATAAACATTCTTATTCAAAACGCGTACGGTCACTAACTTTGAGCTTCAAAATTTTCAAATAGAAATCTTCACTTTATTTATTCGCAAAAAAATTGCAAAAATCCTTTTTTTTTCGCATTAACTTGAAGACCATCGTTCGGTTTTAGTACTGATCAAATGAAAGGACCATACGTATTCTTCAACACATAAGTTGAAAATAGAATTAAGGTATCCGCACACCTTTAAAAGGTCCTTTTCACTAACAATATCAATTTTTCATTTTTGAAATATTAAAATACGATCTTTTATCTATGGAATTCTGCTTTAATTGTGTCTGTATCTGAATTCGAACCTGAGTTTCAGCCGTTTACAATTACATCTATTAAAGGTTGCCAGAGAATTTTACAACCGGAAATTTACTTCTGCAAACCGGAGGAAAGCTTAAATGTATGTTTGTATTTTTTTTAGATTTAGCATTTAAAATGGACTATATGTCCAAGAAAATAAATGGAGTACATAATTATACCACTAAAGAATAACTATTTTTACAGCAATAACCGCGTTTAAAAGTTATTTTTAGCTTTTTCTCAAATTGAAGTTTTCAGATTTTTAATGTACACAAAACATCCTATAACAAAACATTATGCATGAAATGCCTTGAAATTTTTTTCACTTATTTTACAAATGTATATTGAGGGAATAGACTACAATCATGATAATATAATAATTAGTTTTATATTTACACAGGTATATATAAAAAAGTTGCAAAAAAGTTTACGAAAATTTCATTACATTAGTACTTTAAGTGCCATAACATCTGTGATAGAGATGCTATTATAATGCAGCTAGTCTATGTCCTAGAGAACGTTATTCTCTTTATTATGCAATTTACAAAAGTTATGTTAATTTTTCACATAATTTTGACTATTTTTTACTTTTAAAAAATCTTTTATGTGTCATTTCTAAAATGTTTATATATTTTTCAAAGTTTTAACTTAAATGTCATTAGAAAAAAGTTGGTATAAAGAGAAATTTTCAAAAATTTCAAAAAATCACCTCCGAAGGTGGGTGGATACCTTATTGCTTGAAAATTGTTAAATGGGACTTAAAATTTAAATAACGTTTGTGAAATAATACAAATGTTAACAATTTTCAGCTTTCACAAATTTATTTAAAATTGAAACTTATGCGCCATTTATTTATTTAATTGTATTATTTGCAACTATTGCACTAATCGTAGATTATTTTAGAAAAACCTTACGCTTAGAGAATATTTGAATATGACTAATACCACCCCAAATCCCGTCTATAAGCACCGTAATAAAGAACAACTTTGTTACAGATAATTTGTAGAACGAATATATTAACATTAATCATGAAGAGTAAACTTTATTGCATGAAATATCAATAACTCTGTTACCTTTAGTTAACGTTTATGAGCATTAGTTACTCAACTATGATTCATTTGAGGATAAATTCGATTCTGTTTGCGAGATTATTTTGAGGATTCTATTATGTCCATATATCAAAGTCTCTAATAAGAGAATAGAGTGTTTCTAGCTTTTATGAAGACTCTCCAGGAAGATTACAATATCAATGTCCGCATATATGGATTAAAAGGAAAGAATAGATTGTAAGATTGCATTATAAGATTAATCGCAAATTCATTAATTATGTAATAACACAAGCTACGAATATTGGATTTATCAATGATGTTTCGTAAATTATTTTTTAAAATAATTAAAATAGGATTTTTTTAATAAAAAATGTCAGTGGGAAATTTTCAAAATTATATTATACAATATTCAGTTGCATCACAGATTTGAAATGCTTAAACATATAACACAAATAGTTTATTCTTAGCATTATACTACTTAAAAAATATAATTTGATCTAAAAAACGACTTAGAAATTATTTTAAACAAAATGAACGAGAAATTAGTATATAATTATTATATAAATATATCTAAAATAATGCTAATTAGGCATATATTAAACAGGTTACGATTTTGAATTTGGTGATTTGTAGACAGTAGTGATTACGAAAGACGTAAAAAATAATGAGCTTGTACTAAAGTAATGATTTGTTTCATAGAGTAGTATTTGTTTATGCCAAGTTGACACCTACTCTATTTGTCGTACTCTAGTTAATAAAGTAGAATACCGCTATTCCTAATTCAAATCGTGATGCATTTGAGATTAGGAAAATTAATTGAGTAAAACAAGGTACAAGATTTAAAAACACAAACAAATTATAAGCATTTATTGTATATTTTTGAAAAAATATTATATTGTTAACATATTTAAATCTTTTAATGACGTAACTAATACTTGTGTTATATTAGGGCGAATAAATTTGTTACTATACATTTTCTTAACACAGTGACGTGAATCTAGTTAAGGATGCGGGATTACATCAACTTCTCCTGAATGTAGAATAAGTTGGCGCTACGTTTGCATTCTTCTTTATATTGCGACGTACTATTTCTAGTTAATTTGCAGCATCAGAATTAAAGACACGAACTATATTTGCCTCATTCATATCTTTAGGATATGAGTGAATTTGATGATGTTGTTTTTTTTTTTTTTCAAAGAGGAGAATGATTTCTTCATCTTCTTAAACTTCATGAGATTCAGTCTCAGATGTCAACAACTCAATTGCAATATTTTCATCCGCTTCCTCACATCGGAATGCCTTTAACAAACAGACAAAAATTCGTTCATCGAAATTTTCTTTCGTTTAAGTTCAATACTTTAATTTGTAAAAATCGGCCGTACTTTTTTCTTACTATTACCGTAAACAATGTTGTGTTACATTGTCCCACGAAACTGATTTTCAGTATTCAGCATCATTTATTGTAACATTTTCAATTATTTTTGAACAGAACGGTATGAGAAACAGTTGCGCTATGTTCCTGAATAATATTTGGAAGAAGAATCCCAGTAACCTTTTTTTTTTTTTTTTTTTTTTTTTTTTGTAGCGTTCCTTATTCCATAGGCAATTGTTACATTATAATGTAAGAAATTTATTTTATATCTACATAATCTCCCTTATTTATATCGGATTTTCCTATAATACAAAATTATCTTGATCAGTAAAGGTGAATGCTCCAATTACTTCATATGAGCGTAGTTCTACTGTGTCTAAAGGTTTTAACTAAACGAATTTAATCTGTGCCAATTTGTTATTAAAATTCTTTTATTCGGTTTAAAGCACCAAAAAACCGGCGGACGTAATTAGAAGTGCATTTATTCGACTACTAATACAGCTAACATTATTTCTAAGGAGATAATTGAATTTATAAAACAAATGCATGAAACTATTTAGTATAAACTATATTTGAGACAAAAATTACTATCTCAATAATTAAAATCAAACATGTATAATGTAACTGAAATAAAGCGCTTTTTAACCTCAAAAAATAAATTTTGTTAGTGTCTTGAAACAATGTTTCAAAAAGTGATGTGAACTAAACATGTCTCTCTTTTTCTTCTTTATTTAATTAAAGGAAGTTCTAGCTTAGAACTTCAAAGTAGAACACAGATATTTTTTTTTACATTTTAGAGTAAGGAATTCAGAGATATGTTTAATGAAACATAACTGTATTGCATAAAATAATAAAAGTAATATTCGATACTAGCAAGCTACGCCCGCTACGCTGGTCAATTTCTTTTAACGAACCTTTAATCCAACAAAATATTGACATTTCATAAATAACTTTTATATTTTAACAGAATAATAAGGCTACTATAATTTGTGACTCGTGCTATAGCCAATATACACGTCAGGACACGTCGCCCTTATCATTATCTTTTTACGCATGAAGGTTTCGCTATGGTACTCCATTGGAAAAATACAATTTTTTACCTTTCAAACGCAGTTTGTCTAACAATTTTCTGACAAATACTTTTTGAGCTATCATTTTTTTCAGTAACTTCAAATGTTTCATTTTCCGAGATTAATCTGTTGCAACAATTAGCGAAAACCCAGTCGTCAGCAACGCATAGTTTTTTATTAAAGAGGCTGTTGGAGCAGGGATTGTCACCACCAATTTGCCACCATCACTTTTGAAATCGGTTCCGTGGTTCCAGAGATTCCATAGAAATTGTAATTTAGAATGACTTCAGAACGCTTTTCGCTCATTTCACCCATTTAAATTTCGATTTTTTTTTTTAATTTATTCTTAGAGAGCATTTACATCTTATAAGTAACTACAATGCTAAATTTCAAATTTCTTGCACCTTCAGTATAAAAAAGCCGCAATTTTCGAATATTTTTCGATCCTGCACCCCATTGATGTTAGTAGCACCGACATAAAATATAGCCTATGTTGGAGTAGGGATTGTCCCCATCAATTTGCCACCATTACTTTTGAAATTGGTTCTGTAGTTCCAGAGATTTTATAGAAATTGTAATTTAGACTGTTTTTAGAACGCTTTTCGCTCATTTCACCCTTTTAAATTTCATTCTTTTTTATTTTGTTCTTAGAGAGCATTTACATCTTATAAGTAACTACAATGACAAATTTCAAATTTCTTGCTCCTTCAGTATAAAAAATAAAAATAAATCTGCCCAGTTAAACTGAGGACATTGAGTTCACAGGCTATTCACACTAATTGTATATTATACTCTTATTTCAAAGAATTTGAATTAAGCCCATCGAAAAATAAAGAAATAAACAATATATTAAGGGGGGGTCATCCCCCCGTTACCCCCTCATAGTTAACTAATGAACCCCTTAAACTAATCAGGTAAATCTCTAATTACAATGAATATATATACAAAATTTGAAGAAAATCGGATAATTCTGCATGAAAAACCCATTTATATAAATTAAGGTGGGATTAGCCCCCTCCGTTCCCTCCGTTTATACTTAACCAATCAATCCCGAAAACTAATCAGGGAAACGTCTTAACCCAATGAACCTATAAACAAATTTTGAAGCAAATGGGATAATTCTGCATGAAAAACCCATTTATATAAATTAAGGGGGGATTAGCCCCCCCCCCCCATTCCCCCCCCCTTTATACTTAACCAATCAATCCCGAAAACTAATCAGGGAAGTGCCTTAACACAGTGAACCTATAAACAAAATTTGAAGGAAAACGGAATAATTCTGCATGAAAAACCCATTTATATAAAATAAGGGGGGATTAGCCCTCCGTTCCCCCCTTTATACTTAACCAATCAATCCCGAAAAACTAATCAGGGCAGCGCCTTAACACAGAGAACCTATAAACAAAATCTGAAGGAAAACGGAATAATTCTGCATGAAAAACCCATTTATATAAAATAAGGGGGTATTAGCCCTCCGTTCCCCCCTTTATACTTAACCAATCAATCCCGAAAATTAACCAGGAATGCGCCTTAACAAACCTATTAATAAAGCGACCTATATTAATAGGTCCTATAATTGTGTGAACCTATTAATATAGGTCCTATTGACCTATATTAATACATACTTAATTACATTATTACATTAAATAAACATAATACATTACATAATAAATTACATAAATCCATTATTAAACTAATCAGGGAAGCGCCTTAACACAGTGAACCTATAAACAAAATTTGAAGGAAAACGGAATAATTCTGCATGAAAAACCCATTTATATATAATAAGGGAGGGATTAGCCCCCCGTTCCCCCCTTTATACTTAACCAATCAATCCCGAAAAACTAATCAGGGAAGCGCCTTAACACAGTGAACCTATAAACAAAATTTGAAGGAAAACTGAATAATTCTGCTTGAAAAACCCATTTATATAAATTAAGGAGGGATTAGCCCCCCTTTCCCCTTTTTATACTTAACTAATCAATCCCGAAAACTAATCAGGGAAGCGCCATAACTCGGTGAACTTATAAACAAAATTTGAAGGAAAACGGAATAAATCTGCATGAAAAACCCATTTATATAAATTAAGGGGGGGGGGAATTAGCCCCTTGTTCCCCCCCCCCTTTATACTTAACCAATCAATCCCGAAAACTAATCAGGGAAGCGCCTTAACACAGTGAACCTATAAACAAAATTTGAAGGAAAACGGATATTTCTATGATGAGTTATCGCATTACGTACGTACATACATACATACAGAACCGGCTGGCAAGCTCTCAGGGCTTGATAGCCAGTTTGATAGCTAAAAAATCGCAATTTTAGAACGTTTTTTGTTCCTGCACCCCCTGGGGTTAGTGGCACCGACATAAAATATAGCCTATGTTGGAGCAGGGGTTGTCACCATCAATTTGCCACCATCACTTTTGAAATCGGTTCGGCAGTTCCAGAGATTACCCCCTACAAACCAACAAACAAACAATCTTTACTCCTTTATAATGTTAGTATAGATTACATTTTCTTGGTAGGTAGTGCAGGCTTATATTCAAAGAAAAAGTTATAAACTGGCTTGAATGTTAGTTTTTCTTAATTTTGTATGTTATTATTATTTTTCGTGATATAAATGGAAAAACCTTAACAAGTTCTAAATTAAACATAAAAATTTACATTAATTAGTACACTCTGTAGTTATTGCCAGTAACATCTTAAAAAAATATATCGGTGATAATCTCCACGAAAATCTTGTCGGTTGATACGAATCTGAACTTTGTATTGCCTAGGCCGTGTTGCTTTTGAAGCGATGGCGTTTTCCTTGATTATTTTTATTCGTGGTTATCTATCGTTGTCTGAAGCAATAGGTCGTGATTGAATAGTAAAGCCCATCCACAACCTACAGTAATCTTTTCTGATAGAAAACAGTGAGCACGTCACTTCTTGAGAATTTTTATTAGAGGAGTCACATGTGCATATTTCGCGGGAAGATTATTTGTCCATGAAGAAAATAGCTCACTTCAACAAATAGGTGTATTGAAAACACTTCACCATAACTCCATAACTTTATAAATTCTCCGTAACACTATAATATTCTAATAGCCATACCATGTTCCCTTACGTTCGATAATACACCATAATGATGTACGTTATCCAATGTTACCCTAATCACATACGCAAAATATCCCAAAAACACTATGATGCTGGTACGGAATTGAATGACAAGAAAATTTAACGAAAAATCCTCTCTCTGGCGGCGTGCATAAGCTTTTATTGATCAAAGCGATATAACAGAAAGCCATGGAATTCCCGCACTGCGGAAGACTGTTTAAGCCAATCAATGCACCCGCCTGAACTCTTTAATGGCATATGGGAAAAATTAAGTGATACAGCCCCAAATTCCGTGCGAAAAATCCCAGAGTGTATCTCTTTAAAAATTAAAACTAGGCTTACGACATAAACTGGCTATTCGAAAATAAAATTAATTTTGATACTAGAAAGCGAAGATACCAGGCATAGAAACAACAGCATATAAGTAAAATATAAATGAAAATTTTTTATAGAAATTTAAAATATGTGATATATACATTTATAGATAATTTTGCTTTTTTACATTGATGACCATAATTTAAAATACATGTCTGTAGATATTAAATATATATTGTTCAAAATAACTTTGTTTGTTTGTTTCTAAATTGCGCAGAAATTTCAAATAAACATGTTAATTTTAATTTATCTATTTATGCAACATTTAAAGATACATGTAACCATAATGTTTTAGGAAGATGTTAAAAATTTTTGAAATGTACATTAAAATTATTATACTTCTTGACATGCAAAATGCGTTTTTATAATTTCATAGCAATTTAAAGTAAATAAAAAATAGGTACTTTATAGAAATGAATAATTATTTTCAGATGAAGGATACAGCAGGTAAATTTACATTTTAGCAGAGGGCTTTGCTGAGAAATCGGAAGTACTCGCTCTGTTTTACAAAAGAGTCTCTTTCAGGCATTCTATACATATATTTAGTCTATGATATATGTGCATGGGATTTTTTTTATAGTTATAGAAATTTTATAAAACATTAAATTATAAAATTTTATGAATTATAAAAACATTTTGATATAAAATTTTATGAACTATAAAAAAATTCGATATAAAATTTTATGAATTATAAAAATTGAACATAAAAGTTTATGCAGTTTTAAAATTTCATGAATAAATATCATTATCATAATATGGAAAGAAGTTTATATGTATAAATAAATTTCTTGAAGAAATAAATTATTTTTTGTCAGTTATGGATAACGTTTTACATAAACTTTTTGCTATCGTTTAAGGAACTTTGTCTTCAAAATTGTGAACTATCTGAACTTTGGATTGCAAGCCGCAGCGAATTGTTAATCGAGACTCGTGATCTGGAACTCAGACTCCCGCACAATAAAATTCTGATGAGCAGTACATTTTCATCGTGAGAACAATAGCAGATGAACGAGAACATTCGTCGTAGTCCCGATACAGTGCTTCTTTGATTTTTAAGCCAATCGGTGGATTGTGCTAATCTTTAAGCCTAGATATTCGACAGGCGGTCGAAATATGTTTAACTAATAATAACTATCGTTGTAAATATTTTATATTGTCATAATTAAAAAACATGTTACATTTCTAGATACTCTAACTTTTAAAACAGAGTGGACTATAATTTATTGATTCCTAAACACCGAAATATTAATTTTATCTTAACATACTGTTATATTCTATGGACACTAGAATAAAAATTTCCCGCATATATATATATTTAAATTATGCCCTTACCTAATATACAGAATTCTCTGAGTTGTCCAATTGTTATTAGAATGCAGACGCTCTGAGGCTTTAAAGGTAATTTGATGCCAAATGTTATGATTGTGTAATGTTTAATTATATTTTATTTTCCTACGATCGCATTGTAAACATGGTCTTATATATGAAAATTTCACCGAGTAGTCATAACTTTTAAGATAATATATGTATTTAAATTAAATATGACATGCATTGTTTTTATATTTGCATCTTATTGCATTTATGAATCTTCATACGAATGAATGTCATGAATCTTCGTCGCCATGGATACTTTAAACAATGTAAAATGACTAGAGCGCATTTAAATTTTTCAAATTTTACGAAACAACTTATGTCATTATATCGTTGCAAAAATGGGTTTAAGTATACTTATCAAACCTAAAATTATGATCTGAAAATTCCTAAAACGTATAATTATTGTTTTGAGAAAATTTATTTCAATTGCTAAATAATATACATATTTTAAAATAAGATTTTTTCGTAAAATATAGCTTTTTAAAAAATTTTAAAATCATATCTTCTTGTTTATTTATTTGTTCCGTAAACTGTCGTGTCACTTTGCAACCTTTTTTTCTTTTAAATCGTTTTTGTTATCAAAGAAAAAATTTTTATAATCAAGGCAGTTGAGATATTTCCAGTACGCCAGAGTGAAATTCGGGAACCAGTGGACCATTTTTTATTCGAAGTAATGTAGAATGTAGGTTATTTGTCGGAGTCAGAAAACTCTAAAAATTTCAGAAGTATATTTTATGTGTGTGTAATGTTAACCATATAAATATTAGTCATTTAAATTATTTCAGCTATTTTTTCTGAAATATAAAATACTTAGAATTTAATCTTGTTATGCTTTTAAAAATTTTGCAACTTTGGTCTATGTATAATAACATTATAAATTAACCAAAGGAGCTTCAATTACTCATATTCGTATTTCTATATAAGGATACGGGGATGTTTAGATACACAACATATGTATTACTTATAACTTCAAATAAATGAAGCCCCATATTGTATTTAGTTATTAGCAATATCACAGGGAGTTAATCATATATGTATAGTGACAATGCTTTTACACACCGCCATCCTGCGATTTCTATATACTCTCTTTTAGAATTGTAAATGTATTAATATGCATTCATTATTCATCGTACCATTTACTTTAGATTCGCTGCAAATACTGTACGTAATATGTTGTATGAATCTCTACATAATGATTGATCAGGTTCGTATCTATATTGAATTATGTGGGGATATATCTTGAAGCTCCCTCTTTCCGAATTTAATGCATAAGAATATTCATTATTAAATGAGTATTTATCATCATATTTCTTGAAGGTCAGAAATGTACTGCTCCTATTCATTTAGCGTGGAGTGTTATTTCAACATCTAACAAAACGTAATGTGTTAGTATTAATAATTATTAATTTAAATGTTAATACTGGTTTAAAGGATTACCAAAAGTTGTGAAATCATATGAAAAGCAGCAGATGATCGCACACTATTTCCTCGGGAAGTTCTGAAGCGATTTTCATCTTCTGTTTTATTAAAACCAGAGATAACAGGAGCTTCCCGGATTACAAAACATATTGCTCGATGTACACAACATAGTTGATTTTTACAAGATCTAACAGTTTTTTTTAATTTTTTTGATTGTCCACTAACGGCACCAAAAAGCATTTTTATATGAAAAATATCAATAACGTATTCTGTGAAATTTAGAAATTTGTTAAAATCGGTAGTTTCATATTATCCGCATGCTAGCGGTTAATAAACAAAGAAATCAACAAAGATTTCCCTATTTAAAGAAATATTTTTGATTCTGATTATTTCAGAGTTTAAGCATGTAGATCAATTATATATTTGTTAAATTTGTATTTTATTTATATTATTCATTTATTCATTTACTGATGAAGTTTTAACTTCTTTATGGAACATTAGCCAGAGTAAAATACTGTTTATTCCAAGTATTTATACCGTTTTAAGTAAAAAGTGTCGATCTTCCGTAAGC
This sequence comes from Maratus michaelseni, assembly GCA_963931845.1. Taxonomy (NCBI): domain Eukaryota; kingdom Metazoa; phylum Arthropoda; class Arachnida; order Araneae; family Salticidae; genus Maratus; species Maratus michaelseni. The sequence goes on from OZ007588.1 coordinate 160,665,700, forward strand.
GAGCTGCGTGTGAAAGGGATTAAAACATGTTTGAAAATTATCTTACAACCCATGAAATATCAAATTGAAATACAGTAAGTTTTCCCTAAAGTTGTAAAAACTTAAATTGTGCGATGCTTAGAATTTACTAAAATTGCTAAAAAACGAAATATATTTTTCAGGTTGTTGCCATCGTAGATATTAGGTAAGCGGTACTGGCGGACATATATTTCCTTAATGATACAGAATAACTATATTTCGATCGTTCTCAGGAAAGTTAATCTTTTTCTAGTGAAAAAAAAAAAATAGTTAATTAAAAAAAAACTAATTTGTCTTTGTGAAATCGCTTAACTTTTGAATATTTTATTTTTAATTCTTGACAAACGATCTATTTTTATTTTAACTGCTGCCAAAACTATTAAAATATCAATAACATCGCTTAATTAGTTATCGAGAAAAAAATACATCAAACTCTACCGTTTTACATAGGATTTCGCAAGTTATCTTTCGCTCGCCTAAATGTTAATGAAATAAAATTTAAATTTTAAAATCTTAAATAGAATAAAATAATAAAATAAAAATACCATTTTAAAAAAATGCTTTACTCAAAATACAGAGATGTTTGCATAAATTAGTCATTTGTCATATAATATATTCGAGTGAAGGAAAAACAATTTCTGTTACCCAAATTAACTCACAACATTTAAATTGGCATTATCGTGTTTATTTAGTATTTATCCATCTATTACTGTAAACAAATGTAGAACAATCAAGACGTTTGTTCTGAATTCGCTACGCAAAGAATTATAAACATTTGTTTTCGGAAAGTTTCGAATAGTTTAATCTGATTTAATTAGGTAAAAATTATCAGAATAAATTAAAAGACCTCCATGCAATTCGGATGTTATCAGGAAAATGAAAACAGGAAATAAGTCACACTAATTGATTTCAAATTAAGATAGATAAGAATTTTTATTATAATGAGCTATAGACGTCAGTAGCCTAAGGGAAGTTAGTTCAAATTTTTACAATGATAATTAAGCAGAAATTGTTTCTAGTACGGTGTAGTTAAAGTAATTTTCTTCAGTGCGAGATGATTATTTTTGCAACGACATTCATTATTAACATAACAGTATATCTCGATACATTAGAGCTAGTACACAATTAGACACTTCATAATAAGTAACTAGCAGGACAGAATATGTCACTGACGAAATGATAGTTCGCATTCAGCCCACCTCACGATGTTGTCATATTTTACAGATAGCAAAATTATTCAGTTAGAAATTTTGCTAAAAGAGTCTGTGCTAATACGTCCATCTTACCATATTATATTGTATGTTAATAAGGCATTGTACTTAACATTTAATAAAAAAATGTAAACTTACTCTGCTTTTTAAGGAAAACATTTTTCATCATTGTAAAATATCTTTTAAAAAAACTATTTTTATTACTATTTCAAATAGTCAACAAATTATGACATAACTTCATTATACATCTTTATTTCATTTTTTACGTAATAAAATAAAACTGTCTCTAAGCATAAAGTAACAGCCATTTAAAGAGAAAAGCAACTTTATGAGTTGATTAGAACACAGAAATGTTTGATTACATTTGTAGTTTGTTTTCTGGCAAAATAATATATTTTTTTTCTTTCAAGACATATTGTCAGTACATGGTAATAACGTAAAATCAACGCAAAGAAAAGAGACAGAACAATCCATACATTTTAATTTCAAAACTTTCAGAGAAAACAAAACGAAATAAACATACACCTGAAAATTTATGATAAAAGAAATAATTTTAGCGATCTTCTTCAGACTGAAAATCTACTAAAGTCTAAAATTTATTTTCAATACAGACGACTAATTTTGTCATCATATTCGGCTTGTTCGGTTAAAGTTACTGAGAGATAAAGAGAGGTCGAAATTCAAAATTTCGTTCATTGAAAACCAGTTGCCGTCAAAGAAATAAGTAAGATTTAAATTTATTTATGGTTCTTACACTGGCATGCATTGATGAGTGTCAATTTTTGACATATTGTTCATTCCGAAGAAGCGAGTAAAGCAAATATTTCTCGAAGTGCGCAAAACTGACAAAATAACAGACAATGTGTGGTTACAAAGATTTTTGGTCGTAATTAGAGAAAAGGTATGGACAGGATGAAGAAAACTAGACGATGAAATCATAACTTGCGAAAACATGCCTGTCAAGTAGCATACGACTATTTTATCTGCAATTACAAATTCTTATAACAACAGCAATAATATAACCTTATAGTAGTTACTGGCAATGTATGGAACTGTAAAAACAATTAGTAAACCTAAATCGCACTTATTACTTTGAAGGCATCTGTCTTTCACTGAACGAAACTTTGAGCTTTGACCCGGCCCCCTGTCACTATAAAAACTCAATAGCCGATATGAAAGGTATACAATTACTAAGCTCAATGAGAGAAATCGAAGAAGGTATAAAAATCGTAATTCGCCGCCACAGACTATAGTATCTTTACTTCTAAGAGATACTAAGATAGAAGTATTTCGATCAAGTACTTTAGGACTTTTGAAGATATAAAGTTTGGAATTCTTAATGATAAATTCATTTCTAATCTTTATAAAGCAGTTTGAAATTTTTTATCGTAAATCCTGAATTATATAACGGAACAAGCTGTAAATTTGATTCGCATATTTGAAGTTTATAGAAATCGATTTCTGTTATTGAATTCATAGTTTACCTTTTATATTATTTCCGAAAATGAATTTAAAAAAATAACATTTTTAGAAAAAAAAAGAATGGTAATATTTACCCTTTATAATGAAAAACGATTTTTAGAAGTTTGAAATATGTTACCCGAGTTCTAAAATTACTGTGCATTTTTCCAAATAGTTTTTGAGTCATGCTTACACAACTATCCGTCTTGCAATCTACTTTGGAACGAATACAAATGAACTTAACAATAGTAGTTTGAAATTTGTAACGATAATTCCATAATTATTTGATTGTAGGACTTCCGTTTTGGTATTCTAAGGTAAACTTTACCGAAAAATTCAAATATGCTGTCCAAAATAGGTGTTCATATTGACAATTTCAGAGTTTGGTCCATTTTCAGTATAAAGAGTATGTGTTAAACTACTCTTTACAAATATTGAAGGAAGACATAATTTCCTCAATTGTCTTTCTCGGGCAATTTCGCGATTTAAATGTATACAGTTTTCTCTTATTATCTGCCGTTTATCACCAACAAAAATATTTCTATAAAAACAAACAAGACATTTATAGAGAATGTTATCGCTTTTTTTCATCACCAAAAATGCATTCGGATAACTAAAACAGGAATAAAACTAATTGTTCAATGGAAAATATTATTTCAGTTTCAGGTCGTAGGCATAAAACGATGAAATTCATAGGACATTTTTTCAATCATATTAAAAATTCTGTGGGTTTCATCTGCCTCTTTTGTTATTCTATTGGTACAGAGAATTGGAGACACACATACAGTGTGTTAATACATGTATGTGTTGTCTATGCTGGACTTGTTGTGAAAAACTTCATCTACAATTTGCCACAGGGTTGTGAGCTCTGGATGACAGTTTCCATTTTGAGCTGCAGTTGCAGCCTTTTCGTCATATATAAGAGTGAGAAATGCCGAGTTGGGATATCGTTCCTTGTAGCTCAGTGATAGAGAATCAGAGCGCAATTCTGGGGTCCTGGGTTCGATTCACGGCTTGGAACATTTTTCATTCTGGCGACTTAACGCTCAGTTTAGCAATGAAAAATCCACTTGTTTGTTTAAAGTGTGTTTTAACAGCGTTTTCATTCTGAAAGTTTAAATTTATGACGACAGAAAATGAAGCATGTAAAATTTAATACTTTTTTTCTGAACTGCACAAAATGATTCAGTCACAAAATTATTTTCCATTAGGAATAATTGCCGAAAGTGCATTTTCATTCGTCCTACTTAATTTAAAACTTAAATAAATTTTAATGTATAATACGATGTGTATAAATTATGCAGATCGTACGCAAGTCGGCAGAAATTTCTATTTTATTAGAATCTTTGGACAGGAATTGCTTAAAATGTTTTACTAGCTTTGTTACGCGCTTTGCAGCTGAACCAAACTCTATAATTTCAAGTCAACCTTGATGTGTGTTATATTTGAAAAGGACAAAATAAACACAACAAATGCAGGTTTTATTTCTTCATACTGCAAAAATGTCCAATATTTTTAATTGTTCGTCTTTTGATTTTCATATCGTGCAAGACAGACATTTTCTTAGTTTCGTTAAACGCATAATCTTCCTGTCGACTTCTACTGTAAAAATATAAATAATAAAAATAACAATACAAATACGTCTATCATTTTGATGAAAAATATCCCGAAACCAAAAGAACCATTTACCTTTTATATCTTTTAGAAGCTACGTTATATTTATTTCTGTTTTATTCCGATATAGGCGAAATATAATGCTTAGACATATTCTGAAAATCGATATATTTTGTTGTTCATGCAAAATTTTAAATCGCTTTAAGCTATACTAATGCAAAACGCAAAAGAGAATTTCAATATTATATATTCTTACAAGGACTGCTATACTGGAAAATAAGTTTTTATGTTCATGAAATAGGATTATATATAGCTTACAACTTGCAGCCATTTACGGTACATAAGAAATAAATGTTCGGCCATATGTAGAAAATATATCCGTCTGACAAAATTTCGTATTCAAAATCTATGTTTTAAGGTATACTACTAATAGTATTAGTGAAATATATAATTTAAAGATTTATCACATTTTTTTTCTTTAAAGATGTCGTGGAAGAATAGCATATCATCAAATTGAATATGTGCAATTTTGTGTCATTTACATAAATAAGTTATTTGTCAGAATTCTCTATCGAAATGTTAAAAATTAAATTAAGCTAAATACTCTTCGGAAACGAAGCAACTTATCCTTCAGTTTATCTTACTTTAAAAATAAACGTTTAACCTTAAAAGAATCTGACAGATTGTCTATATTTATAAAAGAAAGTTTCGCTGTGTGTATGTTTGCGATGGCTGACGAAATCTACAACACGTAGAAGTCTGAAAATTTAGTTGAAGATAGTCTAAGGAAAATCCTCATGTAACTGAACATCATATTTTTAATTTTCATAAAATTCGTCGATATATTAATTTGAAACCCTTTAAAAAAGGCTACCTTTTTTTGCAAAAATATACAGACAGCGATGATTTGGTCTATGATGTTTGCCAACAACTGTGCAAGGAAACTTTTATATTTGTTTCTTATAAGAGCCTTGCCACTATTTAGAAAACTTGGCACAATTTGGGTTTAAAAATGTCATATTTGCTTCCAAATAATATAATCAGCTATGAAAACAAAACTACTGAACATTTATGCTTCTTTATATATTAATTTATATAAAATCATTTTTATTTATACATGTATTATTATTGTTTTACTAAATTACTTCCGTTTCTATATAATAACAAATAAATAGCTACTTCATATTAAATGTATAAATATTAAAAAAATTGCTTGTGTGTATGAAACAGTGAATAGGTTGTTAGAAAATATGTATGATTTTTCCTACCATTGACAAGGGCATTTTTTCAATGACGTCAAGGCACTTATAACAAAGAAGTACCGAAACTTCAATTCATATCTAATAGATTCTGCTATTCATTTAGATTTTATATACTTCGGTCGGATAAGGGGAAAACTGAAGCTTCAGTCATATTTGTGCAGTTCTAAGTCTATTGCACTCCTCAAAAATACCCCCACTGGGAAACATTCTGGTGGCACCCATCCTGTGTGTCGTTTCCTTACAAGGAAAAAAAAAAATATTAAGAACTTACTAAATTAAACAATACTTAACTAAAATTAGGGAAAGTATTTATCATGAAGTCAAATGTATATCGAAAGAAATACTGTTCAATGTAAAATATTTCTACATATATTTTCAATTATTAAAAATATCAAATCTAACTCATATTTTAAAAAAAACTTTCTCCATATCACTTTACAAGTATATTCTTTTGCCTCTGCAGCAGAAATGTCTCGAACAAAGAAGATAAATTGATAGTACAATAAAGGCATTAAAAAAAATAAAATACATGATAAATATATGATGTCCCAAAAATCTTTGACAATTTAAAATTCAATAAAAAATTAAGAAATTCACGTACGAGAGTGCGGTTTGGACAAAAATGTTTCGTAAAATTGAAAATTTTCTTGAAAAAAATATAAAAATTAGTTCCAAAATTTTCTCATAGGTGGCGATACTTCTGCAAAAATACAGAAGAAGTAGAATGCCTTTTATGCATAACAGTGGCGAAAGACGGACAGTATCTATGCACAATTTTTGATCAAACTATGGCAATCCCCATTCCAGAACTTAATAATACCCGCCTTCATGAATTCGATTAGACGAGTGAGACAAATCAACAAACATTAGCTTGACGATAATAGAAAGATCGGCATGTTGTTTGGCGACTTTTTTTTTCCAAAATCGTATCGACCAATCGATTTTTTTTGTCCGTATGCCGCTATTATCTTTTAGAGGCATCCTATAAATCTCGGCGGGTTTTCTATTTTCTCCAAACTAATGTTTGTTGACTTGTCTCACTCGTCTAATCGTATTCATGAAGGGGAGTATTTTTAAGTTCTGGAATGTGGGTTGGCATAGTTTGGAAAAAAACGGTGCATACGCTCGCGGTACGTCTTTCTACCTTTTTAGAAGGTTTGCTGGAGTAACGCATCTGTGAGAAACTTCTGGAACTAAACTTTTATGTTTTTTAAAGGAAATTTTCGATTATAAGAACCATTTTTGTCCAAACCACACTCTCGTACGCCAATTGCTTAATTTTTTATTAATTTTAAAATGTACTAAAGGAGTTTTGGGAGACCCTGTATATCGCTGAATATAAAAACATAAATAAAACATGATTCTATCCAGAAGTTATTTCACCTTATTTAGTTCTGCATTGTTTAACACGAACATGTATCACATTAAACGTTTCAATAAAGTTGTTACTTCTAAAATCTAAGATGATAATCTGGTAAGAAGCACCAATGTATATATTTAGTGTTTAACATTATTAGTTTGTGATTAATTTTATGAATTAAGTTGCTTAGCAGATGTAGTTAATGATTAATTTACAACAGTGATATTTTGTAATATATATATATATATATATATATATATATATATATAATGTATAAAAATATTATTTATTGTACATTACTAGGAATTTGGAAATTTTTAATATTTAATATCGACAATAAAATTTTGTTTATTTAAAATAACCCAAAAATATCATTTGTAGCCTCAGGTGCTTGGTAAGTATCCAGTATGTGCATATAACAGAAAAAAAACTTTCTTTGAATTGTGAGAGAACCTTCTTTTTATCTTTTATTAATTCAATAAAAAGTATGTTAACCACTTTAAAATTTCTTACAATTCGTTACTTTAGTAAATATATTTCTAATGGGAAATACTCGTTCAAATTTGTAATTATGTTTTGTTTGATTGTTTTCTTATTTACTATGCATAAAAGGTAAATTTGTTAACATATTTCAGGTACAAAAACTGTTTAAATTATGTACTTTCTAGTTATAATTGCATGGAAAATTAAAAATGTAGAAATCCGAAAATATCTATGTATTATATAAAATATCTCGAAATACCCCAAGCACTATCATATTCATTTAATGTTTAGAAATAGCAGTAAATTTTCCCCATTCTTTTGAAAGTACAGTTGAAAACTTAAACTTATGCTAAAAGGGTTTATTTTTTAGTGTCCCTCTGAAATTTAAAGTGTTCTGAAAATTTTTTATTCATTCTTTCTTATGGCAAGAATGTTGAAGCACATATAACTAGACAATTTGTATTCTTTAGAAAATGAAAAAGTAATGTTCGTAAAATAACATACATTTCTTAGTTTGATTTATAATTGCCGAAAGCATATTTAATTATTTAACAAATTACGCTTTTTAAAAATAGAAATTTTTAGAAATTATAATCAATTACTTATTGTAATTTTTTGTTTGCTGTATAAAGTTTAGACGAAAATATATTTTTACTTAATTTTTTACATGTTTTGAGATGTTTAGTGCGTGTTGCATAGCGCATCAGAAACGTGCTGAAAGCACAACAAGGACCGGAAATATACACACAACATGTGATAATTATAATGAGCTGGACGCCAAATATATAGAAATGTAGCAAACGGAACGAACAGTGTCACTGGCGGAAATTCTGAGTACTTTCATCCAGTCTAACAACGTAGTAAGTACATGAAATTTTCATTACACTATTGCAATTGTTCTTCATTGTATAAATTTGACTGAGAACCGGATGATTTCGATTTTATTGCCTTTACTACATTCTGATTTTTTCTCTTAAACACAAACACTTATTTTGTTTTCTATAGTTTCGACATTCCTACCTGGTATAATGGGTAGCTTGACTATCACAATCTTCATAGATTTGATAGATCTATCAGAATTTCATAGATTTGATTGTCGTAAAATTGACCAACCTTCACGAAATAATGTGTTAAATTACACAAAACAGTTTCGTATTTTGATAATATTTGCCGTAAACAGTTTTTTTGAGGAACAATAAAAAAAATTTACACATATCCTAGTTTACTATGCGTCAAATTAAGCGATGTTGGCAATAATGACATTTAAATTAATGTAGATTTAGAGTACTAATAATGAAATCGGGTAGCTTAATTTTACTCGAAATTTACTTAACTGGGCCTCCGATATGTTGCTGCTTGCATTTTTTACCGGACCTGATTCTAAAAGCGATTCACAAAAGACGTCTGAGCTACTTAAAATGTCCCACTTACTTCGCTCGTTCGTACTAATAGTTTAATATGGTGTTGTGATATTACTTTTGGTTTTATTTTCTAATTAATAGTATTTTTCACTGTATTTAGATTATAACGTTATAAATAACTATAAATTATAACTGATACGGTAAGTATATTATAACTATAGAATAATGAAGAGTAAATGTTGTGGTCCAGGTTGCAAAGCTATTTAAGATACTGAAATTTAGTATATTACAGTCTTCAAATTCCCAACTGATAATGAAAAGAAGGAATTGTAGTGTACATCCTGATAATTTTGTAACAACCATTTTACTTGTATGCGTGATGGACAATGTTATCTAGCTGTAAAATGAGCACAAGATGTGTAAAATCAAATCACGTTTATTAAAATCTTAAAAAAGTGCAGGGTTTTGAGAAAAGCTCTGCGAATTTCCCCAGGTCAGAAAGAAATTCCGTTCCCAACAAAACTTCACTCAAAGAAACAAGGAATTACAGTATCAGTAATTGGATAACTTAAAATAACTTACGAACTCGTATCGTCAAATGGTTGTTAAGATGACATTCACAAGAGTCAATATCACATTACGCCAGAGCAACATTAGATACAGGGCTTGCTCATTCATTCTCATGACGTCACAAATAGTGGCTGGCCACGACCAGCGATTGGTACGAAGCAGCGCGCCCATCGTTTTGTGCCAATCGCTGTATGTATTTGATCGCGGCCAGCCACCATTTGTGACGCCATGATAATGAATGTGCAAGCCCGGTATCTAGTGTAACCCTGGTTCATCTCCAACTTCCAAAATGGCTAGAAACGGCACTCTGGCTAGAAACGCCAAATAATTTTATTACAAATATTACCGAATCAAAGTAAAATATACTCTTATGACTGGCGAATCTCCTTTCTTTACTACGTGTTAGTTCAGGCAGGATAAAGCAGATCTCGAGGTGTCGACTATTGCTAGAACCGATCCAGATGTCTACTTTCCCACCGCATGCCAGCGCTTAAATACTGCTATATCGATTGACCAGATGCAAATTTTGCATACATATCGATACGAAGAGCAAAATCACAAGTTCCGAGGTTTTCACACTCATTCATAGTAAGTTAGAGAAAGATAGCCTTGATAGTTTTTACGCACATTGACTATTATTGGACAAAAAGTACGTTCGCAATCAAAACTGCACCTACTCTTATAATCAGAGTAGTCGACACATCATAATTTTACTCCTATTGCTACGGCAGTGGTCTGCATAAAACATCTTGATGAACGTTTTATAATTCGTGAAAATAGAATTAAACGAGTTGATGGTGCTGAACTCGTCGTTCCCGAGAAAAACAAATGTCTCTTACGACGGATGCCTATCCTACTGGCAACATCATTTTCCAACATTAGTTTATAGATATAATGTACACGGTTAAGGAAAATAAACCGGCATATTTGAATGAAATTTGCCTCCAAAACGAAAAGAACAAAATGATCGTTCAGGAAAATAAAAGCAACAGAGGATAAACGGTTTAAGAAATGGTACAACGATGGTATTATAACATCTTTTGAAGATTTTATAGATAAATATGTAAATTGAGTTTGTGGTGTTCGAAAATTCATTTTACCTTTCATGCTGTATACATTTTAATTTATTACAGTAATGTTTTGACATAACCATATGTCTTATTTAAGAAAATCAACTAATTTAGTTAGCAAAAGTTTAAATTCTACCTATTAAATAAAGTTGAAATTTCAATTGATCACCCACCATAAATTTTAAATGATGAAAACACCAAGGCAACTACAGTAGAAAAACATTTCTCTAATAAAATGGATTTGTGTTTTAATTAAATTATTGTATGTAGTGGCCAAAAATAGAGAAATGGGATTAATTTAGTAAAGTTTTTGTCAGATGTATTATACTTTTGCTACATAGGTTTATTGCAAAATTATTATTTTATGAAAAACAGTAAATCAATGTGTTCAAACATATATATTAATCTTAGCACTTTATGTTTTAAAACTATTAGTTTTCTTTTATAAAACAAGTTTATTAATTTCTCTTATTTCACGAATATGAAATTTACTACTGTCATTTATGTAATCACAGATTATAAGCACGGAAATTCAAAATATCCCACTTTATTAAATATTTCTGCTGGGATACATTGCCCAACATTACTTTGTGACGTCCGTAATACTAGAATCAGGCCCAGTAAAAAAATAACACGCAGCGTAATCTAAGAGGCCCCGAATCATTCCCCCACCCCCTGTTCAGGTCTGATCGGGTGCGGTTCGGTACAGAGTAGTGCCTATTTTTGTCAGTTTCAGGTTGGATTTTGACGTTTTCGGGTTATCTTTGGTAACCTGTATAAATCATTTTTCTGTATTAAAAATAAAAGTTAACATTAAATACATTTACACAATACCTTTTACATAATTAAATTAAAATAAGGATTAATTTTCATTCATTTCGTGCTTCCGGTTGGTTTCGGATTGGGCTTCGGGTAGATTTAAAATATGATTTTTGGTTTTAGATTGAGTTTTATCCAACCCGTGAAGGACCATAATGTGGATAATAATATCTGTGTTCCATAAAAACACGGAGAAAGGTAGGAAATAATAGAAAGGTAAAAAATTGTATTTTCTTGACATAAATTTCAAGTCTAATGATTAGGCCGTTTTTCAAATATTGAATTTAAGCCTGATTCTAGTATTACGGACGTCACAAAGTAATGTTGGGCAATGTATCCCAGCAGAAAGATTTAATAAACAGGGATATTTGAATTCCGTGCCTATAATGTGCGATTACATAAATAACAGTAGTGCCTAAGTAACTCTTGAAGTCGTTATTACGCGTTGTTAAAAATTGCTTGTTCATGAATCCACTTAATTTTAATTACAAACAGATGATGGCTAGTCGGATTAACTAATTTTCAATTTATTCATTTAAATTTCAATTTTTGAAAATTACACAGTTTAATTCATACTTGAGTATATGGATAACAAAAGTGCAGAGATTTCAGTAACAATCACTTTTTGCCCAACAACAAATTTATACGTTCCTGTGAAGTTAGCGAAAAGCACTGTTGTATAGTTTTTTATATAACATTTACATTATCCTCTTTAATAAAAAAGACATGCGTTGCTGACGACTGGGATTTCGATAATCGTTGCCACAGATTAATGTCGGAAAATGAAACATTTGAAGTTGCTGAAAAAATTAATAGCTCGAAAAGTATTTGTCAGAAAATACTTAATAATATTAGCTGAAGCATAATATTAGACATAGCATAATATTATTTAACTGAGCATAATATTATAGACAAACAGCGTTAGAAAGGTAAAAAATTGTATTTTTCTTGACATAAATTTCAAATCTAATGACTATGCCGTTTTTCAAATATTGAATTTCGAAAATTTCCAAATTTCACAATGGAATACCATAGCGAAATCCTCACGCGTACAAAGATAATGATAACGGTCATGTGTCCTGACGTAATACTAAGGCAGCACGAGTCAAATTATGTTAGCCTTACTATATTCTGTTAAAATATAAAAGTGAATTA